>CM034360.1:61682727-61780418 GCA_019925275.1 Mytilus edulis | reverse complement strand
AAACTGGAAAATCAGTAGGACCAGACAGAATTTTAAATGAAATTATTAAACATACATATCTAGGGATAGGAAATTTATTTCTTAAACTATTTAATCTTATTTTAAAATCAGGTAAATATCCAAATACGTGGAAAAAATCTTTTGTAGTAGCTCTTCATAAATCAGGAGTTCTTAATTGTTCAATTGTAATAGTTAATTAATTGTCAGGCTAATAAATCCAACCCACTTGTTTGTCAAAGCAACTAAGCTCCGCCTTTGCACGTGAAATTGACAATGATTGACGTGAAAATCAATAGTCTGTTGCAACAGCAAGGCATACTATTTTTGCATAGTGCAGGTAACGCTATATATTTCTTTTAAAAACTATGCCAAAATAGAGCAATTTTACTATAGAAGGAAATTCTCACAGGAAGTATAATAATTATCTATATGCACACTACTGCCGATTGTCAATGCGTTGTATAATACCGTGTTTCAATGTCTATTATTGGAACGATACGATTATATGAAAAAGAAGATGTGGTATGATTGCCAATGAGACAACTCTCCACAAGAGACCAAAATGACACCGATAGAGAATATATGCAATTGATTAAATCAATGAATAGGTAGCACTGGGGTCAGAAATATTTTCAACCATGAAAAAGGAGCATATTAGATCAAAGTACACCACAAAAGTGACAAAGATATCAAAAGGGGCGTTTATAAACTCAAAAGTCGAGATAATTTAACAACGACATGGCCAACAAGTTATACAATATGATTACGTATATATACCCTTCTGGAATACCTGAGACAACCCTTTGTTGTATTTGTGTAATTTTTTCCAAGTCTTGTCTATTGAATGTACTCTGTTCTGTTGGGGTATTGTTGTCGTTTTTATACCATGACGTTGTCAGATTATTTTCGACTTATGAATTTGAGCATCCCTTTGTTATCGTTCGCCTCTTTTCTACAAGTTATAGAAATTGAGCCATCTTAGAATCTTAGATGATAACAACCGTTGGATCAATATTATAAACCGTTAAGGTCGAATGTTTGTCTATACTAAAACTTTATCGTAATAAGTCAGTATACTAAAGACCATACTAGAATGAAGTAGATATTTGATCAATATTGTTTGAAATATATATATCTTAATAATTATGTGCACTTTCTTTATATTGTCAACGTTATATTTTTCAGAAATCTTTCATGCTGCTTTAACTACAGGCTACATAATGGTATCTGCGTTGGTATATAGCATGTAAATATTTTACATTTAACATATATAACATAATTCCAACAGTAGTCAGTAGGTCTTTCAATTATGTGTTATTGAATAACTTTAAGTAATATTACGTTTTATTGTTCAAAAGTATGAAATTTAGCGTGTTGGTATCTAAACTGCACTCATAAAAATCTCGTCCTAGAATTGAAAGTTTAGAAATTCGACATGAAACTTATATCATCGTTCTTGTCTATATGCAGTCTCCTTTAGAAAGCTCCTGTTTATAATCAAAACGGAATTATGTGCAAATACTTAGGAAATGAAAAAATGTATGACTATAAGGAAACAAATGTGTTTTGATCCTTGGATCTGTTTATGAATTTGTAAATTTCCTTTTGTCAACAATTAATTTTTTAGTAATTGCAATCAATCTAAAATACTAGTCATTATTCTAATTGGTCACAGGTTGTGGCCTATCTTTTCCACAAATAATGTATTTGCACTAAAGGGAACGAAATGCGACGAAATAAATATCTTATTCTTAAACATGTTAAATATATATAAAATTAGAAAAGACAGTTTTTAATCAGTTAACCAAACATATATTTTTTTTTCGTTTTACTTTCGTGATGATAACACCAAACTTTTTTTAAATACTAATTATTTAACTATTATCATTTGGCAGCATTCTCTATATGATACAAAATGGAAGACGATTTGTATGTTCCTTGTAAGTTAAATACATACGGCGATCAATGTCTGAAGAAGTGTATCTGCTATTTTGATCAAAGGTATTTGAATTATACATGTACATTTGAATTATTAAATGGATTTCAATATTCTTGTTTTTTTTGGCTTAAACATGTTAAACAGTATATTTCTTTGCAGTTCAGTTCTAACATTTAGACGTCTTTCCCAATATGATATGAGTCGTTACTCATTTTCGTTATATGTTTTTTGGGGTTTTCCCTTTAGTATTGTATCGATTTCTGGAATCGTACTTTATTTAGAATTTAAAAGTTATATTGGTTCTAACAACATTTTTGTTTCAGGAACTTTCAATGAAAAACTGACAATTTATTGTTACTCTTATATATACGAAAAGGGGTATTATTGAAATATAGGTGTATTTTGCTATTAAACCATTACTAGTCAATCAAACAATCAATCTTCTTCATTTAATAAAAGAACGAGGGAAAAGCTTCAGTTTGATAAGATATTAAGATATTCTACAAATAAGAATACAGTTCAACGGTGTTATAGAAAAACGAACCGGCAACCTTACAAAGGGAATAACAAACATCTACAGGAAAATGTTAATATTCAACAATTAAAAATCAATATTATTCTTTTATTTTCCTTAAACTATTTGAAATGGAGAGGGTGTGACTGGCTGATATGATCGTTGCCGAGTATAGGCATTGACAGATGCAACATGTGTATTTGGCTTGATTGCTCAGCAATCTGATCTTACGTTTATTCAGTTAAAAGTTGTTCATATTTGAATACATATCACCCAAACTGTCTTGTATTACAATAGCAAATCGAACACCTCGGGAAGACTTGTTTCAAGGCTAGAATGCCTGTCTTTCTAAATCTTGGAATTTGACCTTTTTTTATTAGATTGCGAGTGAATAAATTAATTATCACCTTGATAAAGAACCCAAACATCAATAGTTGTTTTAAAAAGAGAGACAGAGGATACCAAAGGGGCATGTGAACTCATTCGATGAAGAAATGACAACGCAATGGCCAAAAAGTCCATAAAATGACTTAACAAAACCAACAGTATATACAGCCTAGAAAACTAAAGACTGGGAGAAACGTAACCCCTTCAAACCGAACCTGATCTCAGATATTTCCGGAATATTCGTCATATTTTGTTCCATATGTGGCATCTTTCGTGTTTTTCCTGTCAACACAAACACTCTGTGAAAAGTCTAATTCGCCAAAAACCAATACAAGCAAAATATAATGAAATTATTATATTTAAAACACTAAATAATGACGAATGTAAATACATAAAATAAATGATGGCGTAATGTGGTATACATGCAAACGTAACACCTATTATGTTTAACGCATTTGAGCAACTACAGGTCACCTTACGACCTTCTACAATGATCACAACCCTACCATATATTCAGCTATTAAAGATATAGGCATGATAAAATGTGAAACAATTCATCCAATGTGTTTAGTGTAAGATGTCAAAGAAAACAACGTACTTGTGCAATATACAAGTACATAATATGGATGGTCTCATTCGAAATAATACCACATCTTATATTTAATCATATTTCTATTGTTTTATAGGACTGAATAGTTCTTATGTTGTAGTTTGTTAATACGTTAACTGTATGAATTCCTTTTCCTCATTCTTTCAAACCATACTTCATCTACTATGTGTGTACTTAACGCGCTTGAGTTATTTTCCCCGTTTGAGTATGATTAATATCAACAACTAGTTATAGTTATGGTAGTGCTGTACTTTGTAATAGGAGTGGATTTTATATTTGCCATACAATCCATAGCCCGAGCATGCAAAGATGACGTCGACATATATGTTTTGATTTCCTCTCCAAAGCCTAATCATAAACTAATCGACTAACACGTTTGCATTGCATTCCCAAAACATTCGATCTTTATTTTATGCGTACTGCCACTATGTTTTTTGCTACTATATGATGATGATCAGTGAAATATACTGAACATTTAAATGCATTTACTGTCACATCGACAAGATGAAAAAATTAAATTTCTTTTGTCTGCTAGTAAATGATGTAATTGCAGTGAGACTAAGAATAACTAGTTTCTCCCTTGGTATAATTCAAGATGGTAGTTCGTCATTAATTCAATTTATGATTGAAATGATGACTATTCCTCATCAAAACACATTTATTTGGAGTGTTAAAGAGAATGGAAATTCTCATTCAACAATCCAGGTGAACAAGACCACTATGGATTTACGTTTGAAACGACCACTCGAACTTAACATTAAACAGCGTTTAGAATGTTCATTGATAATATGATATCTTTTTATTATGCATAGACTTTAATTTCATACTCATCAAGTTTATCGGATATTACCAAGTCCTTATATCTATCAGAAATGCGCGGTGCTTCACAAACACTACAATACTTGTCTCAGATAAAGATTCTAAGTGCTTTAGTTTTGTTATTTTTTATTTACTTTACACTTTCCCTTTTATCTGACTTTGTACTGTTACAGTATCTTTTGTTCATGTCACTTGGCATTTATGCATTCTTGGAACAAATTGGTTCAGAGGTGTGATAAGACGCTAGAGGCTTTTACAGACTGAAAATGCCTGTACGCAGTCAGGAATACGGCAGTTGTTGTCCATTCCTTTTTGATGTGTTTTGTCTTTTGATTTTGCCATGTGATTAGGGACTTTCCGATTTTATTTTCCTCGGAGTTCAGTATTTTTGTGATTTTACCTTTTAAACAGATAACAGTCTTGAACATCACTGAGGAGGTATCTTTTGTAGAACTCCGCATCTGATGCATATATATTTGTTTATTTTTATTATTATTATTGATTATTTTTTTGTTTGTAAAGTATTTATTTTTCAATATCATACTAGCAATCCGCATGTTATACTTTCAAATTCATTAATGCATGTTATATTGCAGGACTTTTAGACCGGGACATAGTTATATATTCAGTGGTTGCTGCCTGCATTTAGTTATATTATGACACTGTCTTATTTGGTTTTTAAATACAGACAGAAGACTAGAATAAAATTAGATATTTCAAATACAATGCAGAACATACATTCAAATAGAAGACATTTGTTGGTCAATTCAAACCACAACATATATGAGGAAATTGACGAAAATATGCTTGAAGAAAATTTAAATATAAACATGATGCATGTTAATAATAGAAGTGATGATGATGAGACACAACAAAATACCGACAACACAAGCTATCTGCATCCTATTCATCCAGAGGACAAAATCAGCAGCACGTCTGTTTCCGTCAAAAGCGTAAATAACAGTTATTTATCGTTCCATGAATCAGATCAAACCATTTTTTTCTGATCAGTCGCAAGGAGATGACGACACGACAAGTTACCTTCATCCTTATCATCCAGTTGATGAAGACTGGAAAGAGAAAACTCATCAATATGATGTAGCGCATATCCAACACAGGAGCAATGACGAATCATCTGATCTTAGTACACAAATGATAAACCATGGATATTTGCATCCATACCAACCACTGAAACATGGTTGGAAACAATTCTTAAACAGTTACGAATCTCCTGTGACGGTTCATCAATGTGAAGAAAATATAACATTACCTTTCCTGTTTGATAGTGAACGCAAAGGAACAGAGAGAATTTTTCAGGATAAGCAAGATATGTTTGATCATAAACTATTAAAGAACGACAAATCGCCTGACATCTGTCATTACAAAAACAATTCTGACAACACCAAAAATTAAAACACAATTACCAATTCACAAAATTAAAATTTCAGGTTGTATAACGTCATGCAAACAAGAACTAGATGTTGTGTTTGATTGTACTGGTGCTACTATTCCTTTATTATCTAATAAGAAATTAAATGAAAGAAATGTCAAACAGTACTAGCGAAATTCCTGAAACATCAAATGATGCGAGAAACAAATGCAATTCATTTAAAATAATCGACATAAGCATCTGACTCAAATTATAGCCTCGAAGACAAACTATAATGACTACGCAGATGCTTAATCGCAATAAAATGTAAATGAATGAATTTAATTTTAAAGAGGAGGTTACATAATTTTATGGTTGGGGAAGGTTTGCTGGGGTTGCACTTCTGCAAAATATACCAAAAAGGCTTACAACACTGATTACGTTTAGCTAGAAAGTAATGCCACGGAACTCCTGAAACTGGTGTTATCAAATGAAATAAGACAATTGCTCGATCAGGATTATGTGACCTAAGATTAACAAGAGGGCACACACTGAAATGTATCGCCTTTTTTACTAATCATTGATATTATGTTGATAGGCCTAAGTATAAAGCTTGATTACAACTGTCACATAAACTTAACATTAACCAAGATAGCTAAACAAAGACCAATGAACCATAAAAATGAGGTCAAAGTCAGATAAACCATGCCAGGCAGACATGTACAGCTAACAAAGCTTTCATACAACAAATATAGTTGACCTATTACTCATAGTTTAAGAAAAATAGACCAAAACACAAAAACATAACACTGTGCAATGAGCCGTGTAATTGAGGTCATGGTCAAATAAAACCTGCGGGACTGACATATAGATCATAATATATTTCCATACACCAAATATAGTTGACCTTTGGCATATACTATTAGATAAAAAGACCAAAACTTAAAAACTTAACTTTGACCACTGAACCATGAAAATGAGGTCAAGGTCAGATGGCATCTACCCGCTAGACATGTCCACCTTACAATCATTCCATACAACAAATATAGTAGACCTATTGCATAAAGTATAAAAAAAACCCAGACCAAAACACAAAACCTAACTATAACCACTGAACCATGAAAATGAGGTCAAGGTAAGATGATACCTGCCAGTTGGACATGTACACCTTCCAGTCCTTCCATACACCAAATATACTAGCCCTATTACTTATAGTATCTGAGATATGGACTTGACCACCAAAACTTAACTTTGTTCACTGATCCATGAAATGAGGTCGAGGTCAAGTGAAAACTGTATGACGGGCATGAGGACCTTGCAAGGTACGCACATACCAAATATAGTTATCCTATTACTTATAATAAGAGAGAATTCAACATTACACAAATTTTGAACATTTTTTTCAAGTGGTCACTGAACGATGAAAATGAGGTCAAGGACATTGGACATATGACTGACGGAAACTTCGTAACATGAGGCATCTATATACAGAGTATGAAGCATCCAGGTCTTTCACCTTCTAAACTATAAACCTTTAAAGAAGTTAGCTAACGCCGCCGGATCACTATCCCTATGTCGAGCTTTCTGCAACGAAAGTTGCAGGCTCGACAAAAACAGAAAAGAAAAAACCCTCTTTCTTATTAAGTTTCATAACAAAGCATTGCAGGTGTCCATTTCATTATTCGGCTGCCCATTTAAATCTTCGTTGATAAGCGAAGTGTTGCATCATAAACATACTCAAACAATAAGAATCAGATAAAGAAAAGTAAATTAACGCCGACACCAGAAAATTATCTTTTATATTAAATTTATTATAGCTGAAAGTTAGATAGAATAACATGAATAAGACAACATCAGAGCTCGATGTTGAACAATAAATGTCAAAATCTTATTTGACTGACATAACATACTCCACAATATTGTGGGAAATACGAAAAATATTCTGTAAAGGGTTTTCAAACATGCACTGCTATACAAACGAAATGACCTTAATTTGAATGAAAATTATGTTGCAAAATACCTGATCATTTAGTTCAATTTTGTGAAAACCATACTTGACCTATCATGTATGATCCATGACATTTTAAATTTGAAACAAATAAAAACAATACCTCTGATACAAGGAAAAGGTAAATAAAGGCAACAGTAGTATACCGCTGTTCAAACTCATGATTCCATGGACAAAAACAAAATCGGGGTAACAAACTAAAACTAAGGGAAATGCATAAATATAAGAGGAGAACAACGACACAACACTACAATGTAACTAACACACACAGAAACGGACCAAGCATCAGACAAAATCCCACGAGAATAACAAATATAACATCAAAACCAAATACATGAATTTGGGATAGACAAGTACCGTGACACGTCTTATCGCAATGTCAAAAAAACAGTATTTTTAAGTAACAGTGTAGAGGCCGATTAAGTATGAACTTGTGTCAAATCTGACTAAGACTGTATGTGTTTGGAGTAGAAAATCCATAATATAATTTCGAAGTTTGTTAACTTTAATAAACCGTACTATATGTGGCGTGTGATTGTTATTATTTTGTACAAGTATTTACTTGTTCGATTCCATCATACATGTTATTAAATATGCAGATTTAAATGTACAAGTAATTGCTTGTTCAATTTATTTGTAGGAAAAAGATAATAAAAGAGGGACAAAAGATATCAGAGGGACTTCAAACTCATAAATCGAAAATAAACTGACAACGCCTGGCTAGAAATGAGAAAGACAAACGTACAAACAATAAAACCCATGACACAACATAGAAAAGTAAAAAATAAGCAACATGAACCCCACTAAAAACTAGGTGTGATCTCCGGTGCTCTGGAAGGGTAGGCAGATCCTGCTCCACATGTGGAACCCGACGTGTTGCTTATGTTATAACAAATCCGATAAATAGTATAATTCGGTAGGTCACTTTCATGAAAGGGATAATAACATAATAACATCACCAACTCACTATCTATGACTTTAATGTGTTTCTTCCTTCTGTTTTTTTAAATATTTGATTCAAAACTTTTTTCTTTCGTTTTTTTTATGGGGTAATTTTCGTGTTATGTTTTCTTATAATATGTTTTATTTTTTTATTTTTTGTGTGTTTGTCTTTGCTATATAGACATCATTCGTCGTATGTATTTTTGAAATTCAAAAGTGTCTTTTTCAAGTGTTAATTAACGAATGATTAATTTTGATTTTGAATTGTAAGGAGGTGAAAGACGAACGACTGACGCAAAATAATAATCTTAGTTTGTTTTCTCTTACATGACACCTTGATCAAATTTAGATAAATGGCTTGTTGCCTCTTAGATAATTTGTAGATACGGACTACTGGTGCAAAGTGACAAAGTTGCTAAAAGGAAAAAAAATGAAACCATTCCGCCATTTTTTTAAAACAAAACAAGTTGCATATTCTGTATGATATGTTGAAAACTCCATCAAAATTAAATCATGATAGATCAAATAATCTTTTTGTTTGCCAAAGACAAGGAAGCATGACATCTGGAATTACACAATATAAGTTCAATCTTTTGCATTTGAATATGCCTGTTTTACAATCATCCCGCAGCTGCAGTGTTCATGATCTTAACAATCACATAAAGACAACAATAGTTCTTCTTTTCTGATGTTAACCTTAGTTGGTGTTATCTGGTATATCCAATCTTGTCAAATTCTTTTCTGAATCTTTCTACTTCATTTTGACTTCTTTAAACAATCATGAATCAATCTTTGACTCATGATGAAATGATCAAAAATCATACCTTTAGTCTTAGTAATATATTATTTGTGTAAAAGGAAAATATATGTTATGAACCTCAATTAGGGTGCCATATAGTAATGAATTGTAAAAGTTTGGTCTTTTTCGATAAATAATAAATTGTACAAAATTATAACATGTACACAACATATATAGAAAAAAATCCCGACCTAATTTATTAGTGATTGATCATGCATGCTTATTATTATACATGTATATGTTTCTACCGCACGAATATATGATCTATGTTGTACTGTTATACAACTGTCCCAGGTTAAGGGGAGGGTTTGGATCCCGCTAACATGTTTAACCCCGCCACATTATTTATATATGTGCCTGTCCCAAGTCAGGAGCCTGTAAATTCAGTGGTTGTCGTTTGTTTATATGTTACATATTTGTTTTTCGTTTATTTTTTTTACATAAATAAGGCCGTTAGTTTTCTCGTTTGAATTGTTTTACATTGTCTTATCGGGGCTTTTTATAGCTGACTATGCGGTATGGGCTTTGCTCATTGTTGAAGGCCGTACGGTGACCTATAGTTGTTAATTTCTGTGTCAATTAGGTCTTTTGTGGATAGCTGTCTCATTGGCAATCATACATCTTCTTTTTTATAAGCTGTATTCGGCAAAACTGTAAGGAATTTTTGGTCCTCAATACTCTTAAAGCTCGTAATTTATTTGGCCTTTTTAACTTTTTTTTATTCGAGCGTTTCTGATGAATCTTTTGTAGACGTAACGCAACATTTCAATCTGGGTATCTATGTTGAGTTTATCATGTAGAGTTCAACTGTATGTTTATAAATGTGATTGTATAGTTTCATTCTTGTTTTCGAAGCGATTTCTATATCAATGATTTTGATGTCTCGTCGTCCCCAGGTGTATTGGTAGTGTTAATGGAAATATATGATTTGATTCATTTTATCATGCTTATAGATAATGTGATGTTTAATACAAATCCGAATAAATGTTGTTTGTATACATGTTATAGCAGATTAATAAAACGTTAATCGTTTAACATGTTGAATTTCAGAAAAAAAAAACATGAAACAAAGAACTTTGTACTTAAGTCGGATTGCAGTTAAAATTTTAGAATTTAAGATACAGGAGCGATAAAGATAATCGAAAAGCTTCTCATTCATTTTAAGTCGACAATTTAGTCTGTATAACTAAATTTTTGATCACATTAACTCGAAAAACGTGACCGCACTCGAAACAACCCAATGATCAAATCACTCAAAATAACACGAGCCAAGCTAAACACTATACCTACTGTGTATAAGTATTAATTTGTTTACAATTATTTTAAAAGTACAACTGTATTCTCTATTTGGTCTGCAATATGTTTACAAACATCTGATTCGCGTAAATGATGGATGAATACTTTATATCCTTTTGGTTTACTTCTGATAAGGATGGTGGCAAATTCTTTGTTCTTTTCCTCTCGTGTAGATTTTGATTGTATTTGCATTACATCATCCAGGTTAAAAATGTCATCCATTATCATTGTGTCTAATAAATCATCGACCTCCAAATCAGTTGTTGCAATGGTTTCAAGGTTTTTTGTAATCTTTACTTCTTGTTCTATCAGCGCCATTGTATCTATTGAAGAAAAATAACCAGAGTTTTAATTGTTGAACACGATAGAACTAACATTACTACAGTGTTTGTTTGTTCTGATAAATATTAACTAACAGAATGAAACGTCTTGGTAGTGCAGGATGTTGTCATAGTATGTGAGTAAATGCTTTTGTTGACTAAACCAACATTTTTTAGAATAAGACACCTAAACAGTAAACAGGACGAATTAAAAAATTAAAACATTTGATGACAAAAATTTATTTTATTGTGTCAACAATGTCTTAAACACATTATATCATTGAGGATTCTAAATTATCAATATTTATGTGAGATTGACTAAAACTAATGGGTTGTATCTAGTTTCCTGAAATTCTGGAGAGAATATTGGTTAGAAAGACATTTTTATTTTAAAACAACATATTGCAACAGGCAATCAGTTTTTTTTTAATGATTGATAGAAATTTTAAGTTGTATTTATATTTCGCACTTACTTCTACAACATTAGTCTCCAATTAATATTATAAGGATGCAGAATGTTACATATGTAAGCACTGCTCTCGGTATAACTATTGTTTCGATAATCTAATTGCTTTACTTATGAAGACATAGACAAATTACACATGCTAGATATATTTAGCAATATCACGCATATTTAGATAACCATTATTATTGTGTTTATAGTCAAGATTGTTTTCCAATGGCCAGAGATTATCAAAAATGTGGAATACGTGATGTTTGTCCAATAATATAGAATACTAAATTTTGTAAATGATAGTAAACATTCAGACATTACTTTTTCTAAAACTATGTTTTCTGATTTCAAAAAGTATATGCAATCTGGTGAGCTCAAATTACTAGTTTTTTCAAACGTCAATCTTACTTTGTATTTGTTAAAGTTATCTCTAACAATGCATCCAGAAAGAGTTTATGAAGGTGTGTACAATTAAAACCAGTATTATGAAATAAGTACTTCTATCATTCATTGTAACAAACTACCACATGCATTTTACAAAAAGTAGAAAAGGGATTTGTTCTTTTTTTGCAAGAGAAAATCGCGTTTAAGAGAGTCGGATAATACCAATGGTAGTACCAATCTTTTTTTCTTCATAAAACGAAAACATACTACATATGCAATGACATATAGCAAAATACGATTAAATTAAAAAAACACAATACAGAAACCTAAAGTCTGAGCAACATGAACCCATAAAACCAACGTGTTACTCATATGGGTATAAACCTGATGATAATTGGTTAATTTACAATAGTGAGGTCGGATTTTGATTGCAACACTTGGAACATATCCGTCCACATATATTTATAAAATTACTAATCGAAAAAGGCACATATAGAACAAATTCAATGAGGGACCGAACAACACATTTATTTACGAATGCGCGTAGCTACAAGTGTTGTTCTATGGTACGCCGGAACTGGCTTATAGTGTAAATATTTAATGTGTTTTGTCGATTTGCCTTTATGTCATGTCATGTCTTCTTTGTGTTATGTGCAGATACCTTTATTTCCTGACACTGCATCTCTGTGTTATGTCAAATTGATTAACTGTTTGGTCACCACGCTTGGTCACACAATTGTATGATATGTCTTTGCTAAACTTTGATGAATGCTACATGTTAAAAACAAAATGCAACCGCATTTATTTACGAAGAATGAGAACGGAAAATAAATTGATGTTCACTTTCATCTCCATCAAGCGGGTTATTTGATAGGTCGTCATATATTGCATACATATGTATTACATATTGTTTTAGAAGATGGCGAACAACATTTATTAATTATAGACTTTTGACGAGGTCAATACACTATAAATGGACCTGTTCAGATTATATTGATAGAGGAAGATATTTTCCTGCAATTTCTTATCATGTACTTTTATTTAAATTATCAAAAAGTGTTAGCAATATTTAATCTTGATCCCCCTCCAATCAAACTGCTTATAGAACCAACACATATACATGTAGCAATGCCCTTAAAAATTCTGGTTCCGCCACTGGTCATTGACTGAGAAATCAAAAAGAGCAAAAATATAATATACGTCAGTGTGTTTGTTTTCCAGATATTATCTAATGATATTTTAGCGGGAACAATTTCTCTATTCATTTTTCAAATCTTTAACATAAAGGTGTTCTCAAAAAGTAATAACACATAACGAGGGTATTATATATATTTTTTTACAAATGTCTTATTATCCTTACATTCTTTATTTAAATTCATTTTGAGAGCTAAAAACGTATCAATGACATATTGTACATGTATTATTGAAATTTGGACCTAGCTGTCAATTGTTCTATGGAGCTTACACAGATGAAATGGCAATAGTAGCCAAAACAATAAAATTGAGAATTGAAATGTGGAATGTGTCAAAGAGACAACAACCCGACCATAAAACAGACAACAGCAGAAGGTCCCCAATAGGTCTTCAATACAGCGGGAAACTCCGTACCCGGGGGAGTCCTTCAGCTGGCCCCTAAACAAATATATATATATATACTAGTTCAAGGTAAATTATAGAATGATAACATATAGATCCAATAGAATATATTGGTATGATATTTTATATATGTTTTTTAAAGGGGCACTAGCTGCCAAATTCATGTTCACCGATTTGACTCAAATTCTCATATTTCATTTATAGCAATGTAAAGCCCCAATCCCACCAGACCACGACAACACTACGCTCCCCGTGATCTAAACTAAATTCAGATCGTGGTGAGGTTGCGGTATGAGCGGCATGAAAGTGTAACTTTCGATTGCTTTCACGATGCTACTACGTCCTCATTACGCATGTACGACGATCCCGCTACGATTATAGCAGGTTCTCACCACGCTTGTTCTGTGATCTCTCTACGCTTATCAAGATCTTGCTACGCTCATCACGTTCAAACTATGACCATACCACAAGTTATCCGATTGCAACACGATCTTACCACGCTTTTACTGCCATTAAAGTACGTTCTTACCACGATTATACTACGTTCATACGGCGATCTTACTACGTTATCAGTAATAACGTCAACATTGTGTTCCATATTAATACAATTCCATTCCTTCTTTTTCTGATTAATACATAGATTTCTCCAAAACAATACAGTCATACCACCAAAATCTTAAAGAACACGTGGGTTTGGTGTTAGGGGTTGATGTAGTGGCAGAGGGAGCTCTGATAGTAACGAATCCTGATCTAGCAGAGATTTCGGACCGACCATTCCAACCTAAATTACAACCTTTAGCTGGTCCATAAAGCTCAAATGACGATATTTTAGTGAACGATATAGCAGAGACTACACAGTTGTGTCAATAGAAATACGAAGATGTGGCATGAGTGCCAATGAGACAACTCTCCATCCAAGTAACAACTTATAAAAGTAAACCATTATAGGCCAAGGTACGGCCTTCAACACGGAGCCTTGGCTGACACCGAACAGCAAGCTATAAAGGGCCTCAAAAATTACTAGTTTAAAACCATTCAAATGGAGAAAGCCATCGGCCTAATCTATATAAGCGAGAAGCATGGTTGAGCAGTAAGAGAAAATGGACAAGAACTACATACAGACAAACAAAACCTGGCAATATATATAATAGATTTTATGTGAAAATAACAATGAGAATAATGGTCGTATTATGAACGTAGTCAGGTCGTAGGAAGCGCGTGTGAGGACGTCAAGGGCGTGCTAGAATCGTACTATGGTTTTGAATAGCGTCGTGTAAACGTGGTATAGACGTAGTGGAAGCGTAGTTGGGTCGCGGTGAGAACGTGATGGTCTTATTGAGGTCATAATAACGTCGTTGTGAGATAGTAGTGCAGTCTCTTCGAAAAGAATCACGCTTTCGCTACGCTCTTGGTGCGATGTTACAGCGACCTTTGCGATCTTACTACGACCTTAGTGCGCTCTCACTACGCTTCTACCACGTTCTGATATCGCCATGAATGCACTACGATTATTTTGAACATGTTCAAAGTTTTCCACGCTCATGACGATCTTGAAGACCTCACCACGACCGTGCTACGACCTTACTGCGATCTACACGATCGTACTACGATCATCAAAATTTGCATTTTTTTCACAGATCGTAGTGCGATCGTGGCCTAGTGGGACTGCGGTATAACACATATTTCCGAACTATCAAAAGTATAAAATAAACAATTTACAGGATATGGTCTCAATAAGATGTAGCTTCGTTTCGTGTGAATTTTAGCCAAGGTGCAATATAAATAACTATCGAGTTGACCTTCTATGACCATATAAGCGATGTAACATAAACATAGATATAAATAGATAAAGCAACTCGTGCAATTGGATTTTTCATAGGTCTGTTAAATTTTGGATTATAGATTTAAAAAATTATGTTTATCGTCGTTTTTACTTGTATCAGAATGATTTTTTGTGAATCGAATCAGTTAATCAAATTCTTTACCTTTGTTTTTACTTCCAACGTTTACATTCTTTTCCTTTGAATAACTGTACACGGACATTGCATGAGTTACTCTATCTCTTTCTCCGGGATTGAATTGGAGTTCACATGAATACGGATTTAATGAGGACGAGTAATTCACTTGCAAGTGAATAATTCAGTTTCAATCTTTATTACCTTAATTTAACAAAATTGAACCATTTTAGGTGATAAAAGCAAATTGTAATTTCCCTATTTCACTTTCATTAATGATTGAACAAAACATATAATTGACAATGATGACGCCACATTCTTTGACATTTTCTTATCAAAAGCCAATTTGCGCTATTTGAAAAAAATATGAAAATACCTTAAGATGAAGAGTTATTTATAAGGCAAATAATTACGTAAGTCTCGTTCGTATTTTTTTTTAATCTGTGATGAGGTAAAAGCAAATGCAATTTTTTTCCAATTTTATTTTGGTTAGAATTCATAGCTAACTTAAAAAAAAATCTTGCTGTCGAAGGGACACATGAGGAGACAAAAAATAGCCTGAGAAAATATTTTTACAAGTTCAACATACAAACGGTCATATAATAATTAGCACTATATCTTTTTGTAATGATCTTAGTTGACATGATTATTGGATGGTGAACTCTTTTTTGTCCAATATCTAAAATCTACATATGTACGTGTCTGTGCGAGTTTTCAGACTATTAAGAGTCATAACATAAGAAATTCCTTTTTTTTTTAAATCTGAAATGCTGCGTCGCACATGCAATAATTAACGTAAAAGTGCGATTTGTGTAATTAATAAAATAAATGTATGGTACAAAAATTCATAAAATTAAATTAAAATAAGAAAAACATGTCAAGGACTTTCTGTGGATATATGCATGTTGGAGGATTACTTTTGTGTACTAGGCGAATAGTCGCTGTTCTAAAATAAAGTTATAGCGTAATTTTAATCCTAACGAACTACCGTGCGTTACGTCTTAGCTATATATTTATTAAACCATTCGCGTTCATAACTAAACGCATCGAAGAATACCGTTAATATCGCGTCATGCAATCATATGTATTGAACTTATGACTATCTGTTCGAAAAATAAGTAGATTTTCTTATTTAAAAGACGACGAAATGTTGAACAAACAGATATATTCATATCAACAACTGTGGAATAATATGGTGTCAGGAGAAAAATAAAATATGAATTTAAACCATTCAAGTGTCCTCATTTCCAGTTGGATGACAAGAAGAATAGCACAAAGTGTTAGGTTGAAGTATATAAATTTAAATTTAAATTTAAAAATCAAACAAGTAAATTTTAGAAGATAAAACTGTGTCACCTGGTGCAACAAGGTTTGTGT
This sequence comes from Mytilus edulis, assembly GCA_019925275.1. Classification (NCBI taxonomy): domain Eukaryota; kingdom Metazoa; phylum Mollusca; class Bivalvia; order Mytilida; family Mytilidae; genus Mytilus; species Mytilus edulis. The sequence goes on along the minus strand of CM034360.1, from coordinate 61,763,649 downwards.
CCAAAAAACTAATAACTTATCATAGTAGATATACTTTGTCGACGGACATAACATTTATTTGTACGAGCTTTAGAAACTGGACGAAGCGAGGTTTGCCGAATTTTCTCCTATTTTACAGCGACTACAAATACATTTCATATTTCCGACAAAATACATATATTGTTTTTATCCTGCAATTTACACTTGTACTTGAGCATTTAATTCCAATTCTAATATGACGTGCTTCCTCAGCTTTATGAATAAACCCATGTTCTAAATCCAATAAAATTGGTTTGTCAGGAGGGTTAAAGAACATCAGTTGTTCGACCTGTTACATATGTTAGTCAAATGCGTTTTGTTTAAATATACTTTTTCACCTTTTTGGTCTTTTGGAAAATGTTGTTTGTGCTGTATTTTGACCCTTCTACAACGCAATTCGTTTGACATGCACACGTATAAAAATTGCGGTTTTTATCCAACGTAATCATAGGTTCGAACGTAGTTTTCAATTTAGACTTGTTTATAATTTTTCGTTTGGGCTTGTATCATATTTTCCCTCCGGTTTATATGATCCGTTCATCCTATATTGACTCTTAAAATTCAAGAGTATATCTTAAATTGAGAGTAAATTATATGGCAATCCAAATACCGTTTCGATTCCAAACATCACTGAAGAGACATGTATTGTCGAAATTTGGATCTGGTATACACCAAAAATATTGACACCTTTTGTTTGTGGCATTACATCTTGGCCACAAGTTTATTGTTTTCTGTTTAGTATTAAATTTACATTAAGATCCATTTTGCTACATCTTGTGATCAATTTTACTTTGCAATCGCCAATGGTAGTCAGCAGGGTTAAAAACATTAGTTGTTCGACCTGTTAGTCAAATGCGTTTTGTTTGAATATACTTTCTCATTTTTTGGGTCTTTAGGAAAATGTTGTTTGTGCTGTATTAAGACCCTTCTACAACGCAATTCGTTTGACATGCACACGTATAAAAATTGCGGTTTTTATCCAACGCAATCATAGGTTTGAACGTAGTTTTCAATTTAGACTTGTTTATATTTTTTCGTTCGGCTTGTATCATATTTTCCTACCGGTTTATATGATCCGTTTGTCCTATATTGACCCTTACAATTCAAGAGTCTATCTTAAATTGAGGGTAGATTATATGGCCTTCCAAATACCGTTTCAATCCCTAACATCACTGAAGAGACATGTAATGTCAAAATCCTGATCTGGTGTACACAAAAAAAATATTGACACCTTATGTCTCTGGGATAACACAAGTGTATTGATATCTGTTTAGTATCAAATTTATATTAAGATCCATTTAGATACATCTTGTCCAACTAGGTTATGATTTTTTTAACTGATGTAAGTACGAAAATGACTCATAAATGACGTCATTTACACACCTAGCTTATACATCACATAGCTCATTTGAATGCTTTACTAATAAATATATTTACCAAGTGTTTTATCTTCCTCATCTTCTACAGATGAATTCTCTATTTGGTCTGCAATATGGTTATAATCTATACGTAAACACTCGATGAATTCTGAATATCCTTCTAGATTACTTCTAATAAGGATGTCAATAAATTTACTGTTCTTTCTCTTGTGTGTAGCTTGTGACCTTATTTGGTCCGCATCGTTTATGGAAAACACTTCTGAAGTTATCATATAATCCAATATATCTCCAATCATCACAAAATCTATAATGGTGTTGGAGTTTCTTAAAATCTTAGCCTGATGTTCTTCGGTCATAGGCCTTGTTACTGTCGAAACAAAAATCACAATTTTTAGTTACTGTCGCAAAAATTAAACCTGTTTGAACTCATGCTTTGTTAAAGTGCTGTCTTATCTGTATTTCCTAATATTGTTACAATAAATGTAAAAGAAGGACGAAAGTTACCAGAGGGACAGTCAAACTCATAAATTGAAAATAAACTGACAACGCCATGGCTAAAAATGAAAAAGACAAAAAAACAAACAATAGTACAAATGACACAACATAGAACACTTAAGAATAAGCAACAAGAACCCCACCATAAACTAGGGGTGATCTCATATGCTCCAGAAGGGTAAGCATATCCTGCTCCACATGTGGCATCCGTCGTGTTGCTTATTGAATAACAATTCCAGTAAATTCGGTAGATCATATTCATGAAAGGGAAGGGGATTTTAGTAACAATGTAAGGAACATATCCGATATCATTTGTGAAACGGTTATTCCATAACGGTCAACCAACTCGTGATGGCGTCCGTAAAATTGACTAAGGGATGATTTCAACTTCACCATTGAGAATTTATTTAGCAACCATCTATCAAGAAAACCATAATAGAAAATGCAAGCACGGGAATATCTTATCAATTGGGAGATATATACCCCGTATGCAGGTGCTGCTTGAGTGTTGTTACTTAGAAATGGAAAGTTCAAAGTTGGAAAGCTGAAATCGCCTCTTTTGTCGTAAAGTTTTTTGTTGTGTAAATGTTTGGTTAAACTTTGCAGACTAAAACAAAAATAAAAATAAAAGTACCTAACTCTAATGAAAATAATAACGAAGCTTTCCCTGTCGAAAGACAAAAACAAACAGTCAGTCAACATTGGGTTATAAAAATTAATCATTTTTAAAGAAAACAAATATGTCAACAAAGACAACTAAAAAGGTATATAGAAAAAACACATATTAAATAAAAACGAAAAATAAGAATACAATAAATGACCATAGCACAAAACCAAAACAAAATGGCTGGAATCTAAACATGCTAAAATTGACATTTTGGATAATCGACTTGCAACGTTCTAAAATACTTGTACATTGTGCAAAGAGAATCCCAGAACATGATTTAATTCAACAGTACCAACCGAATAAGTATATAAATCCTGCAAAGATTTTGCTTTAGCGGAAGAGTATTCAATAATATTCACAGTTGTATTGCACTAGCTGCATAATTGAAATAAAAGGTATGTCCAGTAATTTTTTAAGTAAAATTATTTGACTTGTTAAAACATGAGGTAATGATCAACGATGCATCTATTTAGACTTTCATTAGTCCAGATTATAACGATGATATTGAACAATACACTATAATTGTAATTATTGAAGTAGTTAAAAGTAAAATCACAAAAATACAGAACTCCGAGGAAAAAAACAATAGGAAATTCCATAATCACATATAGTTAAATGACAATAAACACATCAAAAACGAATGGACAATAACTGTCGTAATCCTGACTTGGTACAGGCATTTTCAAATGTAGAAAATGTTGGATTGAACCTGGTTTTATAACGTTAAAACTCTCACTGTATGCCAGAGGAATAAATAATGGCCAAGAATGGTTGTAATGGTCATGATGCAACACCGATGCCATTATCATGATTATACGAAGTAGACACTCTAGCAAAATTTGGAATTCAAAATCATGCGTACTTAATAATGTATGAAGAAGCGAAAATAGTCACACATATGAGACATGACCTCTGATGGTCGCTTTGTGAGTCCAAACAAGTCTGTCTGGACTTCTCAAAACTTCAAAAAAAAAAAAAAACTACTGATCACATAGACTACAACAAGCATGATAAGAACTCAGAGTATCTTTTTGCTATTTCCCGAGACCAACTACTACTGTTCCTGTTTCAGACTTACATATTAATTAATTACTAAATTAATACCTGTGTTAAATTACATTATTCAAAAAGAAAAAAAGGCTTTCAGTCTTTTGTAGATGAAACGCGCGACAGGCATAAATTAAAAATACAATCCTAGTATCTATGATGAGTTTATTTAAAACAAGTGGGTTGATGCCAATGCTGGTGGAGATGTTAATTCCCCGAGGGTATCACCATCCCAGTAGTCAGCACTTCTGTGTTGACTTGAGGTATCATTGATATGCTCATTATTTATAAATTAACTGTATTTGGCAAAACTAATAGGAATTGTTTGTCCTCAATGCTCTTCAACTTAAGTAGACGAAACGCGCGACTGGCGTTAATAAAAAAATCCAATCCTTGTATAAGTAAAATCACAAAAATACTGAACTTAGAGGAAAATCAATTCGGAAAGTCCATAATCACATGGCAAAATCAAATAACAAAACGCATCAAAAACGAATGGACAAGAACTGTCATATTCCTGACTTGGTACAGGCATTTTCAAATGTAGAAAACGGTGGATAAACCTGGTTTTATAGCGCTAACTCTCTCACTTTGATGACAGTCTCATCAAATTCCGTTATATTTTCATTGATGCGTTAACTAAACAGACACAATAAATAAAATAGTCAAAAAAACGGGTACATCAGTCATCATCGTATAACAATTATAAAAGGAACAATTTAAGGTAGATCATAAGTAAATATTTTTTGAGACAGAATTTTCTTATACTTAGCCAAAATGAAGATTTTACTATGCTCTTTTGAAAAATATAATAAAAAGTATGGGTCACCGTGCTATTTTTCAAGCTATGAGTCGCTGAAAATTGCCTAAATTTGGTTAGATTGTTCATGGAAAAACACATTTTTGTGCATAAAAAAAAATCTATGAGATAGATGGAGCCAAAGGCACATCGCCGTCTAAAAAAGGAAAATTAACAATAGGAAATGAAAAATCGTCTCTTTTGTCGTAAATTTTAGTGTGAAGTTTCCCGTTTGAAATTGAAATGTCTAAATCTAGAAAAGGACAACTGCTGCTGTTTATGTTAGATTTAGTTAAAGTAAGTTCGTTTGGGTAAATTTCTGAAGTATATTTAGAGAACTCTGGACATTTATGTGCATTAAACTTCTATCATGTATGTTTAAGTCGATTTACCTTTTTTTCTTTATTTTACCCAAATATTTTCAGAAAATATTTGATAGAAGACTGTTTTTTCAATGAATTACCGTCGTCTATAGCCAAATACCTGCATATTTTGATAATAAAGAACAATGATCTATTATGTCGTATTCTAGAAAAAACCTGCAGATTTTCGGCTGACGTCAATATATAAGATTGAGACTGTGAAACATCTAGATATTATAGGAGACCTCATCAAAGACGAACACCGTGAGATTAAACCATATCTGAAGAAAGGATCTAACTATCGTTTTCCATCTATAATAGATTCGTAACAGTGTCGTCAGATCGTTAGAGACGCCCTGTCTGCATACTGTAAAATTGGTGCAAACGTGAAGAACTAGATAAAAAATTCTCTAGACAGTTATATGACTGAAATTATAAAAACTGTAAATATCCATATACTTTGGATTTATAGATATTCATTTGCTATCGATTTTCGTTTATTTTGAGAGAACAGGGGAACCACGATTTGCAATGTTCAACGAATTACCATTTTTCTAAAGGAATAGATGCCGATTTTGCCAAAACTATGAAATAAGGTATCTATGAATATGCAAGTTTTCCTCAAGTCACAAAAATTGGTACCCATTAAATAATACATCACATGCACTACCTGAAATCAGATTTGTCCTTATATTCTGTGAAATGAAAATACTCAAAAATGCAAGCACAGTTGTAGAAATATTACACATGTACTCTAAAACATAAGATTTGGACTTATTACTTCAGAAATCAAAATTTGTAGCCAGTGACTAGAAATAATATAATTTGATTCAGAACATAATAGTTAAAGTGCATGTTTTCTTCACCTGGAGATTAACAAAATGCACAGGAAGTTGACCACAATGCAGACGGATTTGTGTTTTACCCTTTGAAGCAATAATAATATGGAACAGGAGGAGAATTCATGACAAAACTTGACAGAAAACAATGCATGTAAGTGCCTATATATTCATATTTACATTTTAACTCTGAGTACTATTACTATAAGTTGAAGTATAACTAATAAACAAATTTCTCAGAAGATAGACAAATGTTACTTAGTGGTTGAATGGTTATGATGTCTTTGATGATGGAAAAAACTGTTCCTATATGCCATGTAAACTTTAGATAATATGTCAGATTGTGGTTATTAGCCAACTTTTTATTCTAAGGTGATTTTGTAGTCTAAAATGCAAACCAGCTCAAATAACTGGTGTACAGTTTACGTAAACTTATGCCACATGAAAGAAGTAACTTTGGAAGAAGAACACAATTACTTTAAATTTATATTGAATAGAAAATGAATAGAATATAATATTTTTACTTCCCACTTACAATTACAAAATCACACACAATTAACGCCATAACTGGTAATTACAACAATAAACATCACAGTGTACATTTAATTACATGTATATATAAGTAGTCTGTTGTTATTTATGTATTATTGTCATTTTGTTTATTTTCTTTGGTTACATCTTCTGACATCAGACTCGGATTTCTCTTGAACTGAATTTTAATGTGCGTATTGTTATGCGTTTACTTTTCTAAATTGGCTAGAGGTATAGGGGAGGGTTGAGATCTCACAAACATGTTTAACCCCGCCGCATTTTTGCGCCTGTCCCAAGTCAGGAGCCTCTGGCCTTTGTTAGTCTTGTATTATTTTAATTTTAGTTTCTTGTGTACAATTTGGAAATTAGTATGGCGTTCATTATCACTGAACTAGTATATATTTGTTTAGGGGACAGTTGAAGGACGCCTCGGGGTGCGAGAATTTCTCGCTACATTGAAGACCTGTTAGTGACCTCCTGCTGTTGTTTTTTTCTATGGTCGGGTTGTTGTCTCTTTGGCACATTCCCCATTTCCATTCTCAATTTTATTTATAATTGAGCATACCAGCATTTGTCAGAATTAGAGCCATTTTTTTTATATATTATGAACAAAAGAATTAAATTACATTATATGCATTCATTCTTAACTTATTTACTAGACTTAGTGTCAATATTCTGATCTCCTTAATTTAAAAAAGTCACCAATGTAACAGCCCATTTTTTCCATTAGGGATACGTTTCTTTCGTCAAGTGCCATAAAATTTGGAAGACATATTTTGGTTTATAAAATTATACTACTAACTACTATAACTATAACAAATGTTAGAAAACTGAACAAAAACCTTCGCTTTGGATTTCACAAAGTGGGCACCCTACACAAAATAAAACAAATTCTCTACTTTACCAAGTAAGCAATCCAAGTAAAGACGCTCAGATCGACCTTATATGTTTTTTTAATATCTGTCTGTCTCAATTTTTAAAGAGTTAGCACTTATTCTTAATTTGTAAATTGACTGCCTTTTAAAAAAAAATTCCTATAGTTCTAAACATATTTCTTTTTCTAAATAATCTTTTATAGAAAAATAAGTACAAGCTCCCTTTTTCCGAGATAATTGTTTGATACTTCAGTCTATTCCAAAATGTTAAATTGCTTTCGCATAGTTTATTTTTAACATACTATCATTAAGAACCGGTTGATTGGTCAGCATTTGGAAATTTCATATCTCTGAATATTATCTATACTAGAGTACTATTCAATTGAGAATGGAAATGGGGATTGTACCAAAGAGACAACAACCCGACCATAGAAAAAAAAAAACAACAGCAGAAGGTCACCAACAGGTCTTCAATGATCAAGAAATTCCCGCACCCGGTGCCGTCCTTCAGCTGGCCCCTAAACATATGTATTAACATTAGACGCATGTATTTGTTTATAACATATGAATGAATCAAATAATAATTCTTCTTTCAAACCTTCCGGCTTATGACAATATTTTAACATGGATAAATTTATATTAAAATGAATAGGATATCTACCAAGCTCTGACATCACAGATATCTTATTTGACTTTACACTAAGAATACATTTTGTAAATTTATTTTGAGCTTTTTCAGAAAAATCATGACCAAAAACTGTTTTTTAATATTTATGTCATTTAAAGTTTGTTAAAAAATCGCCAACCAAAATGACATCATGCCCACCATTTTTAATTACTGCACAAATGTTTCAATGAAGCAAAAGGACTTAAAATTAACAACCATGCAGAGTTTCCATGTTTGCAATATTATATGTGGCAAATGCTGGGACTAAAAAACTTCATGATTATTATAACTTCTTGGTCTATAATGTGAAAAATAGAAAATTACAGATCAATGCGGTCAGCAACCCAATAACTCAAATAGTTAAAATTATTAGGAGGTCAACATTCATTCTTAAACAATAGATAGGTTTTTATGCTGTGTCTATGATATGGATTATGTTTTTTGACTTTCAATTTAGAAAAGAAAAATGGGTAGAACAAATTATGGCAACGTGTAAAAACAGAAAACGGTGAGTATAGATGTGACATTGATTCTATATTGAATGAACACGTAAAATTTATACTAAAATGTTTGCAATGGAATCACAGTGTGGGAATGGAACTGTACGGTTTTCTAATAATTTGGTCATTCGGGAGAGTGTCAAGCGGGGCTTCCGACATTTGCAAAATAACAAGTTGCTTGATGGAAACTTTGACGAACTCTTATGCTACAATTAAACGTTTCTGTTTCAAGTTTTGATAGCTAAAACATTCGTTATGTAAATATGAACCGATACAATAATAAGAAAGATATATGCATCCAAACGTTTTCCTTAGAATGGTGGAGCTCCGTGTAAAAATGTCACACCACACAACAGCAATCAAAAATGTCAAATAAACATCGAAATATCAATGTTTGCTACCTGAATTTTCACATGTACCTTTTCTGATATATAGTCTTACCTGTCTGAAAGTTTCAAAGCCATTGTCCCAAGAGAAATCCAAATATATTTATTTTCTCCATGTCGGATATTTTTATTGACTGTACAATCGCTTGCAAGTTTACTGTAATATTACTCGGAGCCTTCCTGTACAATCGCTAGACTACTAAGAAAGGAGGGTAACCTACTTTACCTTGTAATGACTTCACGATTCAGCTAACAAGCAGTCAAAGGTATTACCTTTACCTACACACTCATTGCATTTTGCTGTAATAGTTTCTAGTGGCATATGACTTATTCTATCTCTTAAGTAGATAATGCTTAATACTATCTCTTCTGCCACATTCATGATCAGTTTATGTTTTCCATGATACTTTTGTCATACAAATATTTTTGAAGCCTTTATTTGTATGGATGCAGCCTGCATTAGCGTATCCGGTATGTGGGAGAGGGAGTTTAGGTGGTTGAAACCCCATTTTTTTCGATTGTTTTTATTTTGTGGACGTTTCATGTTGTTCCGTTGTTTGGAACCCTCCCCCCTTTTTTTCAGAAAGGATAAATAATTGCCATATATCATAACTTCCTTTAAAATTGCCTCTTCGCTCATTCCCATATCTTGTGACATTCCTAGGTCATGAAAATTTCTGAATATTAACAAAGTTCGTGTTTTCCCAATTTCTAAATTTCTTGAAGCTTGTTCACCCTTCCAATTTTATGATATACTAGTATGTAGCTGTATTAGAACTATTTTATTATATATGCATAAAAAGAAATGTCATAGGATGTTGGAACGTTTCGTAATTAATATTTATTCATCGCCATAATTTCATCATATGCTATCAGATATACGTTTTTAGTGTCAATATCAATAAAACACTTTCCAGTAACAACTATCTTTTCAATTTTAAATACCATAATTACGATTATCTTTTTTCCGAGTAACGATTATCATCCCGAATTTTTCAACGGCAATTTTCAAAGCGCTTAGACAATTCCAGTCCACCGTTACGATTCAAATATGATGTAATGGTATAGAAAAACCTTGCAGCTGAGTAACTATTGACAAAAACATGCTAAATTTGAGAAAAATGACTGTAAAGATTTTTACCTGTATATGCAGTCGCCATATTGGGATAATCGTAATTGCAGTTACGATTATCTCTTTAATACCAGTGATCTATATAACAAAACAAGAAACATAGAAACACGTGTGAACAACATCACCAACCGACAACTACTGAACATCAGATTCCTGATTAAAGGACATGTGCAAATAATTGCAGCGGGTTCAAACGTATTAATGGTAGCAAACCTTCACCCTTATCTGAAACAGTAGTGTAATATCACAACATCAAAATACATGTACAAACTATAAAACATCAATCGGAAGTATCAATAAGTAAGCCGCCTACCAAAACCAATAAAAACACGCGTATGTAATATATTCACGAGAACATTTTGTGATTATTACAGACACTTACTGACATTGAATGAATACTATGAGTTATTACCAACTCGTGCATTTTTTAATTGTAACGACAGGTAGTTTATTTTATTATTTGAACTTACCAGGTGTTCCATTCTCTACTTGTTTCACCACTGTTTTCTCTATTTTATTTGCAATATCTCGATAAGTATCATCTTCATGTAAAAAATGGATAAATTCTGTATATCCTTTTTGACTTCCTTCCAAGAGGCTAAAAATAAATGCTCTGTTCATATCCTTATAGGTAACTTTTGATCTGATGTTTTCAAAATCATTGAAGGAGAAGACTTCTGTACACAACATATGATCCAGTATACCCTCAATGTTTAGATTGTTTATGATGGTGGCGTAGTTTCGTGTTATCTTGGTGCGTTGTTCCTTTGACAGGGGCTTTTCATCTTCAAAATAAAATGTTTTTTTTTCATTACTACTTAAATCAATAATGCAGACTTTACAATTATGTTTAGTTGGTATTATTTTATATATATATATATATATATATTACGAGTCTTAATTGAAAACTACGTTGAAACCTACGATTGCGTTGGGTAAAAAATATACGTGTGCATGTAAAACAAATTTCGTTGTAGAAGGGTCTAAATACAGCAAAACAACATTTTCCAAAAGACCAAAAAAGTGAAAAAGTATATTTAAACAAAACTCATTCGACTAAAAGGTCGAACAACTGATGTTCTTAAATCCTGCTGACTGCCATTGGCGATTGCCAAATAAAATTGATCACGAGATGTAACCAAATGGATCTTAATATAAATGTAATACTAGACTGAAAACGATAAACTTGTGGCCAAGATGTTATGCCACAAACACAAGGTGTCAATATTTTTTTATGTACACCAGATCTAGATTTCGACAATATATGTCTCTTCAGTGATGTTAGGGATCAAAACGGTATTTGGAAGGCATATAATTTACTCTCAATTTCAGATAGACTCTATATATATATAAGATGTGATATGAGTGCCAACTCTCTATTTGAGGTAAAGTTTGTTAAAAGTAATACAAAATCATGATTAATGGCAGCAAGCTATAAATGGCCCCAACAATCTAAACTGTATAAAAAAAACAACAAACGAAACACACGTATCAACCACATCAACAAACGGCAATGACTAAACATAAGATTCCTGATTAAAGGACAGGTGCAAACAATTGCAGTGGGTCTAAACGTAGTAATGGAACCAAACCTTCACCCGTTTCTGACACAATAGCGTAAAATCACAACATAGAACTATACACTATAAAAAATCAATCGGAAGTATCAATAATAAGCCGCATACCAAAATAAATAACAAAACGCTTAGGTAATCTATTCATGAGAACATTTTGTGAATATGACAGACACTTACTGACATTGAATGGGTACTATGAGTTATGAGTTATTATGTGTAGCTTACCAACTCGTTAAATTTTGAATTGTAACGACGACATGTAGTTTATTTTTTAAAATATTTGAACTTACCAGGTGTTCCATTCTCTACTGGTTTTACCACTGTTTTCTCTATTTCATTTGCAATATCATAATAATCCTCATGTAAACACTGGATAAATTCTGTATATCCTTTTTGACTTCCTTTCAAAAGGATAGACATAAATGCTCTGTTCCTATCCTCCTGGGTAACTTTTGAGTTGATGTTTTCCATATCATTATAGGAGAAGACTTCTGTAAACTCCATTTGATTCAGTATATTGTCGATTTTCAAATTTTCTATGATGGTGGTGTAGTTTCGTAATATCTTGGTTTGTTGTTCCTTTGACAGGGGCTTTTCAACTTAAAAAAAATATTTTTTTTTTCATTTCTTTTTAAATCAATAATACAGACATTACTAGTATGTTTTAGTTGGTATGTGATATGTGATATGAGTGCCAACTCTCTATTTAAGTTAAAATTTGTTAAAAGTAAAACATTACCATGAATTATTGGCAGCAAGCTAAAAATGACCCCTAAATTAACCTGTTTAAAACCATCCTAACTCGAAAAACCAACGGTCTAAACTGTATACAAAACCGATAAACGAGAAACACGTATCAACCACATCAACAAACGAAAACAACTGAACAAAAGGTTCGTGGCTTCTTGTTATGATATAAGATATACGTGTATTTAAAAAATAAGAAGGAACACAAAATCCTTTAACAATGATCTAATGCCTATGCATTGAAATTCTTTTCAGAAAAAGATACATGCATCCCTATTTGACACTATCAATAAATTACTGTTTTTATTTTACTGAAATTTTATTAGAAAATAAAAAAAATCTTAAAAACCTTCTTGTCTTTACTAATCAGATAATCAAAGTCTTCTTAGCACTATATAACACACATAATTTGTTTTTATTTCAATTACTGTTTGTATAATTAAGAAGGAGATTTACATTATTTTGCCCAGGTTACAAATTGTACTCCATTGGCAGTTTTATAAACAATCATTAGGGTGGTTTTTCAACAAAAGGATTAAATCATGCCAGTCATTATAATTATAAATTTTGATCTTTAAAATTAACTGAACTAATAAAATATTCTACTTTTTTAATTTTCTTCAGAGAAAACTTCCAACATGGTAAATTACTATACTAAAATATACTTGCTTTTAATGAATAAAAACAAAATAGCCTACTAAAGTCAAAACAAAAGCAAAATTATTGAAAAAACCTCAAACATATATACAAATGATTGATGGAATGCGATGTTATCTCTAGTCCCTGTTGAAAGTCAAAATTTCAAGATTCTGATCCTCAGTAATAGATTCCATCTAGATAATAACTTATAATTTGGAAACAAGGCTTTAAATGCTGTGTTTTGGTAAAGTTTTAAATTTCCACTATACAAACGTTTATCAACATAATTGTTTGTAACTTACTATATTTATTTATTTTAATTTTGAAGCATGTAAATGACAGTAACCGAAAAGTAATGTAATAACTTAATTTTGATTAAGTTGATTGCAATCGATTACATACACAAATTTGAGTAATCGATTATTAATAGATTGCATGTTTGTGGTATAACATCTTTGCCGCTAAGTTATTGTTTTCTGTTTAGTATTTAATTAATATTAAGATCCATTTTAGACTTGTCTATATATATATATTTATATATATCACCTTTAGTAAAAGAAAAAAGCTGATCAGATAATCTCAAAACTGAACTGTGACTAATATGTTCAGTGTGGTCAAATTTGTTTTGAATGCTGCAGATATATTTTATGGTAACTGGACGATTTTCACCATTAACTTTAGCCTAGTATAGATGTGTGGTGTCAGTTGAGTTAAGTTAATAATGAGGCAAACATCATTCTATAAATATTTATAAAATAGTATAGAAAGCAACTTAAAAAAACATGACACCTGTGATGTGTGAATCAGGAATTCAATATAATCATGATACTAGAACCTCCATAGCAATCCTTGATAACCTTTCAAAAAAGTGTGTTCCAAAGTTACTGGATACATTCAGTTCAATCAAATTAAAATAATGTTTGTAAAAATTAAAGACAATGAACAAAAGAGGCATTTAATCTGCTTAGATTACCTTAGAACATGTGTGTTTAACAGGTAAAAAGAAAGCTCTTTTTTATTCCATTTACTGATATAGTGAATTAAAAAAGCATAGCAATTTAAGTTAAACAAGATTTAGTGATTTCGAATGAAGGTTATTTAGAATTTATTACTCTCTGGCCAGGTGTGATACTATAAATGAGTTTTCTCTAAGCAGGAGGGGTTACATTCTACTTCACCGTTAATCATAAGAACAACTTGCTTCTGGCGTATAAAATTATAAACTAATTACCTTTGATAGCTATTTATTAATTTCTTTAGTTTTTTTTTTATCCCTATTTGATATATATATACAAACGCTTACAAACACGTATCTCATGTCTATCTCTAGATAAGCCTTCCGTGACAAGGTAACACTACGACTATTGAAGTTATATTTTAATATAGCAGATGTGGTCGAGTGGTCTAGAGCGCTGGACATGAGGCTAAGCGATTGGTGCTGTAGTGTATCAAAGGTGTGAGTTCGAATCCCGCTGAGGGACTAACAAAAAATTGTCAGTAGAAAATCGAGCTATAATACTGTTTGGAGTAATTTTTAGACTTATATATATATATATGTATATATATAATATATATATGAGTCTGAAAGATTGTGTAACAATACCGATAAATAGATGGAAAACAAAACACTAACAAGTGTTGAATATCATTGCACAAAGATGGAAAAACTGAACAGATGATATAAATTATACAATAATTGCAAATATTTCGGCTCAACAAATGGCCTTATTCGGTGACAAAAGTTTTAACAATAATGAGATATAATGTATAAGGTGTAAACATAGATCACTAATAATACAGGTAAGTTTCTTTCTATTGATTCCATCTGGATGGAGGACACCCAGTGTTTTTATCCAAAACCTCTCCCGATTTTCTCTTTGCCTATTTTGCCATGTACAATCCTGTTCGATCACAAGGATCTTCATGTAACCTGAAATGTTGGCTGACAGGAATATACGGTTTTTTTGTGAGGTCACTCCTGTGGCCATTAAGGCGTTTGTGAAATGGCTGCATAGAATCACTAACATATTGGAGACCACATCTAGGACACTCAAGAACGTAAATCACGTTTGAGCTTTTGCAGTTGACATTGCAGAAGATCTTGTATGTCTTTTCTGTGGTCTTACTGTGAAATGTTGATGAATGCTGCAATTGGTTGCAACATTTGCAGAGCTTATCCCAACAAGGCTGACAATTACCTACAGTATGGTTAGGTTTGGAAAGGTCAGCACGGACAAGTATATTTCTCAGGCTGTTAGGTTGTTTGAAGGCAATCATGGGAGGCTCAGGAAAGATTTTGGATAACTTCGAATGTTTCTCGATTGCTGTCCAATGATCACGAATGGTCTTGAAACTATTTCTCAGGCATGGATGGTAGGTGAGCACACATGGGATTCTTTTACTTTTCTGTTTATCTTTGTAAGTTAGCAGACTGCTTCTGGGGATGGATTCCGCTTTTCGAAAACTATTTTTGATGTTTTTGTGTTTATATCCCCTTCTTTTTAAATGTCTTTTAAGCTGCCCCAAACGTTGTTTTGCAGTGTCTTCAGAGGAGCAGATTCGCCTTATTCTGAGAGCTTGGCTGTATGGAATGCTCTTCGTGGAGTGTGGAGGATGGCAACTTTCAGGCGACAAGTATTGATGAGTAACTGTAGGTTTAGAGTATATATCTGTGTTTATTATACCTACAGAGAGGGTGCTATAATATATATATATATATAGTTCGAATCAGTTCGAATCCCGGCGAGGGAAGAACCAAAAATTTGCGAAAGCAAATTTACAGATAAAACATTGTTGGGTTGATGTTTAGACGAGTTGTATATACATTATGTACACAGCCATGTATCACCATCATTGATGGCGATCCGATGGATACATCTGTTGTAGAGTTGTCACTGACTCAGACGTACTTATAAATATAATTATTTTCTGTGACTGTATATTACATTAATTTGTAGGATCCTTTACTCTATATAATTTAGCTGATCTGTAACAATAACATCTTCATGCCTTATATATCATGTACTGTAGTACGCCGCTAGATTAAAACTGACGAGGAAAGGTAACACACGGCCAGCGAAAGCTCTATTATTGTAGAGCCCAGGTGGTCGTGTGGTCTAGCGGGACATCTGCAGTGCAGGCGATTTGGTGTCACGATATCACAGTAGAATGGGTTCAAATCCCGGCGAGGAAGAACCAAAAATTTGCGAAAGCAAATTTACAGATCTAACATTGTTGGGTAGATGTTTTCACGAGCTGTATATACATTATGTACACAGCCATGTATCACCATCATTGATGGCGATCCGATGGATACATCTGTTGTAGAGTTGTCACTGACTCAGACGTACTTATAAATATAATTATTTTCTGTGACTGTATATTACATTAATTTATAGGATCCTTTACTATAGATAATTTAGCTGATCTGTAACAATAACATCTTCATGCCTTATATATCATGTACTGTAGTACGCCGCTAGATTAAAACTGACGAGGAAAGGTAACACACGGCCAGCGAAAGCTCTATTATTGTAGAGCACAGGTGGTCGTGTGGTCTAGCGGGACGGCTGCAGTGCAGGCGATTTGGTGTCACGATATCACAGTAGAATGGGTTCAAATCCCGGCGAGGGAAGAACCAAAAATTTGCGAAAGCAAATTTACAGATCTAACATTGTTGGGTAGATGTTTTCACGAGCTGTATATACATTATGTACACAGCCATGTATCACCATCATTGATGGCGATCCGATGGATACATCTGTTGTAGAGTTGTCACTGACTCAGACGTACTTATAAATATAATTATTTTCTGTGACTGTATATTACATTAATTTATAGGATCCTTTACTATAGATAATTTAGCTGATCTGTAACAATAACATCTTCATGCCTTATATATCTTGTACTGTAGTACGCCGCTAGATTAAAACTGACGAGGAAAAGTAACACACGGCCAGCGAAAGCTCTATTATTGTAGAGCCCAGGTGGTCGTGTGGTCTAGCGGGACGGCTGCAGTGCAGGCGATTTGGTGTCACGATATCACAGTAGCATGGGTTCGAATCCCGGCGAGGGAAGAACCAAAAATTTGCGAAAGCAAATTTACAGATCTAACATTGTTGGGTTGATGTTTAGACGAGTTGTATATACATTATGTACACAGCCATGTATCACCATCATTGATGGCGATCCGATGGATACATCTGTTGTAGAGTTGTCACTGACTCATACGTACTGTAATTAAAACTAGAATCACAGTAAAATTCCTGAAAAGTGTAAGACTCCAGTACGGAAGCCGGAGTTACTGGACACAAGTGATGGCAGGAAATTAGTGGTGGTAGGGAAACTGAGTGACTCTTCCTTGTTTTTTTCATTAATGACCTCTGGGAAAACTGTCCTGAGCTTTCTTATCCAAAAACTTTCCCGAGCAAGTCTGTCTGCCTTTGACCAGTCCTCGTTGTGATCTATGATGGTGATGGTAAGTTTTTTAAGATCAGCTTGGGCGTGCCCATGTGATCTTAAATGATGACTTACGGGGAGGTCGGGCTTGCAGGTGTAGTCACTACGATGACCATTCATGCGTTTGTTGTATGGCTGTTCTGTCTCTCCAACATACTGCATGTCACATCGACACTGAAGAATGTATACAACATACTGGGTTTTGCAAGTTACATTACAAAATATTGTGTACACAGACCCAGTGGAGTGGCAAGTAAATGTTTGAGTATTCAGTAATTGTTGACAAGTCATACATCGTTTGTTACAACATGACTTGCACCATCCTGCAGTTGAACAGCTTTTATTAGAGGAGACGGCAGCTTTCACAAATAAGTACTTAACTATGGAAAGCCAACCGGGTCAAAATTCTCAATTCGTAACTTGTAACTGTGTAATTTCTAAATTGTTAATTTGTAAATTGTTAATTTGTAACTTGTTACTGTGAAATTCATAATGCTTAATTCGTAAATTGTCAATTTATAACTTGAACCTTTGTAGTTTCAACCTTCGTAATCGGTAAAATAAAATTGTCAGTTTGTTACTTGTAACTGTGCAATTTCATAATGCTTCATTCGTAAATTGTGAATTCGTAACTTGTATCTTTGTATCAAAATTCAACATTATTCATTTATTAATTGTCAATTTGTTACTTGTAGATTTCACAATTCTTTATTGGTAAATTGTCTTTTTGTATATTGATGTTTTGTAACTTGTAACATGTGACTTGTCGCTTCGTGAATTGTCGATGTGTGAAATGTCGAAGTGTTAAATGTCATCGTTGTATTATGCTAACGATCATTATGACGACTGATGGCGCTCGGCTTCTTCTTCTGTGTATAAGCCTCCTGTAAGTAGGAGCACCGCCATATGGAATATATTAGTCATTTAAAAAAATGTACATATTTCGGTTATTGTCTATTGTCTGTTTAATTTGTAAGTTTTACATAATTTTTCAATTTAATATAACAGTTTACACATTGTGCAAGATAGTACATGCACATATTAGTGTGCAAAAAGTTTCATATTTTTTTTTATATTCGTTGAAGTATGAAAATTCGCCAATTACCATGCGTTCATTTTTGATAACTAACATATTCATTCAAATTATCTGTAGATAAAACTGCGTTTAAAGGTAAACAAAATGATTTTTTTTATTTAGTAACATCATAATTGAAAATAAATGACTTTCTATGTTTCAAATCATGAAAACTTTTATAAAAAAGACATTGTCCAAAAACAAATTCGGGAAACTAGCCCTTAGAGATAATCAGCAAAAGATGTCTAGTGCTAAGATCTGGCTTTGCAATGCATATTACACTTTATTTGTTTAATTGTAAATACTTATTGTCTCTGTAACTGTGTAATTAGTTTATGGGACTATAAATGTTAGTCTGATTTTTTTTCATGATATAATAAATAATGCCCTGTAGTTCTGCTATTGTTTGCTAATAGACCTTTTCAACATCTCTCGACACCAACTAATGACACCTACAGTTTACAGGTAAAATGGATGGGTCGTCTCAAAGACAAAAACCATCATTATTATCAATACGTTACATATTGGATTGGCGGTTATATACTGTCTTGACTATATAGCTTCAGAATATATATCAACCAGATAAATAAATAAATAAATGTCTATGTTATATAATATTCTTATTTTGTATGTATTTACACGACATTTTATGTTGAATTGATTAAAACAAATACAACAACCATTCTGCATTCTGATCAGCTTTCTCTTCAATTTTATGATTAAGCGAGTCTTTTACCAAATATTTGTCGCATGTAAATAACGATTCATTTGTTGGTGTAAAAGCTTTTATGAAATTTCCATTTATGAAAAATACTTACTAGGCAGTAGGCTGTCCGTACGTCCGTATCACACTTGTGAACAAGACCAAATTGGTATTTTTCAACCGATCTTCGTCTTAGTTGATGTACATATTCAATTTCTAGAGGGATAATCACATATTGATTTTGAAGGTCTTAGGAAAATATCGCATCTGTTGTTTTTTTTATCAACGGCGGACTTCTCTAGAGTTGATGTTTTTCATGATGAATTTAAAAAACATATATAATTGACTTCTCATTTTAATGTTACAACATCTAAACAGTGCATTTTTTTAACATACCTGCGTATGGAATTTATATTTCAAATTGTTAGTTATTACTATAGAGCTTGTTGACATTGCAAAATCAAAATGGACACATCTTCCTATATCTATTTTAATGCTAATCAGTGGTTTGGAGACAACGGCTGATGTCCCGAAAATAACATACCGTGTCCATTCGTCATTGTGTTCTTGAAAATGACCTTTGGGTTTCTTAAAAGAAGTTAATCAAATTTCGTTGATTTTATTTATACACTGTCATTTCTATATTTTGTTTTGTTTTCACCGGGTCAGAATTTGTTTCTCTATATCCAATTTCCGGAACAAGGTTTTGTACCTTTTTCAATTTATTTCGTACTTTAGATTTTTTTAATCTCATCTATGAACATACATACAGCCTTTACAGGAGGTTTTGGATCAAAATAGGGAGAAATGATCCGCTGCATTACCAGTTCTCCTTAGAAACAAAGTTTATCCAAATCGTCATCCTTTAGTTACACCATTTTCAACACCTCAAAATAATCGAAAAGCATAACATTTGAAAGATAGAGCAGAAAATTTAATCGCGTGATTTGTGAATACAGAATTTAAGTGGAACACCAAATTGGTGAATTGAAAATAAACAAAGTATTGAGTACATTGTGAAGGCACCCAAAGCCAAAACTAACAGACATTGTGAATACATGTGCCGCTCTTGTAAACAGACATATTTATGATAAAACATTGATCAATTAAATATCAACTACAATTAAACATGCTTTGTTCTTTTTATTTCACAAATTCCTTCAGGACAGCTAGAAGTTCAATGTCTAAAAAGATGAAATGTGACATAAAGTCCATCATTTTCTTTATAATAAATTTTAAAAATCCATGTTATTTCGACTCTGTGGGAAAGCTGTATCATTGTCAATAAAAGCAATAAAATCAATAATGATTTCAATTTTTTAAAGTTTTGAGACGACCACTCACATTTTACCTGTCGTAGTCATTCTCAACTGTAGGTGTCGAGAGATGTCGAAAAGGTCTAATACACGTGTACAAGTATATCTTATTTTACGTAGTTTTAAACTACGGCTAAGAATTAAATCAATGTGTAGCGTGAATGACAAAGAGACAAAAACCACACGACAAAATTAATCATAAGACAACCAAGGGTCAACATAAAGTCTTCAGCAATAGATAGCTGGTGTTCTTGTCTTTATAACATATAAACTGTGCGTAAAAATTAAAAGTCATGTTGCTATGTAGCTTTCAATGCGTGATGACAGGTTAGAATCAAGTGCCGTAAAATCTGATATCTATGAAATGGCAGTGTTTATTGAGAGCATTAAGAATACGTGATACGAAAATTTGAATTCCACGAACATGCTACAAATTTCTTTAAAATGTGTTTCAAAGAGAAAAGACGAGTTTTTACTTGGTATTAGACAATTTGATATCAATTTCACGTGAAATGCATGAACAGGTACAGCGTATAAAAATTGGCATAAGCTGTTCTATATTACTTTGGCAATACGAAAAAAATACCTCAGACAGCGACATCGAAGCCAGTTAACAATATTGTTAAAATCTTAGCAAGTGAACTGAAGATTTAATAAACAAGAGGTTCCGAGATACAATACTAAAAGACACTTTTTAACCAAAGTCCATGTGTTCTTATGTTATATTAGACTCGTAGAAACCATTAATAATTGTGAATCGTTTGGTCAATTGGTAAACGTCTCACAAAAATGTTTACATTCTGTGTTTGGGAAATTTCTATGCAAATGTGGTCTCACGTCAGAGTAAAAGTGGTCCCGGCTTGTTACAGATGTGTGAACAAATAGATAAAACGTTGTTCCAAATTTTTTTTATGCATGAAAAATTGTGAGCTACTGCTCACTGATGATACCCCCCCCCCCCCCCCCGTATGTGGATAATCTTAATAGTGTAAAAATATGTAAGTGTTCGGTAAACAGAGAGTTGTTGTGTGATGAATCTGAAAACGCATCACACGGTATAGCTGACTAATATAAACCCTGAAACCACATTTCAAATCCTTGTAGTGTAGTTCCTAAGAAAAATGCAACGAAACATATTTATGTGACGGACGGACTGAAGGATGGATGGATGGACTGACGGACGGAGGTAAAACAGTATACTACCACTTTTAAGCGTGGTCATAATAACGAAACAACTGTTTTTAAGACAATTAAGATTTGTATACACATAAACTCATAAATTATGTGTATTATGCTTCACTTGTTTCCATTGTAATATTGCTTTTGTTAAGTGTCCATAAAATAGATGTGCTTGCGCAAAGGTTTGATAAAACTATACGACAACCCCTATCGAAGACGTGTGCTAGTCGTAATAGTACCACAGGAATAGTATATGTGTCTAGTGCAGGGGAGTCTTAAACTATACCAGATGGTCGGAGCCCGCTTTATTTCCAGCTATGTCAAGACAAGAATTATACAGTGCTACACGCCTACAAATGATGCGGAAGAAGAAATCAAAGACACTTATTATGAAGATCTTCAGGCTCAGATTAGCAAAACACCACAACATGGCGTCCTTCTCATTATAGGAGACCAAAATGCTCAGGTTGGGAAAGTAAATGCAGAACATGAAAGAGCTATGAGAAAAGAAGGTCATGGCGTAATGAATGAGAATGGAGAGTGAATGGCAAATATATGTTTAACTAATGGACTAGTTATTAGAGGAACCCTATTTAAACATAAAGACATGCACACAATTACGTGGAATTGTCACAACAATAGAGAAAAAATCAGATTGAAAACATCATCATAAATGGCAAATGGAGACGATCATTACTTGATACACGAGCATTTAGAAGAGCAGATGTGAACAGCGACCATCATTTAGTTATAGCTAAACTCCAAATAAAACTGAAAAAGGTACCAGACAATAACAAACCTTGGAGAAAGATCCTACATGTCAACCGTCTGAAAGAACCTGAAATCAAACAAAAGTATGTCATTGAACTCAGAAACAGATTTCGAGTACTAGAGGAAATTGATCCAGCTGAAGACAATTCCATAGAAAAGAAATGGGAAAATATCAAAGAGGTGTATCAAAGCACAAGTGAAAAGATCATAGGTTTCCGTATGGGGCATTAATAAACAATGGTTAATATCAGACACAAGGAAAACAATCGATGAAAGAGCAAAACTCGAAGAGAAGGTCCTCAGCACTAGGTGATTAAGGAAAGAACAAACACAAAAAGAATATGCAGAGAAAGATAAGGAGGTAATGAAAAGAGTTAGAAAAGATAAAAGGAACCATCTGGAAGAACGAGGCGAAGAAGAGCAGAAAAGGCTGCCGCAAGAGGTGATTTAAGTGCAGTCTACAAAATCACAAAAAGAACTATGTGAACAATCCAAACAACCACCTCCAGTAAAAGACAAAAATGGAAAAATCATTACAACGGAAAGAAAACAGGTCGCACGTTGGGTAGAACAATGTAGAACACTTCAAGGCTGTTTTGAAAAGACCAGAGTCAATTAATGAATTTCAGGGAGCACCACAATTTGAAGATCTATACATAAGCTCTGAACCACCATCAGAGGACGAAATAACAAAGACAATTAAATCCATGAAATCAGGAAAGGCAGCAGGCATAGATTAGAATCAAGCTGAACTACTGAAATCTGACATCAACACAGCAACATTCATACTTCATGATCTCTTTAAAGACATATGGGAAGAACATAGAACCAGATGACTGGGCAAAAGGTCGTATTATTAAATTAACTGAATCCCAAGTGAAGTGTTTTGCAGAATACTTATCTGGGAACTGTGGTTAGTACAGAAGATCCGACACAAAAAGATATTAAAAGTAGGCTAGCCAAGGCAAGATCTGCATTTCAAAGACTACGACCCATTTGGAAGTCCAAACAATACATTTGTACAACAGGAAAACAAAGATCAGGCTATATAACAGTAATATTAAATATGTCCTTCTGTATGGAAGTGAATGCTAGAGAGTAACAAAAACATATATGAGATCGCTCTCAAGTTTCCACCACAATTGTCTGAGGCGAATCTGCAAAATCATCTGGCCAAACCGGATTTCAAATGAATATCTTCTTGAAATGACCAAATCAATGTGTATCCTGAAAGAAATTCGACAGAGGCGTTTCAGATGGCTGGGGCATGTTCCCAGAATGCCTGTATCCAATATCACCAGGACAGCTCTTAGATGGACACCCCAGGGGAAGAGACCAAGAGGAAGACCCAAAACCACCTTGCGTCGAACGATTGAAGCTGAACATAAGGAACTTGACATGACCTGGGGAGAAACAGAAACAAAGGCTAAAGACAGATCTGGATGGCGAAATCTTGTTGCGACCTAATGCTCCACCAGGAGCGAAGATGATAGCTATATATATATATATATATATATATATATATATAGAGTCTATAAGAAACTACCAACCAGTGAACTTAATAGGTATTGGATCATATATATATATATATATAGGTAGGTATGTATCGAAGACATCTATAATAAAGTTTGCAATGACAGATGCATAAGAAAATATATTTATTACGATATCACTGAACCTATCCCTTATATTTGCCGGTACAGAGTTGTCCCTTTCAAGAAAAACCTTTTTTTTAAGTCTAAGGAATGTTTTTCTTCCGGAAAGACTTTTATCTCCTCTGTACCTGAAAAAAAACTCAACTGTAATTATTTTAACATCTTAATGTGTATCTTGGTTACTGTTTACAAGCACATACATGTGTGTATGTGTTTATTAATTAAAAAAAACATAGCATGGATCTCATGACCTAAAGCATTTTTTAATTTGACTTTAAAAACTGAAAAATAAAAACTGCTCAAATGAGGAGCATTTATCAATTTGAATTGAAATATTGAAAATTGAAAAATGCTCCAATATATAATAGTGCATTTTTCATTTTTCATTTTGACATTATAATTTGAGAAATGAAAAATGCTCTATCGTAGAGTATTTTTCATTTTACTTTGCAATCTTAAAATTTGAAAATTGATCCAATCTGCATAATATTTTCAATTTGAAATGATTAGAACGTAATAGATATTGTCTCACTATGTGTGTTTTAAGTTTTCAAATTGTCGACAACAGTTTTAAATGTTTCACTGTTTTATTTATTTTTTTCCTTTGTTTCGATCAAACTTTCTTGAAGAACTTGTTGATTATGTATACGTGTGCACTATGTGTGGTATCAACTAATTCCGAATATGAGTAGTATACTTAAAAGTATGGAAATGACCAAAAATATGTTAATCTTTATTCATTACTTTACCACCAGGACACATGTACCTACATTGTGTTGACTATCCAATATCCGTTTATATATATGAGTACATTGATAATGGAAATGAAGACTGTGCAAACAAGACAACAACCCGACCAAAGAGAAGAAAACAGCCGAAGGCCATCAATAGGTCTTCAATATAGTGAGAAAATCCAGCACCTGGATACGTACTTCAGCTGGCCCATAAACAAAGAATATGTATTAGTTCAGTGAAAATGGACGTCATACTAAATTCCAAAATATGTTAAAGAAACTAAAATCAAAAATCACACAAGACTATTTATTATATAGTTAACAAAGGCCTGAGACTCCTGACTTGGGACAGGCGCAAAGTGTGGCGGGGTTAAACATATTTTTCTTTTATATCCCCCTCCCTCATACCTCTAGCCAATATAGAAAAGCAAACACACAGCAATACGCACAGTAAACCTCAGTTAAGAACTATTCCAGCAGCGCCTGCATACGAAGTATATACCTCCAAATTGATACGATATTCCCGAGCTTGTATTTCCTATCATGGTTTTCTTGATAGAGGATTGCTACTCACAAGGAAGCTATTAAACCAAGAGTTCCAAATGGTGAAGTTGAAATCATCCCTTCGTGAAATTTAAGGACCCTATCACGAGTTGGTTGACCGTTATGTAATAACCGTTTCTCAGATGATATCGGATATGTTCATTATGTCGTAACTACAATACCCTTCCCTTTTCACAAATGTGACCTACCGAATTAGACTATTTACCGGATTTGTAATGACATAAGCAACACGACGGATGCTAAATGTGGAGCAAGATCTGCTTACCCTTCCGGAGCAAATAGTTCATAGGACATTCACTTAATTTCATCATCGGTACAGGGACATCATTTGCAAATGAAAGATAAATCAACACGCAGATCTTCAGGTCTTCACATATAATCTTATACGGTCATATTCTATACAAAACACCAAACTGTCGACATTCACACCAAAAGCTAACTTAACATTTAAACAGGTTAATTCAAAAGTGATACAGTTACGATACTGTTGTCAGGTCATTACGGATGGCATAGTATGGTGTAAATATTTTTTCTCGTAGGGTCTCTGCATTGTAAATAAACAAATGTATTCTAAAAACAAGTTGTTGGCATGAAACTGGTTATGTTCCTTTCATATATCTTATGATGATAGTATACTAAAACCCCAAACGGGGGAGATTGTACTAGATTTTCATATGATATTATCTTTCAAGTAGACTAATGTAGGTCTGGAGCTGGCATGTCAGTAAGTGCTAGAAGTCCGTAGTTCATTTATGTATCATTGTCATTTTGATTAGTTTCTTTTGTAATCTATTCCGACATCTGACTCTGCGTTTTACTGTGCATGTTGTTGTGTGTTTGTATATTCTACATTGTTTACAAGTATTGGATGATCTTACAAAACATATGCATGCCAAATTCAGGAGCCTCTGGCTTTTGTTAGTCCTGATTGTTTCTTTCTTACTTCTTTAAATTCTTATTTTTTGGATTTTAGTGTGACTTCCATTTTCACTAAACGAGTACACATTTTTTTAGGGGCCAGTTATATGAAGCCGGCCTCCGGATGCTGGATTTTCCCTCTGTGCTGAAGACCAATTGGTGGCTTTGTGCTCTTTTCTGCTCTTTGAGCTGGTTGTTGCCTCTGTTAAACGATACCAATTTCCATTCTCAATGTTATATATATATGTAAGGATATTTGGCATGTTCCAGATACATTTTTTTGGTCATTACTGTACTTTTCAGTATGCTACTCATGTTCGGAATAGGCTGATACCACACACAGTACACACGTATTTATTATTTAAAAGTTCATCACGATATTTTGCTTAAAACAAGAAAAAAGGAAAAAGGAAACCGTGAAACATTTAAAAATAGTGTTGACAATTTGAAAATTTATAACACATATATTAAGGTGGTACCTAACACTACAGGGAGATACCTCTCTAAAGTCAGCTGAACGTTTTAATTATGTTATGTAGTAAAAATTAATATTAAGCTTCTCATTGATCAAAATTGGTGTTTGTCAAACTGCTATATAACCAATGTAATTTTTCTGACAAAACGGTTGGTTCAAAATTTTTGAAATTTTTATATTTTTGTTAACTCATTCGTCCCCAAGAGGTATCTGGAAAATCTGGCATTTTCGAAAATTTTCAATCATATGCAAGTTATATGCAAATTAGCAGACTCTTGATGCTGTACCTGATGCTCATCTATTAAACTATATATTGAAATTTGGAGGCGGATGACATGGGTGGGGGTGGGGTGGGAGGTGGAAGATTTTCTCATGTCGCCATCACGCCTACAGGCGGGATTCGGGGTTAAAGGGTTAAAGGGTCAAAGTAAATACTTTAACAAAATTTTATGAAAATTAAACGTCGAGCCAAATTCATTTTAGTAAAAGTGTTGGGTACCACCTTAAGACAAAATTTATTTCGTTCTACTCATTAAAATATAAAAAAATATGCAGATTAGATCATTTATTCAAATTTTGATATTGCAAAGTAAAATGAAATATGCTCTACGTTAGGACATTTTTTTTTTCATTTTTCAATTATGTCAAGTCAAATGATAAATGCTCCACGTAGGAGCATTTTTCATTTTTCAATATTTGAAATCAAATTGAAAAATGTTTTAAGGTCAGCAGTTTCAATATTTGTTTTTTCAATGAAATTGAAATAAGGTTTTTTTTCTAAAACAAGCAAATGCAAATCATTTAATTTATCTAAACTGTTGATAAAGTAAATAATTTTTAACGCAAACTTATAATTATTTTCCCAATATCCTCGTCAAATCAAACTAGAGGCTCCTAAGAGCCTGTGTCGCCCATCTTGGTCTATGTGCATATTAACAATGGACACAGATAAATTTATGACAAAATGGTGTTTTGGTGTTTTATATCTATCATGAACTTGGCCCAGTAATTACAGTAGAAAATATTTCCTAAAAATTTACAAAAATTAACAGAAATTTATGAAAATTGTTAACAATTGATTATAAAGGACAATAACTCCTTAAGGGTTCAATTGACAATTTTGGTCATGTTGACTTATTTGTAGATCTTATTATGCTTAACATAATTGTTCTTTAAAGTTTATCTCTTTTTATAATAATATTCAAGATAATAACCAAAATCTGCAAAATTTCCTTAAAATTACTAATTCGAGGGCAGCAACCCAACAACATGTTGTCCGATTTGTCTGAAAATTTCAGGGCAGATAGATTTTCACTTAATGAACAATTTTACTCCATGCCAGATTCGCTCTAAATGCTTTGGTTTCAGAGATATAAGCCAAAATCTACATTTTACCCCTATGTTCTATTTTTAGCCATGGCGGCCATCTTGGTTGGTTGGCGGGGTCACGCCACACATTTTTTAAACTAGATACCCCAAAGATGATTGTGGCCAAGTTTGGAATAATTTGGCCAAGTAGTTTAAGAGGAGAAGATTTTTGTAATAGATTACTAAAATTTACGAAAAATGGTTAAAAATTGACTATAAAGGACAAGAATTCCTAGAGGGGTCAACTGACCATTTCAGTCATGTTGACTTATTTGTAAATCTTACTTTGCTGAACATTATTGCTATTTACAGTTTATCTCTATCTATAATAATATTCAAGATAATAACCAAAAACATCAAAATTTCCTTAAAATTATTAATTCAGGGGCAGCAACCCAACAACGGGTTGTCCGATTCATCTGAAAATTTCAGGGCAGATAGATCTTCACCTGATAAACAATTTTACCCCCATGTCAGATTTGCTCTAAATGCTTTGGTCTTTGAGTTATAAGCCAAAAAACTGCATGTTAACCCTATGTTCTATTTTTAGCCATGGTGGCCCTCTTGGTTGGTTGGCGGGGTCACGCCACACATTTTTTTAACCTAGATACCCCAATGATGATTGTGGCCAAGTTTGGTTTAATTTGGCCCAGTAGTTTTTTGTTAAAGTTAACGACGACGGACGACGACGGACGACGACGACGGACGCCGGTCGCCAAGTGATGGGAAAAGCTCACTTGGCCCTTTGGACCAGGTGAGCTAAAAATGTAATCGCATAAATATAATCAATGTCAAATCTCATTAAGAAAATATTTTTTTTCAAAAGTGACTTCAAAAGAATTTGTAATTTTATTACTACCACTGGGTCGATGCCTCTGCTGGTGGACTAATAGTCCCCGAGGGTATCACCAGCCCAGTAGCCAGTACTTCGGTACTGGCATGAAAATACGGATTTATTGTGTTATTAAAATTTGCTGTTACAAAATATTAGAAATTATTATAAATTAAGGAATGTATCTCCCTCATGCAAAGCTCTGATTCCTTTCACGGATATGGCTATACGTTTTGGACCTTTTGGATTATAGCTCTTCATCTTTTATATAAGCTTTGGATTGCAAATATTTTGGCCACGAGCATCACTGCAGAGACATGTATTGTCGAAATGCGCATCTGGTGCAAGAAAATTGGTACCGTTAATTTTATTGTTACATGTTTCAAAACAATAAACATTGAAATGTGTAGGGAAATTTGGAAAATCTATTTTGTCAGTTTAAAATTACAAATGTTTGGCGTAAATACACACGGTCTTAAGTACAATATAACTATTACTAATAGCAAAATCATTCAATAGAACATCGAAATACATGGTTTTTGGGTTATTTTCAATTATTTGACCTTGAATTTAATGATAAAGGTCAGATGCCATCACCTATTGTAAACGCCATTTTCTTTTGGTCATGAGACCATCAACTTTATATGAAGTTATACATGAAAATGTTCAAAAACGCAATGTTCGAAGTGTTGGCCTTGAGAAGGGTGTAATATTGACATACTGAGATCTTGCTGCATCCAAATTTACTTGCGATCTCCCACAGTTTCTAATAGGTTAAGCTTATCTATGTATAGAAATACGAAATACAAATCAAAGACAAATGTATACATCGGACACATATGCCCCCTTTGGTAAAATATACGGCCCGTGGCAATTTCTTCGTTTATAACAAGACATAACTCGGGAACAGTGAAACCAAAAATTAAACTTGATCTTTATTTGGTGGTTATAAACATTATGCATAATTTTCATTACTTGTTGAATTATTTTACAAATTTACAAAGGGGCATAACACAATAACAGTAGAATTGACGCCACCCAAATACAAACTTGATCTGTGAGTTGGTAGTGATATTCATTGTGTAAAAGTGTCATACTAATTGGTTGAGTCAAAGTAAAGTTAGAAAATGGAAACCAATTTCTGTCAAAGAATGAAAACAACAGACATCGTCATGGCTCCCAAATAAAAAAAACACAACAGACAAGCAATAGCACAATAAGACACAATATAGAAATCTAAAGACTAAGCATTCCGAAACCAACAAAAATCATGGGGTGATCTCAGGCTCTCCAAACGGCACATTTAGTGTATATCCTCTATTAAATAGAATAGTAGTCACTTAAAAGTATTAATACATGTAAATAATACGAAATGAAAGAACTTCAGGTTTTTTTTTTATTCTATTACATGTATATATGTAACAGTTTTGATTTAATTTGCTCTGTACTGATTGATGTAATGATTTTATTATTTCTTATTTTTTTAACATTCTTGTTTTATTTTGTGGTATGAAATAAATAATATAATACAAAATATGTTGACAGAAGTATTTTAAGAATCAGAATAAAGTTGAAAGTTTACATGTGGAATAATTGATGCGTTAACATGATAATAAGAAATGATTTCATATTTAACCTGGATAACTTTTAATTTTAAATTTTTCAACTTACCGTCTGGTGTCGTTTCAATCTGAAATTTAAAAAAAACGTTATAAATAACAAAATCAATCAAAAGTCATTAAGAAAGCTCACCAAATGTAGCAACAAACCAAACTATTGAAAAATAAGGAGCTAAATAGGTAAGTACATGTAATATGGCTTTGCCATGTTTGGGCATTTCTAATGAAGGTTAACCCAGAAAAGCGATCGTACGCGTTGTTTTCTTTTCGAATGCAAAATTAGGTAAAATACTGAAAAAAAATATTGCATATGAACTGAGTTCTCCTAATGAATCATAGTTTACCTTTATTTGGATCAATTCCTCATATGATAAATCGGCTGACTACAAACACTATATGGAACATTAAATTGTCATTCCTTAAAGCCGATGGCGATATTACTACACCAAAGATATTAGAGTATAATTAAAAGCAATAACATGCTGTGGTCAAATATCATGTTTATGATATTTAATGAAAGCTTAAACATCATTTGCCATTTTTTTAATTGTCACTCATTTCAGACTACACAGAGATAGTTTGAGCTATCCCCAATGAAAGATAAAGAATACAGCATCTGCCTCCTATCTTGACTTAAGGTTTGAAACAAAACTTTACGACTCAAAAGATGATTTCAGCTTCGAAATTGTGCACTTTCCATATTGTTTTAGCCACATTCCATCAGCATCTGCATACGGAGTATATACATGTATCTCCCAGATACAATAATCCCGGACGTTCCTTAATAGAAATTAAAAGTTAAATCACAAAAATACTGACATCCGACGAAAATTCAATCAGAAAGATCCTAATCACATGTCAAAATCAAATGAAAATCACATAAATTACTCACAAGGAAGCTATTCAATCTACAGGTTCAAGTTGTGAAGTGTAAATCATGCCTTCGTTAATTTCACGGATGCCATCACTAGTTAGTTGGCCGTTATAAAATGTCAGTTTAACAGATTATAGCAGATATGTTCCAAATTACGTGAGCCATATTTGGTGCAGGATCTGCGTCTTCTTGTGTAATATTTTGTTTGTCTGTTTATTTTTTTTTTTCGATTTAGCCATGGCGTGTCGATTTGTTTCCGACTTCAGAGTTTCAGTTTGCCTTTTGCATCCTTCGCCTTTATTTTATAAATGAGTAGGCTTTAACCAATGTAAATTTTTGATAAAACGGATGTCACACGGATAAATAAGTTGTTAAAGTGAACAATATAACTGTAATAATTCATAATTTTCGTTTTATCATTATTTTAAACGGCTGTCACAATCTTTGCTTCAGCGAAGAACATCTTGTTTGACTGTTAATGAAGTTTTGATAAACATAAACCAATTTATGATTTTTTGTTATTTGACGTAAAAAGTATATCTGCCATCAAGAAATATTCTGTTGATTCAAAAATTCGTATTAAATCTACTGTTATGTATCAGTAAACAAAAATTAGCGTTGAAAAATCACTATTATCACTGTAATGAATTAAAAACATCTAGAACTTTAAGGGATACCTGTATTAGATGCTATAAAATAAAGTTCATGAATGTGTGGATATTTAATAAGCCACAGGTAAAATGTTTGATAGCTCCAAAGAGACAAACAACCCGATAGATAGGAGATTGAAAATAGCATTTGAGACACCCTATTATAATACAAATGTCACAAATATTATTCCTCTTGCAAGACTTGACTTAAAGGAAGCCTAATCTATCCACAGAAACCTCTGCAAAAACAATAATCCATTCAAATTTATATATGCAAACAACCCGAATTATGTCTACTGCAGATGTGACATCTCTTTTACCGGAATTGTAGGGAATATCTCTTGGTAGCAACATTGAACCCGAGGTAATTATGTTATATCACCCACTACATTTCTACTAGGATGGACATACACATGTATATGTTACAGTAAATAGGTGAAATTAGGAATTACACGTAATTACTAAACATTTCAGTAAATACCTGTAATCACAAGTCAATTTAGGAATTACATGTATTTACTAGTTGTTTCAGTGATTACAGGTATTTACTGATTTTTTTTGTCATTTTTACAGCTATTTACTAACTTGACATTTTTGTTTAAAAATTAAAGACATAATTCAAGATATCAAATAAGAAAGTAAGGAGTAGGGATTTTTAGGGCTTACTTTTCAGGATCAAGGATTATAAGGCACATTAAAAGTGCATACTCTTCAGTGTTTGTGAATTGAAACTGGAAAATGGTTGTTTTATAAGTTTTGAAACTCCCGAAAAATCATTTTGAGCATGCAAGACAATGATATCAATCCAAAATTGAGAAAAAACATTTTGAGAAATTTATAGGCAACTTAGCCAGCTATATTTTAAGATAGACATTAGATTATGGCAAACTTGGTTAATTGATCTTGATAATTCTTAAAATCTCATAATTTTGTTATATTAAAATCTCCATCAGGCATACTCTGCATATCAACTTGGCCAATAACATGAGTTAAATTCCTTTTAAAAAATAGGTTTAACTACGACTTCTTTTGTCAGACATTTGCGATGAAGCTGACATTCTTCACAAACAAATTTATACAAATTGATGGCGTTAAGAGTCACATTTTCATATTTCCGTGTTTTTATGAGTTCTTCAAGACCTCCAAACTCCAAAAAATTTTTATCATCGTTTCTTTCTGTATAAGAATGATCTTTTTTTGGATTGAAAAAGTCAGCTAAATGGTCCATCCCTTTTGTTTTACTTTCAATGTTGACATTCTTTTCCTTTTCGTCGAGCCTGCGTTTTTTTGTCGCAAAAGCGAGACATAGCGAACCAACCTAATAATTCCGTTGCCAGCGGCGTCCACAAATATTCGCTGTGTGGTTATATTTTTAAATTTTGATAAGTTTCTCAAATTATCCTGGATTTCTACCAAACTTGAACAGAAGCTTCAGTTGTTTATGATCAAAAGATAAAGGAGTAGGTTCAGTAAGACCCCTTTTTGGCCCCAAAATATAGCAGTTTTACAAAATTGTTAAAATGTAAACCTTTAGTTATTTATTGGACAGTAGAATGCTTCTGCTACATAAATATGGGCTGTTTTTGACAATACAATGCACATATATCCGGAACTAGCACCATTAAGTCATGCTAAATTAATGAAATCCTCATAATTCTAGCATTTTAGTTAAATTTTAGACGGTTTTCGTGTAAAACGAAAGTGGCCGCATTCGTGTTCATCCTTAATATTGAAATGTAAGTTGTATTTTATGATAATACATAACATATATAAAGGTTGAGGATGAACACGGATGCGGCCACTTTCATTTTTAACAAAAACCATCTAAAAAGTTACATTTTTCGGCATATTAGGTAGATTTTTCATATTTGACCTTGAATCGGATCGTTTTTAATGACTAAATCTGTTAAAATCTTTCACATAAACTAATTAATTCAAATAAAATAGACACTTAAGTGTTTAAAAAATGGTCAAAATCTTTCGTCAGATGAACCTGAAATTTGAGGCCAAAATCGGTCCTTACCGGACCTACTCCTTTCAAGAAGTAAATTTTGTAAAAATAAATCAAGTTTTTCCGTATTTTACTTATAAAGGGACTTAGTTTTTATGCCAGTTAACATTACATTCACACTGTGGTTATTTTTTTTTAAATTCTAATAACTTTCTCAAAATATCCTGGATTTCTACCAAAATTGGACAGAAGCTTGTTTATGATCATAAGATAATATCTAGAAATAAAGTTTGTAAAAAAAACTATAATTTTTCGTATATTACTTTTTTAAACGGACTATTTTTTTTCCTGTTAACATAACATACACTCTGCAGTTAAAGTTTACATTTCATAAACCATCCTGAATTGTTAATAAATTTGATAGAATATTTTTACAGAACTAGTCAAAAGATAGTATCTAGAGGAAAATTATAAATATTTTTTTTCCTATTTTTGTTGGGCCTGCGACTCACAGCAAAAATAGGCGAGAACCTGGGTTCTGCAAAACCCTTAAAATTTTGATAGCTGAATACTCACTGATTTTCTAATTAGTATTACAATTACTTTTGATCAGTTGACCATATTACAACATTGTTTTAACAGTTAGTAAATAGGTGTAAAAATTCATTTTAAAATCAGTAATTACTGGTAATTACTGGGCAGTTTTAGGAATTACTTGTATTTACTAAGTGCATCGGGAATTACATGTAATTCCTAAATTTTAGTAATTACATGTAATTCCTAATTTCACCTATTTACTGTAACATATACAAAAACATGACAGTTTTTTGTCCGTGCAGTGTCTCCCTTTTTACGTTCTATAATATGAGTTAAGAATTATAGACAGACCAAATGTAACAGATCTTCCTCACAATACGCAAACACTTTGCACTTGTCTTATACATATCTCTTAAAGTGTTGGAGAAATAAACACACAAGAAAACGTCATAATTGAGAACTTGACCTTGACCTTTGACCTTGACCTCATTTTCTAAGTTAGGAACAATGGGCTTAAAAACTAGAGGCTCTAAAGAGCCTGTGTCGCTCACCTTGGTCTATGTGAATATTAAACAAAGGAAGCAGATGGATTCATGACAAAATTGTGTTTGGGTGATAGTGATGTGTTTGTACATCTTAATTTACAAAACAGCCTGGCTTCTTACAATTACCTATATCTATAATGAACTTGGCCCAGTAGTTTCAGTGGAAAATGTTAATAAAAATTTACACATTTTATGAAAATTGTTAAACATTTACTATAAAGGACAATAACTCCTTAGGGGGTCAATTGACCATTTCGGTCATGTTGACTTATTTGTAAATCTTACTTTGCTGAACATTATTGCTGTTTACAGTTCATCTCTATCTATAATAATATTCAAGATAACGAAAAACAGCATAATTTCCTTAAAATTACCGATTCAGGGGCTGCAACCCAACAACGATTTGTCCGATTCATCTGAAAATTTCAGAGCAGATAGATTTTGACCTGATAAACAATTTTACCCAATGTCAGATTGCTCTAAATGCTTTGGTTTTTGAGTTATAAGCCAAAAACTGCATTTTACCCCTATGTTCTATTTTTAGCCGTGGCAGCCATCTTGATTGGTTGGCCGGGTCACCGGACACTTTTTTAAACTAGATAACCCAAAGATGATTGTGGCCAAGTTTGGATTAATTTGGCCCAGTAGTTTCAGAGGAAGATTTTTGTAAAAGATAACTAAAATTTACGAAAAATGGTTTAAAATTGACTATAAAGGGCAATAACTCCTAAAGCGGTCAACTGACCATTTCGGTCTTTTGACTTATTTGTAGATCTTACTTTGCTGAACATTATTTCTGTTTACAGTTACAAATGTAATCTCTATCTATAATAATATTCAAGATAATAACCAAAAACAGTAAAATTTCCTTAAAATTACCAATTTAGGGGCAGCAACCCAACAACGGGTTGTCCGATTCATCTGAAAATTTCGGGCAGATAGATCTTGACCTGATAAATAATTTTACCCCCATGTCAGATTTGCTCTTAATGCTTTGGTTTTTGAGTTATAAGCCAAAAACTGCATTTTACCCCTATGTTCTATTTTTAGCCATGGCGGCCATCTTGGTTGGTTAGCCGGGTCACGCCACACATTTTTTAAACTAGAAACCCCAATGATGATTGTGGCCCAGTTTGGTTTAATTTGGCCCAGTAGTTTCAGAGGAGAAGATTTTTGTAAAAGTTAACGAAGCAGGACGACGCAGGACGACGACGGACGCCGGATGCCGGACTCAAAGTGATGGGAAAAGCTCACTTGGCCCTTTGGGCCAGGTGAGCTAAAAAAACCATTTCACAGTTATACGGTTAACGGTTTTGTCAATATCTTTTTTGTTACGAAGGCGTTCAAACATATTATTAACAGAGAATAGGTAGATAACTCTTACAACGAAAATAGTTTGGATAACCAAGGTCAAATTTAAAAAGCGTATAAACTGTACAATATTTAAGCGACATATTGCAAAATAAACATTTAACGCAAGAACAAAATTAGGCGGAACAAAAATAATAATGATAATATTAATTAAAAAGCAATTCTTCAGAAAACAATTCACAAGTAAGGATCTATTTTGATATGAAATGTCAATTCAAGAGTCAAATGACAGCTTAGTTTACGCTGATTCCGAAAAAATATGGTTTTTATAACAAAACATATAAATAAGGGAGATATTTTTTTATTTCCGGGTTAAAAAATGTAAATTTTGGTATTGTCTGATGGTTTACTCGACACTGATTCAAAAAAATATATGGTTTTATGTTCTTTTACATTGATTTACTACAAAATATATCTACTTTCAGTTTACAAAAGGTCACTTCCGGTTAAAACGGCTTGCAACCTAAGTCAAATGGCTTTATCATGTATACATAGAGTTAATAGCAAAGGTCAAAATCTAGAACGTGAAATTTACCTATAATCTTGTGCTCAATTTCAAGGAACTTACAATTTAGTAAAATATTTTGTCGATATCTTATAAGTTTCTGAAAATTACTGATAACAAACCAAAATCAAAATTTTGAACATGAAGGTCCTTGACCTTTGATTTTTTGTACCAAGGACCTCAAATTTATAGACCCTAGGTCTCTTTCACTAATAGTTTACCAGTTAGTAATGCATATTTCTTATATCACATGCATAAAGGGAAATAACTCTGATATGCAGTGTTCATATTGCTTCGGTTAAAATAGGACAAATAAAGGCAACAGTATTATACCGCTGTTCAAAACTCGTAAATCTATGGACAAAAAACTAAATTGGGGTAACAAACTAAAACTGAGGGAAACGCATTAAATATAAGAGGAGAACAACGACACAACATTAAAATATGAAAAATAGGCGGAAGAAAAAATAATAATAGTAGTAATCAGGAAAAAATCAAAAGGTCTTTCCACGGAAAGGTTGAAAGACCTAATTATCAGAAGAAAAAAAAACAATAGGTATTTCCACGGAAACTAAAGTCTGGTATAAATTTATAGTGTAGGTCAGTTAGGTTAATAATGCAGTGAGCTAATAACCTATTAAGAATGGTCGAGTCACAATTATCTTAAAAACAAGAACGCAATAAGTAATTGTATAGAGCTAGCATGAGGGCAAATGTGCCCCGGGATTCTATTAACATAAGGACAACGCTTAACCAAATTTAAAGTACAAGTATCACATTCTATCGCATTTTTTAAGGTTTAAACAATTGAATGGAACAATTCTAAACAGATCAAAAAATTATAACCACTTAAAGACCCTGCAGATAGTCCAAAACGGTAAAAATGTTAAAAGCTTTAATTTGCAAAATTTTGAGGCTTCTTAGTCAAAATGAATTAAAAAAGACATAGTTTTATAGAATCAAAAATCTGTAAAATGACAAATTGATATAAAGGACTGATCGAATAGGACACTGAATTGCACTTGTAACGTTTATATGCACATATATTCTTCCACGTATGATAATTCTGTAACTAGAGTGCGATGGTCTATACGACGTTCAATGAAATCTTTGTGTATTGTTGCCAAACATAATGGTTATAATTATCATAATGCAATGAGTCAATTGAGACTTATGTTTGAAAAGGTTTTATCTTTATGTACCAGGTGAAACATATATTATATTTTCATCGATATATTTGATACCTTTAATGTAGACTATTTTGAATGGTTCTTGTAACATTTGAAATAAAAAAGACATTCACATTTCCTGTTGTATCAAAAGAATGAAAGAGAACTTTTTTATATACTGCTGAAAGTAAATACAGACCTCAGGGCGTTCAGGTATCCATGGTAAATATATTGTTTTAGATATATGAGGCTTTTTACAGGAATCACAGTAAATATCCTCTTGCCTTTTCATCAAATCAAAGGACTTTGCATCACTATGATCACTGCATTTAAACATTTCGTCATATGCTACTTCTAGTTTGTACCTTTTCTGTATGTCCTTAACTTTCTCAATCAATTCTTTTCGAATGCTAGCACAAAATACTCCGAGCTCTGTGGATGGTTGAAAAGACGCAACCTGTAGTGCAATAGTATCAGTCGACATTGTCATCAAAAGTTTATTACATGCTCCTTTATCAAAATCAAAGACACAAAAACCTCTGAATAACGCATACACAGACTTTTTGTCAACTTTGAACTTGCTTGGTTCGTACTTTTTCATCAACCATACAGATACATGACTGAAGAATGTGGGTGGCAGAAAATCAAATTTAAGACAAAACCAGGACGATCTTTGACAGTTAGCTTGAAATATACCCATAGTTTGGCAAACACCGGAAAAAGAGGTAGACGGCATCATACTCGGCATTATATATGAGTGTTTGTCCTCAAATTCTACCAGTATGTCAAATTTTTCCATTACCCTCAGCAAATCCTCCATTTGGTTCAAAAACTGATTGCCACCTTTCAACCTAAAAAGTGTTTTGATCAAAAGATCGCTG
This sequence comes from Mytilus edulis, assembly GCA_019925275.1. Lineage (NCBI taxonomy): Eukaryota > Metazoa > Mollusca > Bivalvia > Mytilida > Mytilidae > Mytilus > Mytilus edulis. The sequence continues at coordinate 61,724,839 of CM034360.1, read as the reverse complement.
ATTTTACCTTTATTTGTTAACTCTGTCATATCTGAGGCGATTTGAATTTTATCTTTATCATCAACTTTATCAATTATATTAATTCTGTCGGACACTAAACACCGAAAAGCATTTGCCAACCACTGAGGATCTAAAATGATAAGATTGTTTATATCGTCGAAAAAAATAACCTTGCCTACTTCATGTTGAAACCGAAGGAACAGTAATACTTCTTGATAGTCATGTATTTCAATTTGAGGATGTTTAGCTATTGTAATCATTTCATCCAGTGTTATGAAACTCTTTCCATTATTCCTATTTATGTCAATCAAAGTTTCCAAAAGAATCCATTTCAAAGGTACAGGTTCACCCCAGTTTGACATTTTTCTTGCTATTTTTGATATTGCATCTTGTATATTCTGAAAAACTTCATTCTGATCTTTAGTATTTGACAAATAAAACTTTTGTCGGTAGTGGCGGTATTTTTCATGATTTGCCACAAGTTGAGTTAACTCTTCATCAAGTTGACTTTGCCTTGCCTTCATATCTGTTAGACTTTTCTGAAATGAACATAATGATAATGCGTGCAAATTACATGTATACAAACAATAAGTCCAACGAATTTAACATTTATAAAAAAAACGTTTCAGTCTTTAAATATTCCATTATTGTCACTCATATTAGTTTGATCAATTTTTTTTTTTACCAAAACCTTGAATTGACTCATGTTTTTACCATAAAAAAAGAAAGAAATTTGATATAATTGCATTGAAAATAACTAACCACATCAGAAAACATATCATAGACGTTTTAGCAACTATAAATGCAGACGACATCATAAGTTACACAAAATTGTGATATTCCTACTCCTTATTCGGGGTATTCGGCAAAGTTGTGAATTATTGTATCAAGGTTCATAAGTAAAACATTTAGTTAAGTTAAACATGAGCAACACGACGAATGCCATATGTGGATCAGAAGATGTTTGCCTTCCGGAGCACCTGAGATCATCCCCAGTATTTGATGGAGTTCGTTTCGTTTAGTTAATTTTGTGTCTTGTGTACTATTGTTTTCTGTCTTTTTCTTTTATAACCATGGGGTTGTAAAAGAGGGACGAAAGATACCAAAGGGACAGTCAAACTCATAAATCTAAAATAAACTGACAACGCCATGGATTATTTTCGATCTATAGTTTAAATGGCCCTCTGGTATCTTTCGCCTTTTTTAGTAAGCTTAAGGATTTTTTATCCCTTTTAATTATTATGACACTTTTCCCCAAATGATAGCACACATATAACAGTATAACAATGCGGTTCATATAGTTATCTTACAACAAATATCATAACAATAATATGATATGTATTGACTTCATTACTGGTTATGGATTTCCTTGTTAAATAATTACAAAATAACACAAAAAGTTACCTATTATTCATTTGAATATGATTAATAACGATCAGTCAGGGAACGTCTAACACGGAAAATGTATGCTTTTTTCTTCTGTTCTCTTTTAACATTTCGTCTGAACAATGTTTATTTTCCGACAGTTTATAAAACTACAAAAAATACAGTGAATGCTTGCCTTACAGATATTTGTTTTGTTGAAGAACAGATTTTTACCTTTTCATACTTATCTTTTCCAGTAAAAATTACTATGACTGGAGGGTCAATTGGGGAATTATCCACTGCTAGATTGGCTGATCGATAACAATGGATGCTGTCAAACCAAAAATCCATAAATTCTAGAAAATCAGAAATAAAACAAGTAACGTAGTTAGTACAAAGAAAAATTGAACAGAGTTAGTCATCAAGACGTCGATTATTAAACATGTTGGTCATTTCTCCGAACTTATATTTTTGCCAGTGACTTGAATAATTTTAATGTATTAACAACACTGATGGTTTTAGGCTGTAATTCAACTTTTAAAAATAAAATTTTAAGCTTAAAATGGAATTTTCAATTAATGATGCAGTGCCTAAGAGAAGAAAAAAAAAATCATAGACCCTTTGTATCATGTGTATAGTGAAAATGTTGACAAAATCGTTTCATCAAAATTTCATATTATCTATAATAAGCCTAAATGTCAATAAAATTTGCATCACAAGAAGAAGTTTTCATGGAGGAATCAATCTTTCTAATATGTTTTTTTTTTTATGGAAAATCATATAATATGAAATACTACCAGAATCTCAATTACCCTCAAACCGATGTGATTTATATCTTTTATCCTTTTGTATGGTTTCTTGTGTAAAGAATCATGATTATTACATAATTTTCAGTTTTTTTCAGTGTAATTTGATACCTCATGATTTCTATATTCAATAAGTACTTTCATGATTATTGTTTGTTAATCTGGGCCCAAAACAAAGCAACACATGAGCTTCTTTCATGAAGTGAACATAAATTACATGCTTATATTAGCGTTTTGAATCTATTCTAACTACAAACAAGATGACATGTCATTTGAACCAGCTTTGATACTATGATGGCCCTAATTTTCTCCTTTAAACGAGATTTTGATGCTCCAAAAATAACTAATTTCACTTTTTAGCTCACCTGGCCCGAAGGGCCAAGTGAGCTTTTCTCACCACTTGGCGTCCGTCGTCCGTCGTCGTCGTCCGTCGTCGTCGTCCGTCGTCGTCGTCCGTCGTCGACGTCCGTCGTCGTCGTCGTTAACAATTTACATTTTGAACTTCTTTTAGAGAACCACTGAATGGAATGAAACCAAACATGGCATGAATGTTCCTTATGAGGTACTGACCAAGTGTTGTTACTTTGTTGCCGATCCATCATCCAAGATGGCTGCTAGCCGGGGACTTAGTTTAACATAGGACCCTATGGGAAATGCATACAACTGACTTCTTTTAGAGAACCGCTGAATGGAATGAAACCAAACATAGCATGAATGTTCCTTATGGGGTGCTGACCAAGTTTTGTTACTTTGCAGCCGATCCATCATCCAAGATGGCCGCCAGCAGGGGACTTAGTTTAACATAGGACCCTATGGGAAATGCATACAAATGACTTCTTTTAGAGAACCACTGAATTGAATGAAACCAAACATGGCATGAATGTTCCTTATGAGGTGCTGACCAAGTGTTGTTACTTTGTTGCCGATCCATCATCCAAGATGGCCGCCAGCGGGGGATTTAGTTTAACATAGGACCCTATGGGAAATGCATACAAATGACTTCCTCTAGAGAACCACTGAATGGAATGAAACCAAACATGGCATGAATGTTCCTTATGAGGTGCTGACCAAGTGTTGTTACTTTGTTGCCGATCCATCATCCAAGATGGCCGCCAGCCGGGAACTTAGTTAAACATAGGACCCTAAGGGAAATGCATACAAATGACTTCTTTTAGAGAACCACTGAATGGAATAAAACCAAACATAGCATGAATGTTCCTTATGGGGTGCTGACCAAGTGTTGTTACTTTGTAGCCGATCCATCATCCAAGATGGCCGCCAGCGGGGGACTTAGTTTAACATAGGACCCTATGGGAAATGCATACAAATGACTTCTTCTAGAGAACCACTGAATGGAATGAAACCAAACATGGCATGAATGTTTCTTATGGAGTGCTGACCAAGTGTTGTTACTTTGTAGCCGATCCATCATCCAAGATGGCCGCCAGCGGGGACTTAGTTTAACATAGGACCCTATGGGAAATGCATACAAATGACTTCTTCTAGAGAACCACTAAATGGAATGAAACCAAACATAGCATGAATGTTCCTTATGGGATGCTGACCAAGTGTTGTTACTTTGTAGCCAATCCATCATCCAAGATGGCCGCCAGCGGGGGACTTAGTTTAACATAGGACCCTATGGGAAATGCATACAAATGACTTCTTTTAGAGAACCACTGAATGGAATGAAATCAAATATGGCATGAATGTTCCTAATGTGGTGCTGACCAAGTGTTGTTACTTTGTAGCCGATCCATTATCCAAGATGGACGCCAGCGGGGGACTTAGTTTAACATAGGACCCTATGGGAAATGCATACAAATGACTTCTTTTAGAGAACAACTGAATGGAATGAAACCAAACATTGCATGAATGTTCCTTATGCCGTGCTGACCATGTGTTGTTTCTTTGTAGCCCATCCATCATCCAAGATGGCCGCCAGCATGGGACTTAGTTTAACATAGGACCCTATGGGAAATGCATACAAATGACTTCTTTTAGAGAACCACTGAATGGAATGAAATCAAACATGGCATGAATGTTCCTAATGTGGTGCTGACCAAGTGTTGTTACTTTGTAGCCGATCCATTATCCAAGATGGCCACCAGCAGGGACTTAGTTTAACATAGGACCCTATTGGAAATGCATACAATTGACTTCTTTTAGAGAACCACTGAATGGAATAAAACTAAACATTGCATAAATGTTCCTTATGAGGTGCTGACCAAGTGTTGTTACTTTGTAGCAGATCCATCATCCAAGATGGCCGCCAGCAGGGGACTTAGTTTAACATAGGACCCTATGGGAAATGCATACAAATGACTTCTTTTAGAGAACCACTGAATAGAATAAAACCAAACATGGCATGAATGTTCCTTATGAGGTGCTGACCAAGTGTTGTTACTTTGTAGCCGATCCGCCATCCAAGATGGCCGCCAGTGGGGACTTTTGAATGAAATTAAACATGTTCCTTTCCTCATCAATGAGGTTGTGTTGTCACTTTTAGCCAAATTTTATATTTTTTCATATGATTTCAAAAACCCAAGTAGAATCAGGTGAGCGATACAGGCTCTTGAGAGCCTCTAGTTTCATATTTTAAAAATTTATAATCAGTTTTTAATTGTACCAAGTTTACTGGTAAGTAGAATATACAGTTAAGAATTGAACAATGGCTTGACGACACAATACATCTATGTTTGTAAGGTTTTTGTGAGGCCTCGGAAGCCAGGGCATAGATGCAATTTTCCATGTATATGACCCTGCTTATAAAGAAGTAATTGCAAAGTTATGTTTACAGATGCCATTTCCGAAAATGGAGTCAGTTAGAATGGTGGCGATATCGTGATTTACTTTTGCAGTTGAAAAATTTAATACTTTGCATTTTCAAAGGACAAAACGTGTATATTTGTTTTGTTTGTTACATGTAACTACGGAAGCGTATCAGCGGCACACATTTTATTAGGTCTTTCCACTTTTCTGTAGAAAAACCTATTGTATTTCTTCTGATTATAATTTTTTTCCCGCCAAGGTTCAAAATTTTTGTTTCGCAATATTTCGCTTAGATATTTTGTATATTGTATCGTACAGTTGATGCGCTTTTAAAATTCGCCCTGCTAAGACGAACAATTTTCTTTGTAAGAGTTATCTCCCTATTCACTGTTTTTCCAATGTGTGCATCTTCTTTGTAACAGAAAAAGATATCAACAATTCTTTTTACAAATTGTTCATTACATCCTCAGAAATTTTTGGCTTATTTCTATCGAAGCGAATCGATTAAATTTTAAAGGAGTTATTTACCTTCAACAAATAAAGGAAAAGGTACAATAAGGGCCAATTTTGGCCCCCTCTTGAAAGACATTAAATTTTATGATTTCAATAGACTAGGTATAGAAGCTTAAAAAATAAGCATTTTTTTTTGGTGATTCTCATTTTTTGGTTGCCTAGCAACAGATTTGAAACCTGCCAATAATATGCTATTTTAAACATTATCTAAAAAAATTCATATTTTCCATATGAATCAAAATGTATAATTGTAAAATACATACATTGAAATCTATAGCAGTAATGTTTTGTATATCTATATAAATTGAACGAGTGTTTATCAACACCTAAACCACCAGTATGGCCCTTAGCAACAGTAGACTTTGGTATATGTTCATGGCTTATGTAAACAATAATATGTTAACCAAAGCTATGTTTCTATTGCTAGGTATTTTTAGGACAATTGTACAAATCTTACAATTTGTTTGGCTTGTTTTTTTTCGCTAAGAAACTACCTAGCAACCGTAATAACTGCATAGCAACGACCTTTCTTCATTTATGATTTACATTGATATTGTATTTTGCTAATAGTATTTTGTCGTCTAAATAAATGAGCTATTATAGATTAATCCCTGTCCGCCTATGGATGAAAAAGCTTGGTGTTCTGTTTCAACAAACAACCCCCTCTCCCCCCAAAAAAAATAATTAGCAAATAGATAAATAAATAAACATGACATACGAAAAAAGTGTTTATCCAAAATTGAAATTATATCGACCTTCATGCAGACCTATTCATGACATCATAATGATTAAACTTTGCCCTATAGTAATTACGTTAAAATCATACTTCATAAACAAGAAATAATTGTAACAGGATGCTGTTACGAAGTCTCCCAAACAAAGCTCCCATAACTCGCCATTCATATGGTCCCATGTTCATTTGATTTGATTTTTTGTCCAATACAAGAATATATATGGTTTAGGGGTGGGGACATTGATCGTTTACAAGTTTTCAAACAAGAGGGGGTGGGGTGACCCCCTCGGGACTTCCCTTCTATATCATTTCATTTGTTTTATTGTCCCCTACAAGAATATATATGGTTTAGGGGTAGGGATCTGGACTGTTTACAAGATAATAGCACATTCTCAAATTGAACAGGGTGGGGGCGACCCCCAGGAACTTCCCTTTAATTTCATTTGATTAGCCTTATTGTCCCATACAAGAATATATATGGTTTAGGGGTGGGGATGTTGACCCTTTACAAATTTTCAAACAAGAGGGGGTGGGGTAACCCCCTAGGGACTTCCCTTTTATTTCATTTTATTTGTTTTATTGTCCCTTATTAGAATATATATATGGTTTAGTGGTGGGGATGTTGACCGTTTACAAGTTTACAAACAAGACGGGGTGGGGTGACCACCTCGGGACTTCTTTTATTTCATTTCATTTGTTTTATTGTCCCCTACAAGATTATATATGGTTTAGGGGTGGGGATGTTGACCGTTTACAAGTTTTCAAACAAGAGGGGGTGGGGTGACTCCCTGGGACTTCCCTTTTATTTCATTTCATTTGTTTTATTGTCCCTACAAGAATATATATGGTTAAGGGGTGGGGATCTGGACCGTTTACAAGATAATAGTATATTCTCAAATTGAACGGGGTGAGGGTGACCCCCAGGAACTTCCATTTAATTTCATTTGATTAGTTTTATTGTCCCATACAAGAATAGATATGGTTTAGGGGTGGGGATGTTGACCGTTTACAAGTTTTCAAACAAGAGGGGGTGGGGTGAGCCCCTAGGGACATCACTTTTATTTCATTTCATTTGTTTTATTGTCCCCTACAAGAATATATACGGTTTAGGGGTGGGGATCTGGGCTGTTTACAAGATAATAGCACATTCTCAAATTGAACGGGTGGGGATGACCCCCGGGGACTTCCTTTTAATTTCATTTGATTTGTTTTATCGTCCCATTCAAGAATATATATGGTTTAGGGGTGGGGATCTGGACCGTTTACAAGATAAAAGCATATTCTCAAATTGAAGGGGGTGGGGATGACCCCCCAGGGACTCCCCCTATATTTCATGTGATTTGTTTTATTGTCCTATAATCATTTCTGAAGACTGCATGTATCTATCACTTACAGTTTTCAAGTTATATTCATTTGAAAATTTTAAAAAATAAAATCCCATAGGGTTCTATAGTAAACCCCTCCCTCCTTTCTACCCCCCAAAATACCCCTTAATAGACCCCAATGCACGAACAAAACATTGATGGCTCACCTAGACATGTTAGTCTAACATATTGTAAAATCCTAAGTAAATCTGACAAGCCGTTTAGGAGAACCGCTGCGGACAAGTTCATTTTTAAAGTGGCGGAAGAAGAGGAAGAAGCGGAAGAATAATAAAAATAATAAGAACTGACCAAAAACAATAAGTCTCCAAACTTTGTTTGGGAGACTTAATAAGGGACGAAAGAAACCAGAGGGACAGTCTAGGGACTTTTCAACCCCCATATTTTGGTCCGATTATGGGCCCCTGTCCCAAAGAGAAATATGCTCTTTTTTCTCAATTTTCAGCTCTAAAATTACCAGTTTTATATCATTGTATAAAGACATCGTTGCAAGATTTTGTTGGTGTCGTAGTGTGGTATTTTGTTTACAAATCTCTTGAATTTTGTTCACAATTTATGCAGTTATAACTTATTCCTTCTCAGAATGCAAAATTTTGCACATAATTTTCCAAAATTTTATTGAGGACCTAGTCCCTAAACCCCACTTTAAAGTTGCAAACGGGTGGTGCTGTGTGCCATCGGTATAAATAAACTAATATATTTCCCCACAATCTCACGAACTTTATTCTCAATTGCATGGGCCCTGAGCTCCATCCCCTAAATACTAGGAAAATCACTGCTGTCAAACTCATAAATTGAAAAAAACTGACAACGACATGGCTGAAAATGAAAAAAGACAAACAGACAAGCAATAGTACACATGACACAACATATACAACTACAAAATGCAACACGAACCCAACCAAATACTGGGGGATCTCAAGTGCTCCAGAAGGGTAAGCAGATACATAACTTTTATTCTATGATTGTTTATAACGATCCATAACATCATTTTTGGACTCCGATTTCTATATGTTGTTAGATTCAGCAAATCGAAGAACCCCACTAATTCATTTTTTTATGAAATCAAAGAAAGTTTAATTTCAGACCAAAATGTAAAATAATTTGAAAAAATGGCCTAAAATCTAAAATCTATATAAACGGTAACATACAGATCAAGTATCCCATGTATTCCATTTTGTTGAAGAATTAAATTTGAACCCTGTTTTGCACCAATTTGAAAACCAGTTCCTAATTCAAATATTTTAATACACATACAGATTCAGCTCATCAAAGGAACCGCAAGAATTTTATTTTGGTAAAACCAAAAATATATAATTTTGGACCCTTTAGACCTCACTGTAGACCGATATGAAGGCGGGCTCAAAATAGACAAATATATATTCACGGATATATTTGGCATACATGTTAATGTTTGATGAAATTAAACACATTTTAGTTTTGGACCTTTAAACCTCACGTTTAGACCAATTTAAACACTGGACCTTGAATCCAAAAACATAAAAACACAGTTAGATGCAGCATTTTGAAGAACCCCCGGAATTAAATCCCATTGAAATTGGTCAAGAAATAAACAACAAACACCAAATGATAAAATTTTACGGACGCAAACATTTTCCCGGTCGCTTAAAAAGTGATCTGATCTTTGAATACAAAAATCATTAAGTCTTTAATGATTTACAACAAAATAACTATACCATTTACTGAGAACAGACACAAGACAGTCCATGTATTGCATTATGTTGCGTCCATGGTTTACATTTTCAGGATGCCAATTTCGTATTTGTAAAAAGACAGGGAAATGGTAAATGTAAAGTTATAAATTGAGACAATAAGAGTTTGCGAGTAATATATATATTATAGCAAACGTTACATATCATAATGCGCAGATTGGCCATGATTTTTTTTTATACTTTTTTAGCATGTCATGATTATTATTCATTTCAACTTTTAAAATACAAAAATCATTTTAAAAGGACATCTATCTGCTATCCATTGACATAAGTTACACCCTTCAAAATTCATGTGCGTTTGAAACTACATGATGTATATAGATAGATACTTCCGTATATATTATTTTTCCAAAAAGCCTTTACAGCTTTTTTTTGTTAAAACTAATAAACTCATCATAGATCCACCCAGAAACAGCGAAAATCAGCGGCATATATAGAAACACTGTAAGTGAGACTAGAACCGAGAAGAATGTCCCTAAACATCCCATTGAAAAATACTAAAAAAGAATGTGTATTGACAACCAACTAAATTGATAGCTAATCAAAACAAATACTCCAACAATTTTTTCTCGTTGAAATATTTTTAAATAGTATTAGAAAAAAAAACGTATTGGACAAAAATATACACTCAAGTGAGATTCGAACGTAAATCACGGCATTCAAGAGCCGACGCGATACCACTACACTACGTTGCCACAATCTCTCATATCTGGTAAATGTATGTATTTATAGGCATACTATAAAGTCATGAAAGAAATGAAAAAAGAAATCTGGGACTAGGGCTAACTACCTCCCTGGGACTACCTCTCAATTTGTTTACTTTATATGAGACGATTTGTACTCGAAACAAAAAAAATCACGTTAATCACGGTGGGTATGGTTGTCCTGCGAGAGAACGTTCTGTGCTGGTGATTTGGTCCTGTCAGGTGCTGGTGGGTCCTGATTTTGTGCTGGTGGGTTTGTTTACATTGTATCAGAACGGCAATAAAACGACTGTTTTGTTGCTTAATTTTTCTCTGATGCGTCATAAGTACCATGCAGAGTATATTACAACAATATTATATTTCAAAAGTCGGGCAAGTTCGTTAAACGGAATTGTCCTGACGCTGTGCTGGTGATAAGAAAAACGGTCCTGGTTCTGTGCTCCTATGTACTGGTTCTGTGCCTTTATATTTTAGTTAAAAGTGGCATATATTCAAGATCATTGATGCTGTACTGTTATTGACTAATTAACTGTTGTCTGCTTTCTTGAAATTGACATTGTTGTGAATCTGTTTACTGTTATTATGAGAGAAAAAATACCCCTATTTTTTTTTTAAATTAACTGTTATCTTATTTATTGGCCTGTTAATGGAACCCTTCTTGTCCCCTTTTAAGATAAGAAAATATGTTTACGATTTTCGGGATTACGATCATTTTACAAGATCACCAAAATACGTTGTAATCTTTACAATACTTATATAAAGTAGATGATGTGTATGTTTGTTGTCAATGGACAAATTTCCATGAGAAACCAAAGAAAGCATGTGTTAACAACCATACGCCATCGTACGACCTTCAACAATAACCCATAAAACAAAAATGTAAAAGGTTTTGCATAAAAATGGAGAGCAAAAATATAGATGTTTTTTTTTTTTACATAAATAAGGCCGTTAGTTTTCTCGTTTGAATTGTTTTACAGTGTCTTATCGGAGCCTTTTATAGCTGACTATGCGGTATGGGCTTTGCTCATTGTTGAAGGCCGTACGGTGACCTATAGTTGTTAATGTCTGTGTCATTATAGTCTTTTGTCTCATTTGCAATCATACCACATCTTCTTTTTTATAAAACAATACAAATCTACACACAAAAAAACTGGCTTAATTTCAACTGGTTATCAACCCAAATCGCTATAAGATCATATATAAGCTCACCTGTGTCGAGGGGTCGTGTGAGGTTCATGTATTGTCTTGGTGTCCGCAATTACAAAAAGATCTTTTCTGAAATTACTTGACCAAATGTTACCAAATGATTTTTCAAGAGTGAATCTAGGAAAAACAATATTCATCAACAAACACGACCACTGTCTGTTAAAATGTATTCGAGTTTTTAGTTACAGCCGATTCCATTGAGTATGTAGGCAAAGGTAATATCTTTGGTTAGCTTGCTTGTTAGCTAAACCGTGAAGTCATTGTTAGGTAAGGTATACTACCCTCCTTTCGAAGTAGCCTGGTCCTACAGACAGAAAGATGTGTCATTTGTCGGACTAGTCTACTCTTAAAGTAGGGTAGTTTATATATCCTAACAATGACTTTTCTGTTCAGCAAGCAAGATAACCAAAGATATTCCCTTTGTCTACACACTCATTGAAATCGGCTTTAATATTGCAAAAGTTCAAGCAATTAGGGCAAAACTTACCGAGTAAAAAAAATCAAAAGGCTGATGTCTATCTACCTTGCACATTTCAGAAAATTCAGATCAAATAACGAAACTGGGTTCAGCAACATTTATAAGCAATTTAATATTTTGACCCCACAGTTTCCATTCACCACAAATATTCTCGTTACAACGAATCATTTTAAATACAAAAATACCAGTTGCAGCCTTTTGTTTATCTATTAATGTATGTATACGGATAAAGTTTTGAAAGGCAGCAGGGTCACCTGGGTGAGGAGTCCATGTCATCTGAAATAAATGCTAAGCATAGATCTAGAAAGCGACAGATAATCATGACATTAAAAAAACTCTCTTCTTTTCGACTTTTTTCGAACAAATTGACACATAAAATGAATTATATAGTATTGTGGAATTTTTAACTTGTGTTCAATTCATTGGTTACATCTTTTACTAGGATAACAATCCTGTCAAGTATGAGCTGGGTAAAATATTTCAGAAAAGAAGATGGAAATGTGAAAGTTTCCGTGCGTCAGGTGCAACAGCATACGAACAGCTAACATGCCTCGTCAGGGTGGAAGCTAAAAAGTCCACGAAAATTTGATTTAAAAACCTTTATTCGTTCCAACAAAGTTATTGAGATTTTGTTGAGGATTTAACCAACTACGACAACAAGAATTTTTTTTTTAGAATTTACAGCTCTTCTATAAATATATGCAAAGCAAACTATTGATCACATTACTTGCTAGGATTGTTTGGATGTTTGTAAACGACAGGTAAGTAGTCTGTTTAGTATATACTAGAATTTGTTTGGACAATAAACATTAACTTCAATTCCTGTCAGTTTGTATTTGTCCAATCAAATCCCAGTATGTATTGAAACTCCGCCTACCTATTGTTTGAAAACATCCAAGCAAACATAGCAAGCAAGTCAATCAAAGTTTTTCTTTGCATGCTTTTATAGAAGAGCTGTACTATATAATGCAAAGAAGCGTTTAAGTCTTTGGCCAAAAAATACTATCAATTTCTTTTTGTCCTATGTAAACTTCCGTACTATTTCCTACCATTCGTGATCATTAAATTGAACTGTAAAATATTTCTTGGTACCTTCTTAATTCCTTTATAAGTCTTATGTAAATATAATTATGACATTAACTGTTGTGAGCACAAGATTCACTGCACACTTTTAAAGTTCTGCTTCATCAAACATTAAATGTGAACTTAAGTTTTGAGACTTTTTTAATCGACACGATTGGGATTTTTGTATATGAGAACATGGTTTATCTATTAGTTGAAAATGAAGCTTTGAACTAGCTTTCAGTACCTGCGAGTATTCGTTGTTCAATAATGTGTGTCTTTGTGTTATTATTTTATGTGATAAATTGTTGTGTTGCACTATAACAATGAAGGAGGAAATGAGGAGGGTTGGTTGGGTGGAAGTGGGGAGGGGTATGCGGAGCGCTAACAAACATGTCTATGCGGCATGGGCTTTGATCATTGTTGAAGCATCAATGTAAGGGGCATTTAATATCTTAATAAAACTATTCTTATTTTAGATACTATATATTTTTATCTTATATTGGACGTAAGATGTTGCCCTTTTATGTAATTATGTTATACAAGTTACGATCATTTGAAAACACATATTAAACAGCCAAATGGATGCACAAGAGCTAAAATAGGAGTCATAGATCCTATTGACAACAATATCTGCCCAATTTTATTGATTTTGTAACATTTGTTTCAAATATGACCAACTTCTTATCCAAAATCACCAGCACCGTATCAGGACCCACCAGCACAATGACAGGACCTACCAGCACAGTATCAGGACATGAATAAATTGAGAAAATGCTAAATTTTAATAAATTGCAATGTTTTTTTCACAAAATAGTTTTGTCGTGTGGATTGCGGTATAGAAAGCGGACTCTATGAGCATTTTTGTTTTATTTTTTCAGTTCTAGATTTTCTGAAAATGAGCATTTTTGTGTTACGCTTACTGAAACAGTTAAGAGGGTCAACTTTTTAATGGTTTATATATGAACCCATAAGAAACAAAATTGAAAAATCTCAACTGTTTTCTTCCATTTTTTAAGAGTGAAAACGTCAAAAATCATCATTTTCGTCTTTGTTTACATTTTTTCATGGATCACCAGCACCCATCAGGACTGAATCACCAGCACAGAACGTTCTCTCGCAGGACAACCATACCCACCGTGGTTAATATTTAACAAAATTAACTTTTTTTTTTCGGCGGTGGTCGTTTGCAAAGTCGAATGCAATTACAGACTCGACCCAAGGTATCTTGTCCCGAATTTACACATTATTCCAAAGAGCCCCAAAAAGGGGGAAAAATATTCAAACTTTTTTCGCTTTATTTTATGAGGGGGACACTTGCAAAACACCTGTTTATCGTGTGTGCCGAGTGCATGTGTTTTCACTATGTAAGGTGTTGATTTAAATCGATAAAACACACTCCACCTTGATATAAAGATAAAAAAAAATACAATTTGAAACTGAATGATGGCAAAATCCTACAACTGAAAACCTTGAGCACCTATCGACGTATTCTTGCTTTAGTTGAGGGTGTCTTGCCGTAACAGCCGAATGCGGATATTTTCGATCCGATACTACCATTTTGACACAAATTGTTGTTTTTTTACGAGTGATTTTTTTAATTTTTGAGCACCTCCGCCAATGTGAGCCAATAATTTCTTTTCATATTCGGAAAACCCTGTTTGTATGCCATCTTTATCACTAATTATTACTGTGGCTCACGTTGGCGGAGGCCTTAAAAACGAAGGATTGCAGTCCACAAATGGACATTTTTCTATCTTTCGACGTTATCAACACACTTTGGCCAACCCAAAATCAAGTTTCTGCAATACTAGAAGACAAATTGGGCATGTGGTATTGAAGAACAAATGTATTAAGATGTTTTATGATGCTCGGTTCATTTATAAGATAAAAATGATTTTTTGACAAATTAGGGGGCCAACTACGGCCCTTAGTGTACCTTGTCTTTTGTAAATATGTTTTTTTTAACTCATCAATCATTACCTGTATAACCATGAAATGTTTTTATTTGAGGCCCCCAAGTCCCAACTAAGAAAATGAGGTTAAGTTCAAAGGTCAAGGTCAAATTTACAATTTTGCCTTTTCCTAGTTTTTGCATTTTCTTCCGACATCTTAAAAGATATATGTTAATTTACAAGTGCAAAATGTTTGCTTTATTGTAAATAAGATCTGTTACATTTGGTCTGAATAAAGCTAAAGACTTCTTATAAGAGTTAGTGCCCTTGAAATGTCTGATTATAAAGTTATTGATTATACCTTCAAATTGGTTCATTATATAGCCATATGACCTATAACAAAAGGTTGGGTGACATATGACTTTGAAAAATGACAACTGGAAGTGACCTTGAAAAAAACCGGAAGTAGCTATTTTTGCACTTTTTTCATAAAAAATTACTAAAAACCAATATATTTTGTAATATAAATACATTGACTTATCATTAATGACTAGAAGAGACTTTTGATCAACCGGAAGTAGCCAATTATCCACTGGTTTACAGGCAAAAGTTTAAAGAAACAATATATTTTTGGAATCAGTGTGAAAGAAGCTATCATATGAGACCGGAAATGACATTTATTTCACAGGAAGCGGCTTATCAATTTCCTTATTTCACTCAAAAGTATATGGAAACCACTTTTTGTATCGCATCAGTATGAAAAATCTTATGGTTGGATGACAATTTTAACTTTGAGTAAACAGGAACTAATTTCTTATCAATTACTTTGAAAATTTACGTGGAAAGACCTTCAATTGTTCTTTGAACAATTAGTTTTTAATTTTTGTATTTTTCTTCCTATCTTTGCGTTTCAAAGCAAACATTTGCGTTATAACGCAAACATTTGTTTTATCTTATTTCTTATTTTAGATTCAAAGGAAATAGCAGTTATTAATATTGGGGAGGTTGTACAAATTAAAATTATCACCTTTGTAGTAATTGCAAAATAAAATGTTTGAATGATTAGAACATTTCATTTACTAATAATGAGCAGAATAATATATGAAAATGTGGTACGAGTGCCAATAAGAAACCTCTCCGTCTGAATCACTATTCGTTAAAGTAAACCATCAAAGGCCAAAGTACGGTCTGCAACACGGAGCATGAGCTCACATCGAACATCCTATATACTATACTAATCTATTTTCTTGATACATTATTATTAACTTTTCTGATGCACAAATCAGTCTTAATTTATGTATTATTGCACTTTAAGTATTCCATTACTGCTTTGCATATTTATTATAATGATTTGGCCTTGATGAATGACAGGCGGACATTTATACAAAACTTAATTAATAATTGAAATCAAGATATTTGCGTTACATCACAAAAGTTTGCGTTACATCGCAAAAGGTTTGCATTATAACGCAAAAGGTTTGCGTTACATCGCAAAGGTTTTCAAACATAGGAAGAAGTATTAAGAAAAAGTTGTGTGGTGCTAATACGCTTCCGTATGTAACAATGTTTTTGTCTCCATATGATTTTCTTTTTTGAATTCACTAATATAAGGCACAATACTAGTAATATGTCAAAATACATTTAGGATTGCATGTGTCTTTATGGATATGAAAAAAAAAATAAACATAAAATCTAAATCTGGAAAATATGAATAAGTCAACATTTCCAATATAT
Source organism: Mytilus edulis (assembly GCA_019925275.1). Classification (NCBI taxonomy): domain Eukaryota; kingdom Metazoa; phylum Mollusca; class Bivalvia; order Mytilida; family Mytilidae; genus Mytilus; species Mytilus edulis. The sequence goes on along the minus strand of CM034360.1, from coordinate 61,708,456 downwards.
GAATCTCTTACGGATGTTCGCTTGTTAAGTTTTGGATTTTTTGTCAGATTTTCGGAATCCTCTGGTTTTATCCATTTGAATGCCTTAAAGAATTGCCAATTGACCCCATTTTCTTTCATAGATCTTTTACATGTATAATGATAAGTCATCTGTAAAGGTTGTAATAAATTTGAAGTATTTCTGAATAGTTTTTGAGGACTTAAACTTGTCAATGATAAAGCAATGAAAAGTCAAGAGAGATCACTTTCCCGCCAAAATTTGAATGACTGATATGTCGAAAAGAAGTATATTGACCTATATATATATATTTGCTTTTTTGACTCCTTTATCAATTCCCTTTCAATATAAACTAGTGTTTTGAAAAGTTTATTTTCTTATCCCAGGCATAGATTACCTTAGCCGTAATTGGCACAACTTTTCGGAATTTTGGATCCTCAATGCTCTCCAACTTCGTACTTGTTTGACTTTTTAAATATTTTGATATGAGCGTCACTGATGAGCCTTGTACAGACGAAACGCGCGTCTGGCATACTAAATTATAATCCTGGTACCTTTGATAACTATTTATTATTTTGAAACTGAGAAGCGAACTCCCTTGAATCGATAAGATAGAACAAATCAAGCTACAAAAAAATAATAACAGAAAAACAAAAAATGAATAACTCCAAAGATGCGCCAACAGAGTAAGCGTCTCACTCTAAAGACACTAGAATTCTAAAATTATTTCCATGCTTTCTTTTGAAAGTCTGAAAGGTTTAAATCTGATAAAATGCTAATAAGTGTTGCTTTTCCTATTCATGAACGTTCTTCTCTTACTATATGTATTTTCTTTATGCTAAAAGGATAAATAAATACCTCCTGATTGTAAATCTTTAAAAGAATCCATACTGTCTTGTTTATGGTCTTCCTTGCTATTTGTTCCGTCTAGTTCTGTAGGTTCTTTGCAAATTTCGGTATCCATATCGGCAACCACCAGATAGATAGCACTACTTGTCAAAAATGCCTGGTGCGTACCATAAAATTCCTTTTGTCCTGCAAAGTCCCATAATCCACATAACGCATAGTGCATCGAAAGACTGTCAGAAGTTGAGGTCGTATCAAACACTTCAGACACCAAATCTAACGGCATAACAAGTTGTTTTGAAATATTTCTAGCTTCATTTTCTGGCAAAATGCACATTGACGCAGTATTGGTTACAATTTGATGGTCGCTTACATTGTTTTGACTGTCATTCTCCTCGTCAATTTCATGAAGATTTGTTGAAGGTGCATCCATCATATCGACATTTGGTGTTCTAAGTTCACCTTCCGAAGGATTGGTCATGCTAGAATTATATGTTTCATTTTCATTTCTAAGTGAAACATCAGTGATTGATTTATTTATATTTGATTTTGCGATATAAGCATTAACTTGTTGTTGATAAGTTTCAGAAACTGCAGACACTTCCTCTTCAGAAACATCATTTTCCATGCCTTTATTTTGATCCTTCAGTATTGCCTTTTTTATTCGGTCTGCAGTATCATCAAGCATAACTGCAAAGCACAACAAACTTTGCGGTTATACATTTTTGAGAACTCTCTTTTTTTGCAATCAAAGACCCTCTTTTTGACAATCAAACACTCTTTTTATTCACAATCAAACAATCTTTTTTTTACAATCAATCACTCTCTGTTTTACAGTCAAACATATTTAATTTCATTTAAATATCTGAAAAAAACCCACATACACATATTATGCATTTGTTATTTTAAGTTGTTTTGCATTCTGATTAACGGGATATATTCAAGTTGCGCTAAAACAGTATTCACCATAACACCAATAGTAAACGCTCTTCCTCAATCGGTCATATTTAAAACATTGACAAAAAGAAATGGTCAAAATGGAACATAATATATTAGTGTAATGTTAAAGTTGTAATAAAACACAAAAAAGCGTTTCAAATAAACTTGACAGAGTGACACATAATGATATATGTTTATTAAGACTCATTTGCTTAATGAGTTTCATTATAAATAATGGGAACGGGAAATATATCACAATGCTAAAACTAACAATTGTATTTAGGATATTTTCAATTACATATTCAAATAAAACGCTGCAGAAACGCTCTTTTAATTTTTACATTAAAAAAAGACAACATGCATGTTTACCTTTAACCGGAACTAGACGTAGGCATTCAAGTTATAATGGTCTTGATGGTTAGTAAAAATGATAAAACATTATTTCGATGATGTCCCAAAAAGGAATGATCGGATCATGTTAAAGATAATTGACATATATCGGTGGTTATTTTGGCATCACAGATATTCCATACAAATATTTTTTGTCAAATGATCATTATCGTTTATATAAGTTAAAGTATAACAAAACTAAGCTGCAGTTAAGATATTCTCACTGTGGCATGTTTCAATGACAACAAGATAGGAGAAATCAAGACATTCACTGAACAGTGGATAATTAAGATGTCACCTGCACAGAATAATGGCAACAAAAAATACAGACATTTAGGAATTCAACAATATGTAATTGAAAAGAAATATCCTTCTTGTAATTTTCATTTTTAATCATTTTCATACTTAAGACCGTCATTTGTTATTAACTGATATACCTGTTAAATCAGTTAAGCTACACCAGTTGAAGCAATAAATTTAATTTTTTTTAAAAGGAAAAAAAAAAGCTAGAAGGTAAGTAGTCATGTTTGTAATTTGATAAAAAAAAAAAGAGGCGTAAGATACTAAAGGTTGCACTTTGTAAATACAGCTGTTTCTCAAAACACGCCTCTTTTGGGGAGTAATTGAATATTCATAGAAAATTCATTTTGTTAACATACTGGTTCCCAGTTATGCTCTCTGTGTTCCATATCACAGAGACAGAACTTGGGAATGTTACCAGTAAATAAACACGTGCATATTGTTTACATTGAAATCTGTGGTAATCTTTCATTCGAGGTAGGGGTAGTTAAGAAAATTAGTGTAAGTTTAAACTCTGCGAAGTTCAGGGCATATAAACGTTGAAAATATGCCGCACAGCCCTATATTTTGACCTTTGAAAAAAATTGTGGTGCATATGAACTTTCAATTCTAGAATAAGATTTTTTTCAAAACTTGATAGTAAAAGTGGTACAGTTTTAGCCGTAAAAGGAGTTCCTATGGGAAATTGCATTGTCAATATTTACAGAAATGCAACCTAAAGGTATATCAAAATCTCACTTGTCGATGAATAATTGACAACCAAGAAAAAAGGAACAACACTGTATAACACTATTTCGAAAGCACAAATTGAGCAACTCAATCCTTACAAAAACCGGGGTTACAGAAATAATTAATTGTTACTCATGATTCATGCTTTTTTTTGACAGAAAACAAAACAGATTATGAAAAGGTGTCGGTCATATGAGATATTACCCAAAAACTCGCTAACATATGTACATACCTTTGTCGATTGTCCATTTACCATCATCTATGTTGATTTTGCACCGGCGAACAACAATATCAACACCATCTGTACTGGTTACACCATCAATCGTTTCGTTCAATAATCTTTTTAATAAACATGACTTCCCAACCCCTCCCTTTCCAACGAGCATAATTCTAACAAAATACCGCTTCTCAGTTGCTTTTCCCTGCACAATATTGATATATCTGATTTTATCTTCTTCTGGAAGTTGGTTTATAGCTTTTGGTAAAGCTAAAATAAATTGAAATATATAAGATTATTTATTGAATTTAACCGACTGTCTATACACAATCGTCAGACGATATATAATAACAAACAAACAAAAGTATAGCGCATAAAGAAGTACGCGAAACGGTTAAGAATAAAATATGTTAGTATGATATTTTCTTAATTGCAATCTTAAGTATTGGACTAATCCGAGGTTGAGTGTGTCGTCATAAACTTCGAATGCATGAAATGCGGCATAAGATTTGCGTAAACTATATACTTTAAAAACATGTTGGTTTTTTTTGTCTCGATATAAAACGTTATGATTGTTTATATTTAATCTCCATGTTTGGTCCTTCATAATAAATAAGCACACAAGTACAGATGCACAAATCAATAATCTACATGAAAATTTGCAAAGATCAGTCACCATAATTTATGATATCAAAAGTGGAACGAAATAAGTTCTGATCGGTCTCTGATGAGGTCATACTTTGTCGTATGCTTCACATTAACTTATCATGAATTGACCACCATTGTGTTAATCCTTTTAATTATTAAATAATGAGTTTAAAATCAAACGATTTATTTTATCTCCGTTTAGGTCAGTTAATGTCGTTTCGTTTTCATTTAATGTGAAATATATTTAGCCTGATCGATCAACAAAGGTGCCAATTACATTGGTTGCAATGAACTACATTGATTTCCCAGTTAAATAAAAATCGATAATTTCAAATGTGAAATAAACGTGGTAATTTCACTCTCTGACGTCATTAAACAATAGGCGTTGCCAAGACGTCGATAACAGCGGATCAAAACAAATTGTGAATGCGTAGAAAAAAAGATATAGTTCCTTATATGTTTTACATTAATTTCTTTCAAAACACCATTTGCCAATGTAATAATGAAAAACTAATTAAAGAAATCAAATATCGAAAAATATTCAACTCGTGACCAAACAAGACTGATAATTACCTCATGCTCTGCGCGCATTCGTGAATTAATGGGTTGTTCGGTGACTCGTTGAATATTTTTTTCTATTTGAATTCTTCGATTAGTTATTTTATAAGTTGTTTTAACTATTGTACAAATAAGCATGTTTTTCAGTTTTAGTTTCTTTTGAAAATGAAAAGTGAAAATAAGAAATACATCCTATTTGAATTAGAATTTTTATCATTAAGTGTGCATCTTTCGAATATTCACACTTTTGGACTTCGAGGAACCGCGGTCAATTTACATGATATCTATATATCAGCGGCACAATATTTTTTTTCGACTCGACTGACTTCTCGATTCGAACGAGATTGACTTGGTCCGGAAATTTTACCAGGACCGAAAATTACTATGACTCATCAGAGTTTTTGACACAACCGATTTCGACACATCAAGGTTCGACTTTATCTTTATAATCGTCTTGAATATATTTCGTCTTAACAATTAGCTTTCGTCAGTAATGCAGGTAAGTTTTAGTCTATCGATTTAATCCAAAATCTTTCACATTATAATATCAAACAAAACTCGATACTCAAATATACGTGACTGTGTATATTTACATCCCAAAATGAGTGAAAATAAAACTGCTATCATTTCTTGTTAATGCTGTTTTGATAATGTACATTTAGTTCATCTACAAGCGTTCAAGAAACCCCAGTGAATGTTTTATTCATTGTTGTATTTAATCATCACTGATTTCAAACAATATCTTCATTCAAGATCTTGTCATCCAAAACATACGAGAGTAAATATTCCATATTACCTACTTTAACGCATATGTACGATAACGAATGGACAACAACTGTCTAAATGATTTGAGATACATCCTTTTGGACCGAAAATATCAAAAGAGTATAATTGATGACGATAACGACAGAGCCAAATAATTTTGTTTCCATTTATTAAGGAATACCAAAATCATATTCAACAGAAAATGTTTTCATGTGTCTCAACTCCCAACTCCAGAAAATAAATACATTCAATACTATACATAATATATACCATTTTTTACAGAAAGACCAGAGGTGGTTTCAATTATTTAATTCGCATAAAGTAATAAAAAAGCAGACGGCCGCGGAAATCATTGAAAAACTTGTTGACCTGCGCCTCATTCCAAACTGAAAATAGTCAACCAAAGGTACAAATATGTGGATCGACGACCTAATTGTTAATCTTGTTTATACTTAAAACAAAAGGAGGAAAGGAATTCGTTTTAAATCCGTATACATTATAAAAATCAAGAACAGTTTGACATGTGCATCTTCTATATGTCAAGAAAATTATATAGAAAAAACCAGCAACACCATTGGAAAACGAACATGACGAATGACAGTACATAGACAGCAAATTCGAAATCTAAGTACAAGAATAATCCTACTTAGCAAACATATTGATTTATGCACTGGATCAAATGATCCTTATTTCTTTATTTTCCAACTTTCTCAGCGTTAAGATAATACAAAGGAACCAGTGAAAATTAAAAGGGAAAGGTTTTGATTCAAGAATTGCAAACTACTTTTTTGTTAATTTATTGGGGTTTTAAAGCGTTAGTCAGAAGTACATTTTGAAAGAAGCGCTTTGTTTTAAAAATATGCGCATGCCCAACGCTTTCACAATTATAAAAAGAAGCATCCAATGCTTATAATTACGTTCTAAGCTAGGATCATAAAAAGACAATCTTTAAAAATTATTAAGTTTCAAAATGAGATATATATTCAATGTAATTATTATGAAATACCACCCAAAATGTAATTGATGAAATAAGAATCCGGAAGGCATTTCTTTTATTTATAAATATACTACAGCTGTGCTATGTGAGCAGTCAAATTGTATTGACCGTATATTCATATGTGATATGCAGTCACTGACCGTATATCTGCTTGTTTATGACGTTGACAATACATTCTGTAGAGTTTTGGCTATGACGTCAATAAAACATACAGGTTCGCGGAAATTTACATCTGTCGCTCAAAATTAAGAAATGATGGTTTTTACCCTAAATACTTCATTTAGAACAGTTAAAAGTGTTGCAGTATCAAAAACAAGAGGATCAAAGAAGCCAGATTATTTAATTTCACTTTCAGATATATTGATGATGTTCTTTTCATAAACAATCCGAATTTTTCTGATTGGGTTCCATTAATATATCACCAAGAACTAGAAATTAAAGAAACAACAGACACGGTTTCCTCCGCCTCATTTTTAGACTTATATCTAAAAATACTGTCATCTCAGTACCAAAATCTATAACAAACGAGACGATTATAATTTTGAAATTATAAATTTACCACACCTTAGAAGCAATATACCAACTTCACCTGCATATGGGATATATATTTCCCAACTTATTCGATATTCAAGAGCTTGCAGCTCCTACTCAGACTTTGTAAAACGTCATCAGTGATGAACCTGGGGTATGTCAAAGAACGTCTCGTCCTTTTTCTAAAAAAAAAGTTCACCGGAAGGTACCATGACCTTATTGATGAATATTCCGTATCAACTCCACAAATAACACATGATGGTCCTGATGTATAGATTCTGCGTACTGATGTTGTTTATCATCTTAACAACGTGTTTTATTCTTCTTTCATTTGTCTTTGTTCTATTATTAATATTACTTTTACTGTTGAATTGTTTAATGTAATATCCGTTTAACGTGGCTCGGTACTTATTAATCCCGTCAATGTGTTTGTATTGTCTTTCATTTTTTATACGCCCGTCGTCTTTTAGACGGGACGTATTATGGTATTCCGTTGTCCGTCCGTCCGTCCGTCTGTCCGTCTGTCCGTCCGTCCGTCCGTCGTCCACACTTTGGACAATAACTCAAAAAACACTTTCACCAATTTCCATGAAACTTAAGTGAATTGTTTATATCTATTGACGTAAGCTCCCTTTCGTTTTTTTTTAATTTCAGATTTTAAGTTTTGGATTTATGGGGCTTTATTCATAAAAAAGGGGGGATTTTCAACACTTCGGACAATAACTCAAAAAGGCTTTCACCAATGTCCATGAAACTCGTGAATTGTTTATATCTATTGATGTAAGCTCCCTTTCAATTTTTATAAATTTCAGATTTTAAGTTTTGGATTTATGGGGCTTTATTCATAAAAAAAGGGGGATTTTCAACACTTCGGACAATAACTCAAAAAGGCTTTCACCAATGTCTATGAAACTTGTTTATATCTATTGATGTAAGCTCCCTTTCAATTTTTATAAATTTCAGATTTTACATTTCCGTGTGATGAATTTTTATGCTTAAAAAAGGGGGACTTTCCAATTTTGGGACAATAACTAACACTTTCACAAAATGTTATGCAACTTTGATAATTTGTTTATATCTATTGACATAAGCTCCCTTTCAATTTTTATAAATTTTAGATTTTACGTTTTCTTAAGTAATGAATTTTTGTACTTAAAAAAGGGAGATTTTATGAAACTTTGGTGAATATATTAATGTAACATCCCTTTTGATTTGTATATATATTTCTAGTTGATCATATAAATTCATTTAAAGCATAAAAGACAAGTTAAAAGAGAGCAACGGGCGTATCATGCGCTAAAGCGCAGCCCTTTATTGGTGTTGTGTTTTGTTTATGCCACTTTTTGTATTTCTTTGGTTCTTATACTTTAAAAGATCCCGTCAGAATGATATTGTTCTATTTTATGTCATTATGGTATATTTCTATTATGAATTACAAAATACGTTGAACCACAAACGTCAAAATCATTCAATCGCGTAGTGGAATTAACTATTTGTTGATTCTTATAAATTCTATATAACTTTTGGACTATTTTAAATCTCGGTCTATTTCTGAAATTTACTCTTACATACTTTTGATTTTTTCAACCCTGTATTCTAACATTGCCTATGTGAATTTTCTAAATTGTTTGTATGTACATTGAACGACAAATATATGTGACGTATACAATTTTCTGACGTCAGACACACAAATCAATGAATGTGTTTGTAGATAGATGTTTTTTGTGTTCTGTTAAATTGTTCCTTTTAAAATTGTTACACGATGATGACTGCTGTACCCATATTTTGACTATTTTATTTATTGTGTCTATTTAGTTGACGCATTATTGTAAATATAACGGAATTTGATGAGACTGTCATCAAAGTGAGAGGGTTAGTGCTATACAACCAGGTTTAATCCACCATTTTCTACATTTGAAAATGCCTGTACCAAGTCAGGAATATGACAGTTCTTGTCCATTCGTTTTTGATACGTTTTGTTTTTGATTTTGCCATGTGATTATGGTCTCCCGTATTGATTTTCTTCTAAGTTCAGTATTTTTGTGATTTTACTTTTTATATAAAGAATAAGCATACATCGTCTAGAAACGTCAATGTTATTTGTACAGGGCTTAGGAACAGGTAGAGATGCTCTGCACAGTTATTCTAATATGACGACCTATTATTGTCAACCAGTATAATGACAATATATCTACATTTAGCGCAAACGCAGTCATACACAAAAAAAAACGGCTGTTCCGCGTTACGACCAACTTATTTATACTCCAGATATTCTCAATTTTCGACATAAAAAAACACAGTTTACGTTGGCCAAGATTCAGATACGATATATTTATCTCTATTCTACAGTGAAATAAACAAATCAGCCCACTTCAATTTATATCATGGTAAAACTTATTAAAACGAATATTCCGCGAAAGGATGTTATTGTCTTGGCATAGAAACGAAACAAGGTGACGTCACAAGTATGTTTCCGTAAACCAAAAAAAAAAACAAAAAAAAAACAAATGTAAATAACGGGCGTTTTAAAGCTTCATGTACGCCTCAGAACGAATAAAATTACATTGGAAGAATATATATGAGTGAAAAATGCGATTAAAAAATAAATAAATTTGATTTATATCCTATTACTAACATTATCAAAATTGTGTAAAACGGAACAGCTAAAACAGTATGGTATGCAATGCATAGGGATGTTACGGTTATCAAAATTACCGAATTTGTCCTTTTAGAATAGAAAATGTTCATGGCAGTCGTAGATTTGTTTTCATTTAACCGTGGGTTGAGCATTTATATTCGTATTTTACCCCTTCGTAACGCCCAAGGCAAAATAATTGAATATAGATGCCCAACCCATGGTTAAATGAAAACAAATCTACGGCTGCCATGAATTATTTCTTAATTTGTGTATCTTCATTTTCGCTTTAAGTACCAACAGCCCTTGGATAGTGTAAACTCCCCCAACATACATGTAAGGTGTAAAGATGTATGGCATATGGTGCAATTGAAGCAGTTGTATAGTGTTATTGTGTATTGTGTTAGGAGAATAGTGTTTTGGTGTGTAAGGAACGGTGTGATTGTGTTACGTATGTATGAAATGTAGTATTGAAGTTTAAAACTATGCAAATATTGATAAGTAATGATTTTTAATTGCATACATTAATTACCAATATTGTGATAAAAAAAATATTTTAGAATGAATACATAATTTTCCGTCCTATGCTTTCTTTGAAATTAAATTGCATTATGGGTAAGTTCTGATTTTATGGGTAAGCTCGGATTGTGAAGATAGAATGTGTATGATGTATGGTGCAAAGGTGTAACGTGTTTAGTGTAAACGCACAGGGTGTATGGTGTAATGGTGTATGGTGAATAATGTAATAATGTATGATATAATTATGTATGTTTAATGGTGTATGATGTCAGTGGGAATTTTACAAAATCCAAGGACTGTACGTTGTACATACTATATCATGACGTTCAGGATCAAATACGGATGTCGCTGATAGACGTTACCCCTGACGATGTCGCTAGAAACCATATCCATGAATATCTGTGAGAACAGTGAAACCGGTAGGATACTATGGAGAATATTTTTGAAAAACGTGAGGTCTTAATAGACAAAATGTGAATCACATTGAATATAAATATTAAGCGCATTGTCAGCCTAATTTTTTTTTGAAGTTGATGCAAAGCGGGAAAAAACTTCAGAACTTTTCAAAATATAAATACAGGTGTAAAATTAAACAGCGTTCAAACCTTTATTATGAGTTTTTCAAAATAAACAGTATTTAACACTCACTGGCTTGATATTAAAGGGAAAATTCACGATTTTTTACTTATGGTTTTTATATGTTCATTATGACATAATATATATATTTGCAAAGTTTTATCGCTATATGTGCAGTAATAAAGGAGAAATTCAATAATTAATGAAAAAATATTAACTACTTCCTGTAGGTCGTGACGTATTCTCCTGGTTTTTGCATGCCGGGATTTAAAATACAATCATTAAAAGTCTTGGTTTTTAATCATATTTTAACGTAATCGTAAGCGCGCCGATGACTTATGCTTTATCTAATAACCATCCGATAATAAGAAGATAAAACGCACAGACGTGCAATTGTACACATTCATGGGATAAATTTTCTATGTAAAACGTATATATTCGAATTATTTTTGTAGATAACACAAAAAGTTATAAATGTATTTTTAATCAATGCATTTTCGGACTAATAAGGTGAACAAATTAAAGTACAATAATCTGTAAAGACAATATGTTGGTGTACTCTTATTGACCTTTTACTATCTCTGCTATGACTAGGTTTATACGATGTGTGTATCCACGGTTCTTTGGCAATACTCGTAGATGGCTTGTTGAAAGGTAAATTGTTATTTTCACTTCAGTATTTAACCACGCCTCTAGGGCACACCTTGCCAGGTGTTACTGTCTATTCGGATCAGTGGATTATAAAACAAGGGAGCATTTAATACACACATTTAAAATACATATTCAAGTTGGTGACAAATAAAAATAGATCGCCGTGGAATTATTTAATTATATTTGGTGCTATTATTTATTTGAATTCAAATAAGTTAATTTACAAAGAAATAAACAATTTTCGATTAAAGACGGGAAACTTAATTCATGTGTCAGAATGAAATGATATGCACCGCTTGTCCTTGATTTATGTCTCATATAAAAGGGGAACTTAGAAATTAGAAATAGTTTAACCAAAGCATTTTGATTGTCTTTATTAGGCGAAAAAATGTACGAGTTAGACTTTTGAAAGCCATGTATTAAATAATATCTGAAACTATCTGAAGATATTAAACTCTACCGAAGCGGAATATAATATGTACGAATACTTTTGTTTTCAAATCTTTGCACATTTATGATTAACTATTGTTATCTATTGTTCATTCAATTACTTAATTAGTACCTATAATATGTCTACCGCTTGGCATTAAATCTCTGTGTGGTAGGAAGGGATTATTACATATAGATTATATTATTTGGATGAGGATTTGAGCTAGCCTATAAAAACACATTAATTAGTATTATTAACTATTATTAATTAGGATATTAACTTTGATGATTCAATTAACTTTTACTTAAAAACAAAAGACAACGAATTTAATGTCATCTTTCCCTATTTTTGAATGTAATTATAAGTCTGTTCAACTGGCAAGAATACCCCTAAAGCGGACAAGCAGTTTACTCTTTAAATTGCTGTCATTGAATATCAAGAAAGAAAATAAATCCCGAAATTGATTTGAAACTGTAATACTCAATAGTTTTCCTAGAAAATATTCAAATCACTTGGGGATTATTAGTGTACCTCCAGTTGCATATATATATTACATGAATGTCGGAACAATTGTTATGATGACGAATTTCTTCCTTTATTCGAGAACAATCTAATTGATATCTAAATCTGTGATTTTACTATGTTCATAACTTCGATGAACCAAAGCAAGTTAGATATCGACCTGTATTTAAATCAAATGGGTTCTTTTCTTCTTCTTCTTCTTCTTTTGGTATACAATAGTCTATCGAATTCGTTGATTACATACCGTTGGCATACGTGGACTAGTCTATTTACAAAACTTTTACCACAATTTACACAAAATGTATGTTTCTTTCTTATGTTCAATGTATACAATAAAATTGAGAATGGAAATGGGGAATGTGTCAAAGAGACAACAACCCGACCAAATACAAAACAACAGCAGAGGGTCACCAACAGGTCTTCAATGTAGCGAGAAATTCCCGCACCCGGAGGCGTCCTTCAGCTGGCCCCTAAACAAATATATACTAGTCCAGTGATAATGAACGCCATACTAATTTCCAAATTGTACACAAGAAACTAAAATTAAAATAATACAAGACTAACAAAGGCCAGAGGCTCCTGACTTGGGACAGGCGCAAAAATGCGGCGGGGTTAAACATGTTTTTGAGATCTCAACCCTCCCCCTATACCTCTAACTAATGTAGAAAAGTAAACGCATAACAATACGCACATTAAAATTCAGTTCAAGAGAAGTCCGAGTCTGATGTCAGAAGATGTAACCAAAGAAAAAAAACAAAATGACAATAATACATAAATAACAACAGACTACTAGCAGTTAACTGACATGCCAGCTCCAGACTTCAATTAAACTGACTGAAGATTATGATTTCATCATATGAACATCAGGCACAATCCTTCCTGTTAGGGGTTTAGTATCATACCATCATAACATATATGAGAAGAACATAACCCGTGTCATGCCAACAACTGTTTTTAGAATAAATGTGTTTAGATCCGATGCAAAGACCTTATCAGTGACTCAATATTAACGCCAAAATATGCAATCTTAATGACTTGACAACAGTATCGTAATTATATTCCTTCTTAATAAGTCTATGCAAAGGTTTTGTAAGTTTCTGAGGTGAATACTGACACCTTTGTGCTTTATAAAGGATATTTCCATAAAAAAATGGATGTGAAATACCTGAACGTATTAGAAGTCTGCATGTTGAGCTATATTTACGAATGATGTCTTTATACCGATGATAAAATTTAGTAAATGTTTTGACTAGTTTGTGATATCGAAAACCCTGGTGTAATAATTTTTCAGTAATACATAAATTTCTCTCGTTAAAATCTAAAACATTGTTACATACACGAGCGAATCGTACAAGTTGAGATACATAAACACCGTAAGATGGTGACAAGGGAACGTCACCATCTAAAAACGGATAATTAACGATAGGAAATGAAAAATCATCCCTTTTATCATAAATTTTAGTAGTCAGCTTTCCATTAGTGATATAGATATCAAGATCGAGAAAAGGGCTGTGGTCATTGTTAGTACTAGCTTTATTTAAAGTAAGTTCAACAGGATAAATTTCATTAATATACATACTGAAGTCGTCATTATTGAGAGCTAAAATATCATCCAAATATCTAAAAGTATTATTAAATTTGTTTATCAGATGTTGTTTCGATGGGTCTTTGCTTATTTTTGTCATAAATTGTAACTCATAACAATACAAAAACAGGTCCGCAATAAGTGGTGCACAGTTAGTCCCCATTGGAATTCCGATAATCTGACGATATACGGAATCCCCAAAGCGAACAAAAATGTTATCTAGTAAAAATTCAAGGGCATATATAGTATCAAAGCATGTCCAATTAACATAGTTTTTTTGTTTATTGCTACTAAAAAATGACCTAAAAGAGTTGGAACATATATATTCACATTCTGATTTTTTGAATGCCCATTTAATTAGGTGTGTGAATTTTTTCTTAATGAGAATGTGAGGCAATGTGGTATACAGGGTAGAAAAATCAAAACTTTGAACAGATTCAAAATCACCAATATAAGCATGCAATTTATCAAGTACTTCCAACGAGTTCTTGACACTCCAAAAGTAATTTATTCCACTATTTTCGAAGGCCTTATTTGAACAATTTATTATCAGGTTTTTAATTGTACCAAGTGTGCTGGTAAGAATAATAGACAATTTAGTAGTTGAACAATGGCTTGAAGACGAAATAAATCTATATTTGTAAGGGGTTTTGTGTAGTTTCGGAAGCCAATACATAGTTGGGACTTTCATTGTATTTGGCTCTGCTTGTAAAGCGGTGGCTAAAAGTTTATGTTTATTACAGATTTCGTTTTCTGAAAATGGAGTCAGTTGGAATGTTGGTGAATTGGTGATTTCCTTTTTCAGAACCTCAATGTAAAATTTACGTCAAACAATAATAATATTATTAGCAGCTTTATCGGCCGGGACAAAAACAAATTCCTTGGCTAGTTCTTTTAGTTTATGTTTGATACGAGAAATAGGTTTATTGTGGTTATTGTTTATAGTAAAATGTTCTTTAAAATGTTGAATACGTATATCAAATATCTTCATTACTGAATTAAAAAAAGAGCCCAAAGATTTTTGTCAGCTTTTTCCCGTTTTATCTATTTCATACAGTAAGTATTGAGTGAGTCGTGGATGATATTACGACACTCATTCCAATTAATAATTGACGGGGGACGATATTTAGGAGTATATATTTTAAATTGCGCTATAGTTTCGTAACTTTCTATCCAGGCGTTTAAACGAATCGTCGACAAGTGCGTACATTTTTTCAAATCAATATTTCTGGTATGTTCCAATCTGTCCTTTACTATTGACAACGAGTATGTATTACATTTTCCCAAATTAACCCTTGGAAAAAATATGTAAATAGATTTTTATTTCTTCAAATCTTTTTTTTTTTTGTGTATTATTTATATTTTTATAAATAATATTCTTTACACCAGAAATGTTATTTATAAACAAGCGTATGAGTTAAGTAATGACTAGTATATTATATCACTTTCGGACACGCAAGACAGAGATGTATACTATACACCTGATAGTTCAAAATGGAAAGTTATAAGTTATTGGCCGTGTACACTGACCAATACCTACAGAAGTGAAACGATGCATGAACTTGCAAGCCCGACAGGAAATCGCTTGAATACCTGGTCGTGTCACCTCACACCCCTCACAATACCTTTGGGAGTAATACCTTTAGCCATGCTGGTGATCAGATGAGGGAAGATCCGAATTTATTTGAATAAAGTTTATTACTTTAAAGAATTATGAACGAATTAGATTTTCGAAAACAATTTTCACGGAACACTTATTTATGATTTGAACTTTGACTTTTTAACTAATTCCAATATTAACAGTTTAAAAATAACAGACTAAGGTTATTTAAAAAAAATAAGAACATTTTCCGTATCAAGTTAGTTAGTCAGATAAAACAACCGTACGGTTGACAAGATATCGACACGCAATTACGACTACATCGGTTACTGTAGTTTTGGTCCTTTGTGGTTTATAGACATATCGTGATTTTTAATCGGAGAAGATGACAAAATGGCGGAACGCAGAGAATTGATACTCAAAATTTAAAATCGATGGTGATCTCTTATCTAGTGGAATAAAACTTTAATATCTATAAATTTGAGCAATTTTATACAGAATGGACATTATATCAATTTTCGATTTTTTGGCGAAGTTTCCCTTTAAAAAGAAGATATAGAACAATAATGTTCATTACACGAAATTTAAGTTATTTTGCTATTCTTGTCGTAATTTAGTCATAACTCTCACAAAAAAAAGAAAAAAAAAAAACCCACCCCAAATGTATCTATACATGTATCATGCATTTAAAGTTCATTAGCATTCATTATGCCAGATAAAATATGATGAAACTAAGTTTTAAAAGCCTCGATCAAGACGTTTTCTTTGCCAATGTTGTTGCGCATTTGTGCATTTTGACAATTCATATCTTTACATTTATATAAATAATCAAGGTCAGTATATGGAAGAAGCGAATCGATAAAAGAGGGACGAAAAAAACAAAAGGGACAGTCAAACTAATAAATCGAAAATAAATTACAACGCCACAGCTAAAATGAAAAAGACAAACAGACAAACAATAGTGCACATGACACAAAATAGAAAACTAAAGAATAAGCAACACGAACCCCACAAAAAACAAGGGGTGATCTAAGGTGATTCAAGGTACTCTGGAAGGGTAAGCAGACCCTGCTTCACATTTGACAACCGTCGTGTTGCTCATGTTATAACAAATCTGCTAAATAGACTATTTCGGTAGGTCAAATTCATAAAAGGGAAGGGCATTGTAGTTACTATATAAGGAACATATCCGATATCCGATAAAAACGTTTCTTATGTCAATTAGCGATAGTGTCTAATATAAATGGTACATATGCGAGAAAAGTTGTTTTCAGGAACAAAAAAAATAATAAAATACCAACTTTTAAATATATTCTTTAAATACAAACAATATTTAAGCCTTAATATTTAAAAGTTAGCTAAATGCAAGAGTTTATGTCCGTGCAAAATTTTAAGTGCTTTGTTTTCTTATGTACATGAATAAACAAATGCTTCAAATTCTAATATAAATGCGATACTTGTAAAATATCATAGCAGTGATTTTATAATATCAATACTAGTAACGTTGTATGTTAATAAACATTTTAAGGTCATTGCTAAATGTCAAAATGTCTGGGTTGTATCTTTCCATTATCTTTATTGTTTTTAAAAGCCAATGAAATAGTCTGAGAATAATAATATTATCACCGATGCGCAATTTGGATTTCACACTGGTAGCAGCACTGTAAATGCAATTTATTGTTTGTTCACACTTGCTCCGAAAACAATTTTCTATTGCTGCTTCATTGACTACCAAAAGACATGTGACTCCGTATCAAGACTTAACTTATGGTTATATCTGTCAAGAGTTTGTATAACAGGATAATAATTGTTGTCTGTTATCGGAATTCCAATGGGGACTAACTGTGTACCACTTATTACGGACCTATGTGTGTACTTCTATGAATTAAAATGTATGACTAAATCAGCAAAGACCCATCGATACAATATCTGATACTAAAATGTAGTAATACTTTTAGATTTATTTTTGGATGATATATTGGCTCTAAATAATGACGACCTTAGTATGTATACTAAAGAATCCTTTTGAACTTACTGGAAATAAAGCTAATACTAACAATAACCACTGCCCTTTCCTTGATCTTGATATCTATATCATTAACTGAAAGCTTAATACTGAAATTTAGGATAAAATAGACGATTTTTCATTTCCTGACGTTAATTGTCCATTTTTAGATGGTGACGTTCCCTTGTCACCACCCTACGGTGTTCATATATCTTAACATGTACGATTTGCTCGGGTATGTAACAACATTTTAGATTTTCACGACAGAAATTTATGTATTACTAAAACATTATTACGCCATGTTTTTCGATATCACAAACTAGTGAAAACATTTACTAAACTTTATCAAAGGTACAAGGACATCCTTCGTAAATATAACTCAACATGCAGACTTCTTTTACGTTCAGGTATTTCACATCCGATCTGTTATGGTAATATTCTTTACAAAGCACAATCATGTCAGTGTTAATTTCAGAAGCTAGCAAAATCTTTAAATACAGTTACGATACTGTTGTCAGGTCATAAAAGATTGCATATTTTGACTTTAGCATGGATTCACATGTACGGTCTTTTCATCGGAATTAAACACATTTATTTAAAAACCAGTTGTTGACATGACACGGGTTATGTTCTTCTGATATATTTCATGATGGTATAATACTAAACCCCGAACGGGAGGAATTTTGCTTGATTTTTCTATGATGAAGACATAATCTTTCAATCAGTTAAATTGAGATCTTGAGCTGACATGTCATTAACTGCTAGTAGTCTGTTGTTATTTATGTGTTGTTGTCATTTTGTTTATTTTCTTTTGTTACCTCTTCTGACATCAGAGACTCGGACTTCTTGTGTTGGTATTGTTATGAGTTTATTTTAGCTAGAGGTATAGGGGGAGGGTTGATATCTCAAAAACATATTTAACCCCGCTGCATTTTTGTCCATTTTTTGCCTGTGGCCTTTGTTATTGAACTAGTATATATATTTGTTTAATAATATTATTAGCAGCTTTACCGGTACAAAAACAAATTCATTGGCTAGTTCTTTTAGTTTATGTTTGATACGAGCAATAGGTTTATTTTGGTTGTTGTTAGGAGTAAATGTTGAATACGTATATCAACTATGTTCATTACTGAATTAAATAGTCCAAAGATTTTTTGTTAGCTTTTTCCTGTTTTATTCATTTCAAACAGTAAGTACGGAGTGAGGCCTGGATGATATTACTACACTCATTCCAATTATCAATTGATATTAAGGTCCTTTACTGAGGAATGATTTAAACTCCCGGTCTTGAACGATGTTAAGATCTCCTGTTATAACATGGGAAATGGGTCAATAAATATATTTGGAATAACTGCAATTACATGAAGTAGGTGTATTTTGACTGATATTAACATCTTACACAATTGGCTACAATTAAATACATATTTCCGGGTAGATTTCTTGTAAATATAACAAAAAAGAGGGAGCTCAATATTATCAAAATATCCAGGAATTTGCTCTTTAACAGAATGGTCGTTAAAAATACCAGCAATATTTAAAAAACAAAACCTTTATTGACATACTTTATTTTAATAAAATGTTTTTTTTAATCTTCAGGTCCATCAACTTGGGGAAAAATTTTAGAATAACAATATGCCATTACAATTTGAACAATTTCATATTTAGAACTACTATATGAAATTGTGTTACAATCCTCTAAAAAAAGACAATCTTCGCTCTCCGAATTTGCTTTAATATTGGTGTTTCTCGTTTGATATTTCAACAGTTTCGATACCTTTCAATAATTAAGATAACAAGATGAAATGTTACCCTTGTTGTTATCCACCATTTCTAAACAAATAAATAATTAAAAAGTTAAAACATAAAACATTAAACATAAAACCATTGCACAATTGAAAAAATCCTTTAGGCTTTGACGGATGTAGAAATTTGCGACTGCTTCCACCTTTTCTTCAGATTTAAAGCGTAATGTTATAATTTTACCCAATCATGATACGAAATAAATAAAAAGAAAAGAAATTACCGATTTGTAGTGTCTGTTGCACCTTGGGCTCCGTATACTGACTGCAGACCTGTTGATTATCCAAAGAACATATCCTTAATTCGTACAATTTTTCTGGTAACAATTCATGAAGTGTGTACACGTGACATCCATCTTCATTTGTCTTGATGTTTTCAGTAGACAGTTCCTCGACAATCCATTTTTCTGATGTTTTATGTCGATAATCAAGTTTATACGCCCGGCGCTTGTCCGAATCATCTTTATCCCATTTAATTGTTAAAGAACTCGCTGTTCTTTCTATTATGTCCAAGTTTTTCGGAGCTGTTTCAAATTAAAAAAATCAAATATTCAGGAGATATTTATTTTGAATTCATATGAATACCTATTAATTAAAGTAAAACAATATCGTAATATCTATTTTATAACAGTCGTTACAGTGTTGAAAAAAATAATGCATATTACGAAATGAATTTAAACAAAGAAGCGTTGTTCTTGTCTCTTAAAACTGGTTGCAAATTAATTCAGTCTTTTTTAAGCTTAAGGGGGAAATTTAGTGAAATAAGGAGAAGAATTATTGTCCTTGTAAAATTGTTTCAGCAATTGACTTGCTTATATTTGTATCATGGAAACTGGGTTAGTCATTTAGAAATTAAAAAAAAACAGCGTAAATAAAGACTAGATGGACATATAAGTCACATGGCTGAATTTTTGTTCGCCTGAAATGACGATTTGAAAACATTTTTTACGATTTTGACCGGCACAGTGGTTTAGGATAGAACCTTTAAAGTACAAAAAACGAACAGAAAATAGTATCTTAAATACATTAAAAAATTACCACATCGCAACTTTTCTTGTTTCACATGTGATTCCTTAATTACACTTTTATCATGTTTGCCGTTCTCGAAAAATTTAACAAATAAAAGGAAACTTGAAAAAGCTAAATAATCCATAAGACAAAAATTTCGGGTAATGAAGTCCATATAATAGTAATTGTTACGGTTACAGGTGAGATTTAAGGCATGGAATTATCATGTGTTAGAATCATGCAACTAAACAAATAAAAAAAAATCATTTACCGATTTGTAGTGTCTTCGGCAACTTAAGCTCCGTATATTGACTGCAGACCTGTTGATTATCCAAAGAACATATCCTTAATTCGTACAATGTTTCTGGTAACAATTCCTGAAGTGTGTACACGTGAAATCCATCTTCATTTGTCTTGATGTTTTCAGTAGACAGTTCCTTGACAATCCATTTTTCTGATGTTTTTTGTCGATAATCAAGTTGATACGCCCGGCGCTTGTCCGAATCATCTTTATCCCATTTAATTGTTAAAGAACTCTCTGTTTTTTCTATCATGTCCAAGTTTTTCGGAGCTGTTTCAAATTAAAAAAAAATCAAATCTTTAGGAGATATTATTTTTGAATTCATATGAATACCTACTAATCGAAGTAAACAAATATTGTAATATAAATCTTTCAAAAGAGGAACGAAAGATACCAAAGGGAAAGTCAAACTCATAAATCTAAAATAAACTGACAACGCCATGGCTAAAAATGAAAAAGACAAACAGACAAACAATAGTCAACAGTCGTTATAGTTTTGAAAACAAGCAATGCATATAACGAAATGAAATTGATCAAAGCAGCGGTTTTTTTTTGTATCTTGCAACTGGTTGCAAACTAATTCAGTCTTTTTTTAGGTTAATTATTCTCAGTGTATTTTTTATATATGCGATCGGCTTTCCCTCTTGACTCTTTAGTCCCTCTTTTAGAGACAACATAACATTTAAAGTTATGTGATGATAGATTAAATGTGAAATTATTTCAAAAGAAACATCTGAACCTATATATATATATATATATATATACAACTTGTCTAAACATCAACCCAACAATGTTAGATCTGTAAATTTGCTTTCGCAAATTGTTTGTTCTTCCCTCGCCGAGATTCGAACCCATGCTACTGTTATGTCCAAGTTTTTCGGAGCTGTTTAAAATCATAAAAAATCAAATATTCAGGAGATATTAATTTTGAATTCATATGAATACAGTCCTTGGATGGTGTAAACTTCCCACTAACACCATACATAATTACACCATACACCATACACCATTACACCATACACCTTGTACCATTACACCATACACGTTACACCATTGCACCATACACCTTACACATTACACCATACACCATTCCCCCATTCTATCTACACGATCCGCAATTACCCATAATGCAATTAAATTTCAAATATTAAGATTATTTTTATTGTTTATGCTTACAATCCGAAAAATTAAAATAGAAAGAACTTCGTTTTCAACCAATGAAATGTTGTATGTACACAGTTCATTCGCACCATTCCCGATCGCACGTTACACAATCACACCATTCCTCATACACCATTACAATATTCCCCTTACACCATACACCATAGCACCATACACCTTACTTCATTGCACCATATACCATACACCATTACACCATACACGTTTTTTTTTGGGGAAGTTTACACCATCCAAGGGCTGTACTTATTGATTGAAGTAAAACAATATCGTTATATCTAATTTATAACAGTCGTTACAGTGTTGAAAAAAAATGCATTTAACGAAACGAATTTGAACAAAGTAGCGTTTTTCTTGTCTCTTGCAACTGGTTACAAACTAATTAAGTCCTTTAAATGCTTAATTATCGTCAGTTTATTTTTGATATATGCGTTTGGCTGTCCTTCTTTACTCTTTCGTTCCTCTTTAGAGACAGCATAACACTTAAAGGTATGTGATGATAAATTGAAAATGAAATGAAATTCAATAGAATCATCTGAAAGGTTTATGTTTCTAAACCTATATAAATATATATGCTCTGTTATTATATACAATTCGGTTAGTCGAGATATGTGGAGACAAACAAAATGGTAGTCTCACATATAAAAAATCTGCTCAAAATCCTAAGGCCTAAAAAAAACTCCATCTAATTGAGACTTTCAACAATTTAGTGAAGTCCAAAGCCTGTTATTTCAGCAAAAATTAGTGGAGCGGAACGAAACTGAAACGTGATCAGTAATTCATCATGGTTAGCCGCCATACCAAAAAATCCTTCCAATATCTGGAGGCGTTTAAATCCGTATAATGGTTTGTTACAGAATGACGGATTTGCGGAATTACGGGATTACAGACAAGAGTAAAACTATATAGCCCGGACAACTTTGTTGCAGGGCCATAAAACATAGGATGAAAGTGTTTTATGTCCTCCTTATGGATTATGTACCCTTGTGTTGATTCAATGCTAAACATATGGAAATGTTATAAAAATTCCACAGCCTTTATCCTTGTTCTCTCATATTTCGCAAATTGATGACTGATAGGTATAGGATTATTGCATGCAATGCTAGCATTGATTTCCTTTAAAAAAGTCTATTAATGTAGTTATTGGTTAAAACAAATAAAAATATGGACCAAATCAAGTACACCTTTTGGGGTGCGTTCGACGTTAGTGACTCAGCACAAAGTATTTTGGAATTTACAGGTTGATTATATCTTTTTGTTAAAAATCAACACTAAAAAATCATAAAAAACAAGTGAGTAAACTATGTTCAAATTTATAACAAAAATCTCTTTTTTAAAGGCTTTAGATTTTCTAAAAAAATCTTGGTTTATTTGCCACTAAGTACTCTTTTTCTATTTAACGCAATGAAACAGTAAATAATAATGCTTTGCATCAAGTTTCCACTTGGTATATGTACAAAATGGCATATGTCCATTATCCATTATATCTGTAGTTTTGATACAATTGTAATTTGAAAAGTTCGTACGACAATGGCTACAGAAGGGGTCATAAACCTTAACTGATTACAAAATAATTGAATAATTTTTTTCTGAGTTCTCGTAGATTTTCAATAGCATGTTGAAAAGAAAGGGAGTTAAATTTTAGTCATATTAAGTAGATCATTATTTGATTAGATACTAATTGAATTTCAATTGGAACAAACAAAGAGTTTAAGTTGCTGAAACTATGATCTGTAAATATATTAAATTTCTAAAAAGATGTGAACTATTAAGACATGAGGAACATAATATTTTTAGTATCATAAACATGATATATAAAATTGAAGGAAATCGCTTACACATATATCAAAAATTATTTAATTAGTAGACATATTAAAAAAACATTCAAATGTAAAACGACAAGGTCTGAAAAATCATTAAACAACAGGCAAAATTCATGACTTTTATACAATGTTACAGTGCATTACAATTTCTAAAAAATGAATTTCTCAACTTTCTCTGGAAACCTATGTTATCAACATAAATTAAACAATATAAACATAAGGAAAATTATAAACGGAATGTCCCTTATCAAATAACAAAAAAGCTCAAACGAAGGGAAAACAATTTCCGTATACTGACTTTTCAGACATTTCATTCTATAACAAATTCAAATAAAAATTAAATAGGAATAAACTTCATGTCAAAGCTAGATAAACATATCATTTATATGACAGTCGTAAAGAAAATCATTATATTGACAACAATAAGTAATGAAATAGGAATTCATCGAAATGTTTGACAAAGAAGTGTACATAATTATCATGAGATATAAATGACAACTTTATTCATTTATATCAAGTGTTCTAAGCATTTCAAGCAAAGAAAATTGTCTACGTGTTCTCATTATATGGAATAATGTATAAAATGGATCAAATAATAAATGAGTTTTTGCTTACTTATCTTCAAGTTTTCAATGTTCTGGACGAAAACGGATTACTATATACATGATATATAAGATAGATAGTTCATACAATCCAAAAAGGTATAATGCAACTGTACAGGCAAGGAACACTGGATAATGGCAGACAGTAAGTCACAGACTACAAACGGAACAATCGAACTGTTGGGGCATTGATACTTGGTGTGTAAAATTTACTCTAAAGTTTGTAATCAATATTTAAGTATAATTTGCGGATTCTATTATGAAGTAGGATATTGGATGTCTGATTTGCTGTAACGGCTTTCATTTCAGACATGCAATGGGCTGTGTCGTATCCCGTTATAACATATGTCTATGATAAAACCTGTATCTTTGCTTCATAAGTCGTAATGCAAAAAATAAAGAAAACACAAATAAACACAAAACTTACCTGCTTTTAATGTTCTGTGCGTCTGAGACTCCGTGTATTTACTTTTGACTTGATTTTTATCAAGATAACACATTTTTAATTCGTAACTTGTATCAGGTGACAACGAATAAAGGATGTACACACAACTTTCATTTTCTTTGACTACAACATCTTTTGCAGAGAGTAATTTTTGTTCCCAGTCATCCGGACCTTTGAGTGGGTCGACAATCTTATATTCAAGGTAATTGTCTGAGTCTGTAATGTCCCATTCAATGGTCATTGAATTATCAGTACATTCTACTATTTCAAAATTGTCAGGAGCTATTAGAAAAAAAAAGTCGAAAGCTAGTCGAAATTCATTTAAAGTAATTTAAAATGCTTACATGTTGTATATCATTTACCGAATAATTATTTCTTTTTAATTATCATTATGAGTATGATGTGGGAACTAAAACTGCTAATCTAAACTAGAGAACTTTGTCTTATTTTACTGGTGAATATCGCATTGGAATTTTATTGTATCTATAATAATAGTATTCATTTTCCAAAATAAATAAACCACACATAAGAACATAGTAATAATTCATTGTGCGATATGTGATATATTGTAATAAGAATAATAGAACACAATAATAGACGGCATATTTTAACCATGTGTAACCATATTTTGACTGTTTTACCGATTATGCCTGTTTTGTTCACGCATCGATGTAAAAATAATGGAATTTGACGTTGTCATAAAAGTGAAAGGTTTAGCGATATAAAACTAAGTTGTACATTTGAAAATGTCTGTACCAAGTCAGGAATATGACGATAGTTGTCTATTCGTTTGGTGTGTTTTATACTTTTTGCCATTTTATTAGGGGATTTTCGTTGTGAATTTTCCTCGGAGTTCAGTATTTTTGTGATTTTACTTTTAAAAAGATAATTTAAAAGTTTAAGTTTTGAATACAAAATTATAGGCTAACGAATAATACATGATACATATTTTGAATTTATTATAGCGAGTAAATTGATACTCAGATTTATTTAACACGGTAGACATTTGCATAAATTTCGTTTTTAAATTTTTTGAATAAACTAAGACAATAACAATCAACACCAAGGAGTAAACAAGACTCACAAAACCAAATGACATTTACATCAACAGTTATGAATAATAAATAAGGAACAA
>CM034360.1:61598880-61682627 GCA_019925275.1 Mytilus edulis | reverse complement strand
GAAAATGGTGGATTAAACCTGGTTCTATAGCGCTAACCCTCTCACTTTAATAACAGTCTCATCAAATTCCGTTATATTTACATGATGCGTTAAATAAACAGTCACAATTAATAAAATAGTCAAAATATGGGTAAATCAGTCATCATCGCATAACAATTTTAAAAGGGACAATTTAACAGAACACAAAAACATCTATCTACGAACACATGGATTTACTTGAGTGTCTGACGTCATAAAAAATTTTAAACGTCACATAAATTTGTCGTTCAATGTGCATACAAACAGTTTTAAATAGTGATGACATTGTTTAAGATCAATGCAATCTGATGATGATGTTTTAACAAATGGTTGATTTAAGTTCATTAAAAGTAACATCTTTGTTGTACACAGACATTTGAAAATCTTATTTGATAATGATTTAACAAAAGACAGTCCCTAATGCCAACCCAAAACAGAGAAATATTATTGAAATGTAGTTTTTATTAAAACTGTTTATTATTCATTCTTTTAAACTTTCCATTCGTTCATAACTTGGAGAAAAATTCTATAAATGGAAAAACCATCAACAAACAGACAAAATCAAACGTTAGCAACCAACAGTACTTATATAATTCAACTTTTTAATGTTGACCAATGAAGAACTCAGATCCATACTTTGATATAATAAAAATAACAGGTCCGTATACATCGGGTAGGAATTTTAGAAATAAGTGTATGAATAACTTACCACTTAAATATTTATCTGAACTTTTTTCAAGTTTTCAACTGTTAATAACTACGCATTAATATCATCTTGAAATATATATGCATTTGTGCAACGCATTAGTATGAACCTTGATGTGGAACTCCCTGCCTTTAACTTTAAAAGAAAGTTAATGTGTAAATGTTGTAAAACAAATTGTCATGCCTATTGTTTTTAACTTTTCATAGTTTTCTTAGAACCCAAGTTTTTGGTGAGGTTCGTGTTGCTTAGTCTTTAGATTTGTATGTATGTTTTACTATTATTTGTCTTTTTGTCTTTTTCATTTTTAGCCATCATGGCGTTATCAGTTTATTTTCGATCTATGGTATCTTTCTTCCCTCTTTTATATTGTTATGCTTTTCTACTTGTACTATATACATGTACTCTTGTATATAGTGTATTGATAATTTTTTTTACCTGTTATTCCTTTGTCTTTTATTATTTATTGTCTTTTAAAACTTGTACTAGCTTATATTAGACCTTTTCAACATCTCTCGACACCTACAGTTGGGAACGACTACGACAGGTAAAATGTGAATGGGTCGTCTCAAAAAT
This sequence comes from Mytilus edulis, assembly GCA_019925275.1. Lineage (NCBI taxonomy): Eukaryota > Metazoa > Mollusca > Bivalvia > Mytilida > Mytilidae > Mytilus > Mytilus edulis. Next base: position 61,681,330 of record CM034360.1, on the reverse strand, counting down.
AAAAATAAATGAAATCATTATTGATTTTATTACTTTCATTTACAATGATACAACTTTCCTTCAACTTTCCAAATAACATGGATTTTTTTATAGTTTATCTTTTGAGACGTTGAGCTTCTAGCTGCCCTTGTTGAATTTTGAAAATGAAAAGATTCTGAACATAGCATGCTTAATTGTTGTTAAAAAAAATTTAAACAATGTATTATGTCTGTTGACAAAGGCGGCACATGTTTCCAAAGTGTCTGTTAGTTTTGGCCTTTGATGCCTTTATAATGTACTCAATACTTTATATATATTTAATTCACCAATTGGTGTTCCACTTGAATTCTGCATTCACCAATCACGCTATTAAATTTGCTGGTTTTTTTATCAAATGTTATGGCTTACGATTAATTTGAGGTGTTGTAAATGGTGTAACCAAAGGATGACGATTTGGATATCCTTTGTCTCACAGTCCTCAGGGAAATGCAACAGACAATTTCTCCTTATTTTGATCCAAAACATCCCTTATGTATAGTCATAGATGAGGTAAAAAAAATCTTAAGTACAAAAAAAAAAAAAAAAATGAAAAAGGTACAAAACTTTGTTCCGCAAATTGGATATAGAGAAACACATTCTGACCCAAAGAAAACAAAACAAAATACAGCAATGACAGTGTATCTACTTTTTGTAAGAAACCAAAAGGTCATTCTCAGGAACATGGGAAGAACACTATGACGAAGGGACAAGGTATGCTGTTTTCGGGACATCAGCCGTTGGTCTCCAAGCCCCTGCTCGGCACTGAACATATTAATTTTGCAATGTCAGCAAGCTCTATAGTGTTAACTAACAATTAACTTGAAATACAAATCCCATACGCATGTATGTAAAACAAAATATGTACTGCTCAGATGTTGTAACATTAAAACGAGAAAGCAATTACGTTTTTTTTTTTCTTCAAATTTCATCATGAAAACATCAACTCTAATAAAATATCTTGAGGCGGAGAAGTCCGCCGTTTATAAAAGAAATAAAAATAGATGTGATAGTTTCCTTAGACCTTCAAAATCAATATGTGATTATCGATCCAGAAATTGAATATGTACATCAACTAAGGTGACGACCGGTTGAAAAATACCAATTAGGTCGTGTTCACAAGTGTGATACGGACATACGGATAGTCCAGTATTTACTTTTTTCTATATACATTTTGGAAAATTCCATCAAAGCTTTTACACCAACAAATTAATCGTTATTGACTTGCGGCAAATATTTGGTAAAAGACTCACATAATCCTAAAATTGAAGAGAAGCGCCCAGGATGCAGAATGGTTGCTGTATTTGTTTTGATTAATTCAACATGAAATGTCGTGTAAATACATACAAAATAATAAAACTATATGACAGATACATATATTTATTTATCTATTTGGTTGATATATATTCTGAAGCTATATAGTCAAGACAGTATATAACCGCGGCGCGCGCCAATCCAAAATATAACGTATTGATAATCATGAAGGTTTTTGTCTTTCAGACGACCCATCCATTTTACCTGTAAACTGTAGGTGTCATTGGTCGGTGTCGAGAGATTTTTAAAAGGTCTAATTAGATGCAGACGAGTAGGCCACGGGGCGATTAACTGTTTTGTTAAACTGTACAATGGGTAACCTTCTGATTATACATATGAATGTATTATTATTATGATTATTATTATAGACAGTTGCTTACGTTCAAATTTATTTGCAACATTCTAATGCTTGGCTTAAATTGTTTGTTTTACAATTGCATTGACAGTTTCCTCACAATCACTTTTTTCTTCTAATTCATTAAATAAGATTGACCCATTATTAATGCAATACAAACATTAATTACCAATGGACTAAAAACTAATGGCAATATTTGTCTTGACCACAAATTTATATACAGTAGACCCGCATTGTATAGCAAGTTGTGACATGTAAATATACTGAAAATTTATTTCGTTTTGTTTATCGATAAATGAGTTGTAATTTAAGTGGACGATACCTTCTAAATTTTCAGAATTAATACTTAAGTTGACCGAAATATCAAAATAGGTACAATATATCGTACCATCTGTGGATAGTCTTCACCGAAGCGTTGACTATCGTAATTACGAAATGACCTGTTTATTATACATTGCACTAAATTGTGTTATTTAATTCAAATATATTCAAACGTTAGAATTAGTAGAAAATTGTTCATATTGAGTAAAAATAATAACGGCGGTCAAACAAACAGGTTATATACAAATAATCAAAACAAGTGATCTGATTTGTAAAACAAACATAAGTAATGCGATCAGTTATTCTAAAAAACAAACAATGGAATAAGCAGCTTATCTTATGGCACTGCACGTATGACATGATCGTAAAGGAAATATGAAGTAAACAAACTATCACTCATCCACTATCTTTTAATCATATCGAAAAAATTGTACAGATTTTCTTCAAAGTAATCAAATTTTTTGTCTTAATTTTTGATAGTAATTTTACCTTTATTGACTAATTTAACCTATCTATACATGCAGTGCAGTTTGATTTGTTTTGTTTCCTATTGTTTTTCTTTTTTGTTTTGTTTTTTTGTTTTTGTTTTTTTTTTTGGAGGGGGGGGGGGGGGTGGGTTATCGAAGAATATGGTCATCTCGATGACTTCTTTCATCTGCCATTAAAAACATTGCTAAATATTAGCGCCAGTGTACATCCCAGTCAGAATAAGGATGTTAATTTCGAACCTTGTGGAAAGAGTGAACGTTAAACAACCTTACATATTTTATATTTATAAACATTTCGAATATAAATAATAATTGGATGAAAAGTTAACAGTTTAACTCATAAGAACATGTTGAATCCGTATACATTACTAATTCTGCACACAGAAATCAATGCTACATGTATATAAGTATATCGATGATTTGCATTGTTTTTAAATAATGAGACCTATATCCGTCGTCGTTATACAATGTTATACGAGTTCACACTTTTGTCGATGGATTTATATTGATATTTATGTCGTATGATAACTGGGAAACTTCGGAGGTGATATCGATGGTTAAGTACATGTCGTCTGGTCTAAACTACATACTAAAGGTTTATCTGTACTGAAACAAACAATTTACCATGCATCTACTCGTTATTTTAAAATAACGAGTAGATGCATGGTAAATTGTTTGTTTTTCTGTTAACTTTCTGTAATTTAGAAATAAATGTTAGTATTCTATAAATATAACATATTGATTTGGGTCAAATGCACATGATCGAGACTGACAACTTATGTCCCTTCAATTTGTAGGCAGGAAAAGAATGACGTCTTAAACAGCATATTTGATACAAGACATATTTTCTTTTATTAACTATTTAAAATCCATCAACATGATCAATTCATAATGGGTTTAAATACTGTGAAAATAATATAAACAAACAAACATATGATCATGAGTATTGAAGACTATAAATAACTTCAATAGTGAAATAGATATCATATATATAGACACACATTATAAATATTATTGATTGGTGTGCGTAATAAGGAAGAAGGCAATACACACAAGTGTCGACGTGATCGTGGAATGAATCTATTTCAAGGTAATAAATGACATTAGTTTCGTCTTTATTTTCTAAACGTGACATTAACACGATTAGTATGTAACAGATACACTGTTAATATGCATTTTCATCCAACCAAAATATTTCTCTTTCGTTATATTACTAAAGCCAACATAAACACTTTATTATGTGTATTGAGGGTTCAACTTCTTGTTCTGTAACAGTAAACTTTAGCTTCCGTATTGTTAAAGTTATTGCCTCCTTTTTGAAATGAAACAAACTTGGTTTTTCAAATCAACATAGCACAATGACAGTGAAGGCTGTCATAACCTTGATAACTTATGTTGTGTGTGTGTGTTTTAAACAGATGTATGTCACCACAAAATATAAATTTGCCATATATTAGCTATGTTCGTGCAAGCTCAATTATGTGTCTTTTAAGAGTTCAAATACTGACATTGCCAAACAATATTCAACAGTTCATTCGCGAATTTAATATCGATTTTTATTTCTTTAAATCTTTTTTTATTTCCCGACCTTGTACTCGTTAAAATATTTTTTTACATTTTTACTCCGTTTTAATGCAAAGTCATTGACAATGTGTTGACCACATCTAATATTAAATGGCGTCAGATGAGGGATTGTATTGGGTTTGTCACATGTGGAATGATCAGGTTTTATTTGAACTTAAAAAAAACCTCTATTGACACTCTATAAACGTTACACTGTAACAAGAGGCAGACAAACGATACAAATAACAACTTACGAATTTTAAAAATACGACGTTGCAACTAATGTTAAAAATATCGAATATATTTCAAAACTTTTATAATTAGGGACTGTTTTAAATTGATATGTGATGTCTCATTCCTAATGTGATTTAGCGAAATGAGGGAAGATATACATATACAATGTAAATAAAATCAATTTAGATTCACATGTTGACCCTAACTTTTAACATTTTTACTTTTTATGAATGATTATTTTATTTTGTTCACTCATCCTTGTCAATAAAATAGAACTTGTTTCGACTGTAATACAAGTGAGAGGTTCAGCTAGCTATAAAACCAGGTTTAATCCACCATTCTCGACATGATAAAATGCACTTACAAAGTCAGGAATATGACAGTTTGTCAATTCGTTTGATGTCTTTGAACTTTTGATTTTGCCATTTGATTAGAGATTTTCCTTTCAGAATCTTCCGCGAAGTGCAGTATTACTGTAATTTTACTTGTTTGAACCTGTCAGTGTTTGAATCATGACATTTCATGACACCCAAAACTTGATTGTCATAGAAGATGAGTTGCGCATGCCTTAAATTCAGTGGCAAATATTTCATTCATAATGTGTCCGACATAACATGAACAATCTTTACAGTAAAAAAAGTGAAAGTCTGAAAAACAGGTAATTTGAATTGAAACTAATAATTTACTTTATTATATTTGCACAGCAACAATGAGTCGCATAGACCATGAGTCAGTGCCATAAGTGAAACATGTTTCGCGCTTGCATATTGTTCCAGAACAGATAGCTAGTATCAAGAAATGTGACACATGCTAGTGGATAAAGAGAATGACAGATTTAAAAACAAGAGTAATGAGGAGTCGATTCATTGTATTTATAGCTGGACTGCAGGTTAGTAGGAATACAGTGGCTTTGAAAAGCTTGCATGTATAAAGATTATAGAAAGGAAGAGAAGGAGAGAGCAAGGAATAAAACTAGGATAAAAAGCTCTCGAGTGCGGCTATGAGACTGTTTGAAATGTTCATTGTGATACACAGCTTGGGTTCGTGTTTTTTTTTCAAAACAATGGTATGCACAGATACATTGATAGTTTTGATTAGTTGGTCAGTTCTTCTTCCATGTGAGTTTAATTTGAATGTCCAATTAGTAGTTAATCTATGTTATACATGTGGTCCTAGGACGGGAAAAATACATCGGAGAAGAAAAAGACAACCTGCACCATTGATGATTAAAACATTTCTTAAAAAAAGGAGGGACGAAAGATACCAAAGGGACAGTCAAACTCGTAAATCTAAAACAAACTGACAACGCCATGGCTAAAAATAAAAAAACAAAAACAAAAAAAAACAATAGTACACATGACACAACATAGAAAACTAAAGAATAAACAACACGAACCCCACCGAAAACTAGGGGTGATCTCAGGTGCTCCGGAAGAGTAAGCGTCATGTGAAGCAAGAAATAGTTATTCTTTCATGTACCTCAGATCTTCCTCGGTATTTTGGGTTTGCGTGTTAAAAAAGGTTTTCTACGTATGCATTTGCTTTCCTTTTATTTATGTCACTTGCTTTTGTCGATCTTTCTCCGACTTTCGAATTTGGCTTCTCCCAATTATATTTTTCTAAATCATTTATTATTTTTTTATTGGGTGGGGGACGTAGTTCGTTGTCAATCAGTCGACAGTACCGTTACTTTAATTCGTTTCTTGCGAGGCAATTTTTTTTAATCCTGGCAGTTAAAGCCTCACCTTGGTTTAAAGACGGATATGCTAGAAGGTAGTGGACGGTTACTTGAAAATATGAATCGCAAAATAGGTGTAGGGTGATCATACTCTTGATAGGTCACACAAAGATACTGTCTCCGAAAAAATCAGATTTGTGGAATTATATCATTAAAAAATATTTTTTGTGCGCATTAAATCAATATATTTCAATGAAACTTCGTGTTAAAGGCTTAATTTTCAGCATTCGTTTAGGGGTTAGAATTAAGATCTGTTCCTGATCGATAACGTTATATCTATAACCTCCTCGAAAATGTTTTTTTTACAAATTTGTGGATACCCAGTGTAAGATCCACTATGTCTCTTAACTTTATAAATTTTACTTTTGTCAACAGGTTTTGTGACATGCCAAACCTGGCACTTTAATGGCAAAGTTAAATATAACATTGAAATGCCAACACAATATTACAGGACTAAAATACAAATACATAGGAGAACATATTAGACAAAGAAAAACATGATTAATAGTTAACAAAAATCATCAGGTTTAAAATTCAAGACGCCAAAAACGCGCCTTGTCCACACAAGACTCACCAGTGACGCCCAGACATAAAAGATCGAAAGTGAAAAAAAGTACACAGTTGTACAGCACTGAAGATCAAAAGTTGAAAAGGTTTCGCCAAATACGGCATTGTTTTTATGCCCGGGATAAAAACATTCTAATTATATAGAACAATTCATGCTATTGCAAACAGTAAATTTTATCAAATGAATATGAAAGAGATATACATAAAGAAACTGAAGTATTAACTAATTACAGAAAACTAAACCCGAATACATAACGCCCAGATATAAAAGATCGAAAGAGAAAAAAAGGTACAAAGTTGTACAGCACTGAAGATCAAAAGTTGAAAAGGTTTTGCCAAATACGGCATTGTTTTTATGCACGGGATAAGAACATCCTTATTATATAGAACACTTAATGCTATTGCAAACAGTAAATTTTAACAAATGAATATGAAAGAGATATACATAATGAAGCTGAAGTATTAACTAATTACAGAAAACTAAACCCGAATACATATTGCTAAGTTTATCACAAAATAGACACACCCGAATCAGTCCTGGCGTCAACGTAATTAGAAAAATGTGACGTCACATACGATGGCGAAAAGGCACAAACGTTATGCCACATTTGAATTTATGAAATTTAGAAACAGCATGACGTCACATATGAAAAACTATCGTTCAAAAGTGAGATAGGATTAGGATTGATTTAAGATTGTATTAGAACTAAATACTGATAATTCATTTAAACAAATGACGCATGTAATAACTGGGAGAACAATTAAGTATTGATTATATTAAATACGGTAGGAGAAAACTCCATAAAATGTAGGAATGTCAAGTGCCTGTTCAAAACTTTGCCTACCAACATTAACAAGTTCTTTGTAGAAAAGAAACCCACCGTTATGACCTCTTGTTTGGATCAGTTTTTTTTCGAGTAGAGTTATACTTTGTCAGTTACTTTTAAACAAAAATATCCGTATCTAGCTTATTCACTTTATGATGCATCTTGGATTCGCATCCGGCAACAAAATTTTACTATGTTATGTTGCTCTATGTTACTTTCCTTACTCATTTCCGTGAATGATTTACACATAAAAAAGATGCCTTTTAGTTCTTTATTAATAAAGATAGATAAAATACTCTCAGTGAGTCAACTTCAAGGGATATTGAATATATTTCCTGGAAATATCTTTTATTTTCGAACTCCGATAGCATTCCCGTTACATAAAATAATATTAATGCGGGGTTCACACATTGCCGATTATTGCTCCCGTTTGAGATCAGACAGCGATACAACACGAAAAGTGAATAAGTCGGAATAGTATCTCAATTATATGGAATGTCCTATTATTGTCTGAACGCAGTCGATTTAGTTCGTAACAGATTCTTACTGGTAGGGAAGGGTCCAAATAGTTCGACAAAGCACCCCGACAGTTAGGTACGTCCCGTAAAATTCGGGGAAACTCAGCCGATTTTATCTAGTCGGATTACAACCGTGCCTATGTCGTGACAGATTCTGCTGTATCGAATCGAATTCCTTACAATGTTCTGTGCATTCTGAAACAGGGGAATCTGGAGAAATTTTTCATTGCTGTTATTCTGCCGATTGAGTCCAGATTGCATCCAGATCTTGTCGATTGCGAACCGTTTTTGCCGAAACCATTTCGAAACAGTCCCTTTATTAATTCGAAATTCGTCAATGATACCCACGTCAGAGTCCCGACAATTACAGAATACAATGCTACTGAGACCAAACAAAGCCGTTTGCAATGCAATAGAGCGGACCGTGATGGGGTTACGTTCCGACAGTACATGATCGTCCCGAGTATGCAGACAGTTTTTCGAACGGATAACTTCCGTTAGCGTCGGTTCACTGTCTTGTCATTAACTGATCTCTGTCGGATTACATTCGGTATACGCAGTCGTGACAGACTCGGTCGAATTTTACCTGGCAATAGATACAAATCGGATTAGAAGCGGATTTAGAACGGGATTATCGGGATAAATTTGCTTGGAAACGGTTGAATATCGACGCTTCCTGAACAAGATCTGGTTGTTGTCGTGTTTAAATTATTTGTTTACAAATTTTAATTAAAGTTTGAATTTCCTTCCACGATACATAGAATCTTGATCAGACTTTTAATAAATTTTAATCGGAAATGTTCCTGTCAAGGACCGCAGTAAAAATCATGATTATGTCACCCCAGCCTAACGGTACCAAATGTCCTTCACCAGAATTATACAGAATAATCCCGACTCGAATACACCTCAATTCTTAAAAAGAAACCACATATATAGGCATTTCTTTATCCATGCATTGTATAATAAATGAAACCCTTTGTTTATAAAGTAACTGAAGGCGATAGTTATGAATTATCAACATTTACAAATATAGATTCCGACAAATTCCGCCTTCGATATTTCTGAAATTGTCAGAAACATATCCGTCTAAATATTTTGCCAGACACCAATGTATTAAAAAGACCGAAACACTATTAAGAAAGATTGAAATAAAGTATAAATGGGAGTTTATCTGCAAAGAGTATTTAAAAATTATTTTCATGATTAAAATAGAATTGAGAATGGAAATAAAACCACGAAAGATAACTTGAATCGTACGCATGATAGGTATAAGATACGTTTGTTAAGTGATCTTATGTCAGTAAATTAAAGGCGGGAATTCGAAAAACCACGTGCTCAATAAAATTTCAATATTCCTATCATTTTTTCGTCATAATAAAAACAAAATCATATGAACAATCATTCCAGTGTGTAATTTTAAAAGTCTTGGAATACTTTGTTTAAACTTAAGAGACGTATTCAATCAAATTTGATGGTTGATAATAACCCGTCTCATTACTTCCGTACGTTGAGTTACGTACGTATGTCATTTTATTGGAAACTTCTAATGAGCATAGAAAATGACAAGATAGAATTATGTCGATTCTAATAGGACAATTTTGACCTTTTGTACTTTGAAGCGGACCTTTAATATACCAACACTTATGTCTCTTCTGATCAGCAGAGTTATTTAAAATATAAATGACGCTGCAATTTCTTTTTTGACGTCTACAACAAGCAAGCCATGCTATTTTTGGATAAGACCATGGTTTTGTTCCAAAACGAAAGACGGAAGTCATATTATAGTATGTATTTGCAAGCCCAAAGTTAGAAAAAAAAAATTGTCAAATAACGTTTAATACTTATTTCTGACATGTAAATTTTCTCTACAGATTGTGCCGTTTGGTATACCATACAGGTTTACTTGTCCGAAACAGCCACACTGGCAAATTCTGTCCAAACACACTTGTACGCATGCAAGAAACTACACTTGTTTATTGGACATCCTAACTCTTGAATATCGCCAGAACTGTAAAGGACCAAAGATAATTGCTCCAGGTATAGTTCATCTAATATTAAGGTAATGTACACTAGACAATGTTGACAATGCTTTTTCTATTCTACTTATTTGGTTATCTTTTATCAAATGAAACAAGTAATCAAGTGCAGACTGTCATACAACTCTGTAGACTATAGAGTATTTGAAAATGCAACTTCTTTGCTGGGCAGTATCGTTGAAACATCTCTTACATTTCATAAGGTTCAGTTGTAATTCATACAGAATGACCAAAATGTAATCTTAGTTACAATTGACCGTCAGCTTTTTATTATATATTACAGATAAACTAAATGGTGTATTTGCATTCTTGACATACGCAACTATGTAATTGTATTAATTTGACTGTCAAAACCTTATCATCTGTGCATAAACTCATCATAGATACCAGGACTAAATTTAGTATATACGCCAGACGCGCGTTTCGTCTAAAAAAAGACTCACCAGTGACGCTCGAACCTTTGATAATATTAGTTGATAATTGTAGGTTCAAAGTATATATGGCAACCGAACTTTAACAGAGGTGAATGTGATGGAGAAAGATACCAACCATTCATTTTTCGCACAGAGGGGTATACTAATTGTTCGTTTATGAAAAGTCGGTGCTGTAGTGAAGGTCAAGCAACTTTCAGCAATGGTAGTGCCAAAACGGATAGATCATGTTATTGTGATAGCACTAGAGGATATTTTTTTGTCAGTTCAACACTACATGACACATATTGTGAACCTTCTGAGGAGGACTGCTTATGTCATAAAAATGTCACAGAAACCACTACCAAAATATATAAAACAGGTAATCTACTTGATAGATATAGGAAGATGTGGTGTACGTGTCAATGCGACTCTTCATCCAAATAACAATTTATAAAAGTAAATTATAGGTCAATGTACGGGCTTCAAAACGGCCTTTAACACGAAGCTTTTGCTCACACCGAACAACAAGCTATAAAGGGCTCCAAAATTACTTGTGTAAAACCATTCAAACGGGAAAACCAACGGTCTAATCTATAAAAAAAAACGAGAAACGAGAAACAAGTATAAATTACATAAACAAACGATAACTACTGTACACCACATTGACGACTTAGGACAGGTGCAAACATTTGCAGCGCGATTAAATGTTTTAATGGTACCAAACCTTTTCCCTTTCTGAAACAATATCATAACATCACAACATAGAAAAACACGATAAAATATTAATTGGATGGCTTAACTCAATTAAAAAACGTAAATCAACACACTATGAACGAATAAATTTTATGTTTAATCAAATTAAAGAGGAGCAAACAATATTAGAGGAGCTGTCAAACTCATAAATCGAAAATAAACTGACAACGCCATGGCTAAATATTAAAACCAATTGTGCCATTGTGCCGAATTCGTGTTGCGAAAATAGTGTTTTATCAAATGATAAATATGGATGCTTTGTATGCACAAAGTTCCGACACATTGTACAAGAACAGAAATGAAACTGTTATTTCCAACACCAATTACAGTATTAAATGTTGATAATTACATCATTAAATGTTGATAATTACATCATTAAATGTTGATAATTACATCATTAAATGTTGATAATTACATCATTAAATGTTGATAATGGACTACTACAAGCGTAAAGACGTCCCCACATTTTCTGCTTTAAAAACAAGGGAAAAAAACATATTCATGTACATCTATACTTTACCATGCTCTGGCTTGTCCATTACATACAAGGTTATTTTTCATTATTTACTAGAACTAAAACCGTGGCAAAAGATAGCAGAGGGACAGTCAAACTCAGAAATCGAAACCAAACTGACTATGCCAAGGCCAAAAAACAAAAAAAGACAAACAGACAAATAATAGTACAAAAGGCACAACATAAAAAAACTAAAGACTTAGCAACACGCACCCTACCAAAAACTGGAATTGATCTCATGTGTTCCGGAAATGTAATCAGATATTGCTCCACATGTGGCACCTGTCGTGTTGATTATGTTATTACGAATCCGGTAAATAGTATAATTCGGTAGGTCACATTCGTGAAAAGGAACTTATTCGATATCATCTGTGAAACGGTTAATCCATAACGGTCAAGCAACTCGTGATGGCATTCGTAAAATTAACGAAGGAATGATTTCAACTTAACCATTTGGAACTCTTGGTTACATTAAGTAAAAACAAACAAAATACTGAAATTCGAGGAAAATTCATAACGGTAAATCCCTTATCAAATGGCAAAATCAAATGATAAAGCACAACAAACGAATGGACAACAACTGTCATATTCCTGACTAAGAACATGAATTTTAAAATGTAGAAAATAGCTTCCTTGTGAGCAGCAACCCCCAGCAAATCCCTATCAAGGAAGTCATGATAGGAAATACAAGTCAGGGAATATCAGTTGGGAGATTTATACTCCATATGCAGGCGCTGCTGGAATTTTGCTACATAGAAGTCGAAAGTTCACAATTGGGAAGCTTAATTCACACTGGGAAGCTAAAATCATTTCTTTTGTGGTAAAGTTGTGTTTTCAACCGACCCTCATTGTAAATTTCTAGATGCAAGTCAATAAATGAGGCAGCCTTCACTGTATCTGTTGTATTCTTTATCTCTAGTTCAATGAGGTAGATGCATTCAACAGTCACAAAACTTTTAATAAATTTAAAAGAGAACATCATTTATATAGCGAAGAGTAAAGTTAAAGGATACTGCTTTTTTTCCTAAGAAGTTCCTGAATGTAGTCAGCCTAATGATAATAAAAAAACAAGTCGACAAAAAGAGGGACACTATTAGTACCCATTTTGAATGCCTACAGTCCATTTAAAAAATTTTGAAAAACAGGTACACTGTTTAAAAAAACAAATTATTATTTAATATGAGATTGTTAACAAAGACAATGATCTCAAGGTGATTTACAATTTATGTTAATCAATGTTAATCATTCCCCATTTCCATTCTCAATTTTATGATATTTTTTTAACATTTAAGTTACTGTTCTACTGAAAGGTTGCATGCTAAATATTTGCAGGCTGACACAATGTGGATTATACGACAATTCTGCCAAGCGTACAGTATGTATATCTTTACAGATTTTTCTACTTTTTATACGACCGCAAAATATATTGGTATGACGTTGGCGTCGTCGTCGTCGTCGTCGTCGTCGTCGTCGTCCGAAGACACGCACTATAACTTAAGTTTCAGTGAATAGAAATCTATGAAATTCAAACACAAGGTTTATGACCACAAAAGGAAGGTTGGGATTGATTTTGGGAGTTTTGGTATCAACAGTTTAGGAACAAGGAGCCAAAAAGGAGCCAAAATAAGATTTTTTCTTGGTTTTCGCACCATAACTTTAGTATAAGTAAATAGAAATCTATGAAATTTAAACATAAGGTTTATGACCATAAAAGGCAAGCTGAGATTGATTTTTGGAGTTTTGGTCCCAACAGTTTAGGAATTAGGGGCTCAAAGGGTCCAAAATAAATTTTGTTTGATTTCATCAAAATTAAAAAAAATTGGGGTTCTTTGATATGCCGAATCTAACTGTGTATGTAGATTCCTAATTTTTGGTCCCGTTTTCAAATTGATCTACATTAAGGTCCAAAGAGTCCAAATTAAACTTTAGTTTGATTTTAACAAAAAATGAATTCTTGGTTTTTTTTTATATGCTGAATCTAAACATGTATTAAGATTTTTGCTTATGGGGCCAGTTTTCAAGTTGGTCCAAATCTTGGTCCAAAATTAAACTTTTTTGATATCAACTAGAATTGAATCCTTGGGGTTCTTTGATATGCTGAATCTAAACATGTATTTAGATTTTTGATTATAGGCCCAGTTTTCAAGTTGGTCTAAACCAGGGTCCAAAATTAAACTTTGAATATATGGGGTTCTTTGATATATGCTGAATCTAACCATGTATTTATATTTTTATATTTGGGCCCGGTTATCAAATTGGTTCACATTGAGGTCTAAAGGGTCCAAAATTGAACTTTATTTGATTTCATCAAAAATTTAATTTTTTGGGTTCTTTGATATGCTGAATCTAACCATGGTTTTAGATTTTGGATATTGGTCCATAATAGGTAAATGTCCAATTTAAAAAAAAAAGTTTTTAGTTAAAGTTTTTAGACCACATTCATTCTGTGTCAGAAACCTATGTTGTGTCAACTATTTAATCACAATCCAAATTCAGAGCTGTATCAAGCTTGAATGTTGTGTCAATACTTGCCCCAACTGTTCAGGGTTCGAACTCTGCGGTTGTATAAAGCTGCGCCCTGCAGGAGCATCTGTTTTCTTACCAATGTCAACAGTCATCGAAAGTTTTGACGAATCATCTATCGAAATGGTTCTAAGTTTTTAAACTGTAATTAGATCTCTCAGAAGACCACAAGGAAAACCCCAAACAATAAATACTGTATACAATGAAATATAAAGGTATCCATGGGGTCCGGAAACCTTAGAACAGAAGTAATCTTTGAACTAAGGTTCAAAAGGCATATGTTTTACTTCAACAGAGCCAGAAAATGTGATCTTTCGCTTGAAAAAGGAACCAGCAGGTTTGAAGATAATAAATGCAGTTCCGTTGTATTGGAATTATCACTATTACCTGTAACAGAAATAGTTGCAATCTTTACTTAAATTGGCTTTATCAAAGGTTCGGTCTTTCTTAAATGGTCACCTAAAAAAACGTCTGAAAAACACCTAAAATCGCAATGTTGACAGATTTGTGAGCATTTATCAATGCACATGTATCGTCTTTATGATAAATCAATTCATTTTCGTTTGAGAAGTAACTTGATGCAAAACTTTGCAAAAGTAAGTAAAATTGACAATGCCTTCATCGCCAACGGGCAATGCTGAATATCATTTTGGTCTTGTTGAAATTTGTAAACTTGAATTATAAACTATTTTAAAATATGAAGATATACTATTCTAAAGTAAGTAACATATACTCTTTAATATTGAAATTTCCAGTGGGATGTATTTACAACATAAAGGTTATTACATTACGAGTGTAACAATTACGGGGGATAATGTCTCAACATTTGTACTAGTTTATACAACATTTATCGGGTCTAAGTCACTTCAAAGTAAAATTAACGTTATTTTATGATTTGCACGCAGGTACTACGCATAAAAAATACCAAAAGGTTTGTTAAGCGGTTGTATGTTCGAAATAGAATCATTTCCTAAGATTTATATAAACAGTAAGTTGAAATCTTGTATTATTGAAGGGGTTGTGCACTGCTTTATATCGAATGTAACCTCAGAGCGATGTAATTTGAACGCTTTCTTAAATATGTTCGATTAGGGGCATAAACTGTACCACTTGAAAGTTCATGCATGTTTGGTTTCAGATTGTTTTCCTTAGCACATTCAATCGATGGACAATATGTAAAGAGGGATGTAACAATGTAATAAGTATGAAACAGATGACAATTTTGCAACGGGAGGGTTGATATTACATGGATGAGTGACATTCATCAGCCACTTTGATATCAAACTGAAAAACTGTCAACTTTATGAAACCTTGACTTATCAAAAGATGAAATAATGTTTGCTCATATGAACACATGAAAGGTTTATCATTTATATTATTAAACTAGAGGCTCTAAAGAGCCTGTGTCGCTCACCTTGGTCTATGTGCATATTAAACAAAGGACACAAATGGATTCATGACAAAAATGTATTTTGGTGATGGTGATGTGTTTGAATTTCTTACTTTACTGAACGATTTTGCTTCTTACAATTATATCTATAATGAACTTTGCCCATTAGTAACAGAGAACTATATTTGGTTACAATTTACATAAATTTACCAAATTAATGAAAATTGTTAAAAATTTACTATAAAGGGCAATAACTCCTAAACGGGTCAACTGACCATTTAGGTCATGTTGACTTATTTGTAGATCTTACTTCGCTGAACATAATTGATGTTTACAGTTTATCTCTATCTATAATAATATTCAAGATAATAACCAAAAACAGCAAAATTTCCTCAAAATTACCAATTCAGTGATTACTGATTCAACTGAAAATTTCAGGGCAGATAGATCTTGACCTGATAAACATTTTTATCCTATGTCAGATTTCCTTAAAATGCTTTGGTTTTTGAGTTATAAGCCAAAAACTGCATTTTACCCCTATGTTCTATTATTAGCCGTGGCGGCCATCTTAGTTGGTTGACCAGGTCACGCCACACATTTTTTAAACTAGATACCCCAAAGATGATTGTGGCCAAGTTTGGATTAATTTGGCCCAGTAGTTTCAGAGGAGAAGATTTTTGTAAAAGATTACTTTAATTTACGAAAAATGGTTAAAAATTGACTATTAAGGGCAAGAACTCCTAAACGGGTCAACTGACCATTTTGGTCATGTTGACTTATTTGTAGATCTTACTTTGCTGAACACTATTGCTATTTACAGTTTATCTCTATCTATAATAATATTCAAGATAATAACCAAAAACAGCAAAATTTCCTCAAAATGACCAATTCAGGGCAGCAACCCAACAACCGATTGACCGATTCATCTGAAAATTTCAGGGCAGATAGATCTTGATCTGATAAACATTTTTATTTCATGTCAGATTTCCTAAAAATGCTTTGGTTTTTGAGTTATAAGCCAAAAACTGCATTTTACCCCTATGTTCTATTTTTAGCCGTGGCGGCCATCTTGGTTGGTTGACCAGGTCACGCCACACATTTTTTAAACTAGATACCCCAAAGATGATTGTGGCCAAGTTTGGATTAATTTGGCCCAGTAGTTTCAGAGGAGAAGATTTTTGTAAAAGATTACTTTAATTTACGAAAAATGGTTAAAAATTGACTATAAAGGGCAATAACTCCTAAACGGGTCAACTGACCATTTTGGTCATGTTGACTTATTTGTAGATCTTACTTTGCTGAACATTATTGCTCTTACAGTTTATCCCTATCTATAGTAATATTCAAGATAATAACCAAAAACAGCAAAATTTCCTCAAAATTACCAATTCAGGGGCAGCAACCCAACAATCGATTGACCGATTCAACTGAAAATTTCTGGGCAAATAGATCTTGACCTGATAAACATTTTTACCCCATGTCAGATTTGCTCTAAATGCTTTGGTTTTTGAGTTATAAGCCAAAAACTGCATTTTACCCCTATGTTCTATTTTTAGCCGTGGCGGCCATCTTGGTTGGTTGACCGGGTCACGCCACACATTTTTTAAACTAGATACCCCAATGATGATTGTGGCCAAGTTTGGTTTGATTTGGTCCAGTAGTTTCAGAGGAGAAGATTTTTTGTAAAAGCTAACGCCGGACGACGACGGACGACGGACGACGGACGACGGACGCCGGACGCAAAGTGATGAGAAAAGCTCACTTGGCCCTTTGGGCCAGGTGAGCTAAAAACAATATAAGCTATACTAAATATATTAATGACCTCTTTACCTACCAAAACTTACAAACATCTTAACTCTTCTGCGATAGATTTTTATAGATTGTTGATTCACACAATTTGTATTATGATAATACAATATTGCAGATTATAAGTTTTGCTTTAACAGGTCAGAAGTCATGAATAATACTGTTAGAGACTACGATGACCATAGGTATAACATAAGACGAAATGGTAAGTTTGAATTATTGATAAATCTTATCAAATCTTCAAATCAATCCATTGATTGAAACAAAGGGATGTTTTCTATGACGTTCAAACTGTATGTACGTGGTATCAGTGGCTAAATCATAATTTAGGACTCAAACCGCTGTTTTAAGGTTATATCCCTAAAAGTGTATCAATTTGATTAACAAACAAACAGATTAAATTGGTGCAAGGGCTTGCATACTGTCCCGTAGGTTTACGCAAAATCTGTCTATTTGTTGAGGATTAATTGCCCCAAGAAGGTATTTTCAGAAGTTTTAGTATCGCAAAAGCTCTTATAAGTAATGATTCAGTTATCCACTAAAACATACGCACATCTGCTGCACCAGATTCACATTTCGAAAATGTATTTTATAACAGTTTGTACGCATTACGAAATATTGCATTTCTTAAGGGCATAATCAAGACGTTTAAGTAAAAAATAAACCTGAGTGTCTATGGTTTTATCTTATGTTTACAGGAAATGAAAATGCCAGAAATGATGCTGCTTGTCATGTTCTGGTCATGTTGATTATGATGTTGATCATATCATGTCGTAAGTGTTTTAAGCATGAACATGATAATCGACGAGTTAAACCTGTTCATACATATGTTTGCATACGATTTTAAGTTACATTTTGTCTCTGATAACTATTGCCGTTAAATTTTAATAATCTTTCATCTTGTACTTTCTTCCTGTGTATTTCTTGTCCAAATATCCATAACAACCATTAAAAGACATAATACTATTGGCCTATGTAATATGATTCATTAAACTCACGTATAATATATTGTTATTATAAATAATAATCAATCAGAAATGTATGGCTGAACGGATGCCTCGTGTCATTTTCTACTTTGCTTTTTAATTGACCTACAAGCTGGGCATGTTTTTCAATCTTTGCACTTGTGTAACAATGTGTAATAACACAACATTAAAAAACAGACTGAAAAAATCAGTTACACAGTTTTTAATCATCAAATTGGTACTAAACAGAAAGAAACAAAATATAAAAAAAAACAACATACAGTTGGGTGCAGACCAAGCATTACATGTAGACGGGCCGAAAAAGTTAACGCGGCGTTTACTCGCGTGCACTTCATGTAAACGCCGCGTTAACTGTGCGTTAACTTGAAATTGCAGTAGACATTGAAAGCAAACGGGCGTTTACTTTCGCGTTTACCTCTGCGTTAACGCAAAAACGGCGCGTCTTCTAATTTTTGAAAGAGTAAACGGGCGTTTACTTTCCCGTTTACCTCCGCGTTAACGTGGAAACATGCGCGTCTTTTTTTTTCGTAATAAGTAAACGCGCGTTTACTGTTTTTTAGTAAACGCCCGTTAACGCAGATTGTCATCGTAACCTGGATATACTGACCTTAAATATAAAATGATAAGTAACATCAAAATTAATTGACCAACTGGTCATTTCCGCTTGACATATTGACGATTACGGCTATTTAAAAATGACACACATTTGTATTTAATTGAACAATAATTATAGTAAATTTCTTGTTCTTTGCAAATAATAGTTTAAATATGTTTATTCAAATACATGTAATTTAATCCTCACCAAAATCAAACAGTTTTCTCATCTTAGACAGACCAGAGACATATATACACAGAGATTGGCAACTGTAACAGTAGTCAACGAAATCTAATTCACGTCACGCATCTCACGAGACTTTAACGAGATCGCCATATTGATTCTAACACGACAAGTACACCACCACGCTTCGAATTTTATTACACATCAAGCATTTCAAAACAGCATAATGTAAGTATATATTTCAATTTCTACTATGAATTACCTTGTTTTATTCAGTTTGTAGTAGTTATTATTTAAAATATTGAGACGATTAACGTTTTATTGCAGTATTTAATAATGGTAAAAACTGGGCCGAGATGCACGTTATGAAAATTTTTAGCACGGTCGTAATTTTTATCAAAACATTTTCATTTGAAGAGGAATAAAACAAATTGTGTGATGAATTACTTTCCCCAGACATATTGAATTTGCATGTAGAGGTTGTTTTTATCATATTTTCACCCACTTTGATGCAATTTACAATTAAAAATCAGTATTATAGCTGACGGCCATGTTTATTTTCTTTAATATCAAGACAGACCCCTGCCCATGAATACAGTTTAAAACTTTTCCATCTTCAGAGAATAATTGTTCCCACTACATTATTTTTTTTCCTATGACATACTGAATTTGCATATGGAGGTTGTTTTTATCATATTTTCACCCACTTTGATGTAATTTACAATTAAAAATCAGTATTATAGCTGACTGCCATGTTAACTTTCTTTAATATCAAGACAGACCCCTGTCCATGGCTACAGTTTAAAACTTTTCCATCTTCAGAGAATAATTGTTCGTAGCTCATTATTTTGTTTCCTATGACATACTGAATTTGCATATGGAGGTTGTTTTTATCATATTTTCACCCACTTTGATGTAATTTACAATTAAAAATCAGTATTATAGCTGACGGCCATGGTGTTTTGTTTCAATATCAAGACAGACCCCTGTCCGTATACACTTGATACTGTAAATTCAGAAATTATTGCGTGCATTTATTATTGATTTTCTCATTTTAAACTGAAATGCGATTTTAATTTTTACAACTTCTGTTAAGAATCCTGTTAAATTCATTCAAATTTTTTCAAAAAGTGAGTTTTAAACTCTTTCGCATTTTTCGCAATAATAAAAACCTTGCATTAATTTCTGAATTTACAGTAGACTTTTCCATCTTCAGAGAATTATTGTACCCAGCACATGTATTACTTTCCTATCATGACAAACTGGATTTGTGTATAGAGTTTTTTTTTTCATTATTTCCACCACTTTGATGACATTTACAATTTTATATATTTTTACATTCAGTATCTGACAGCTTTCTCTTTTTTAACAGGGTCCTGCTTGCTATAAAAGGACAAAGATGTTGATCAAATTTACCTGTCAGTGCAGCATACAAGAGATATAATATCATGCATGGGCTGAATGTAGGACTCCCAAGTCTTTCTGATTGAAAATAAGACTTCCTGGCAAACAGGAACAACTAGTGATGACTTTTTCCAAAAGTGACGGCACAGTCATGTTGTGGACTGATTACTACTATCAATGTGATACTTAAAACTAACAATGGTTATGTAAGAGAAAAAAGTACATGTGCTTATCCTGACTGTAAAATGGATAAAAAAGTAAATAAATATCTTGTGTTCATCTTCATTAGTCTTATTTATGTTAACAAAATTTACATAGTTTTTACAAGAAACCATACATGTAGATGTATAACAATATGATGTAGTATGATTGCTAATGAGACAAGGATTTACATGTATGACTATCATTAGAAGGCCACTCTATTCACAAATTCCTTCCTCTTCATGGAAAGTAACATATGTAATTGTTTACATAAAATGACAAAATGTGTAGGAAAAGAAGCAAGAAATGTTCATTCTACTTCTGTACACTAGTCGCTTACATTGGTCACCATCTATGTTTGTTTCAGTCCTTTAAAAAAATGTCAATGGTGCTTATTTATATTTATCTGTTGTGCTGTGTTGTTTCAGTTTTACATGTCCTCATTCTGTGATCACTATTTCACCTCTCCTGTTTTGAAAAAATGTTTATGCTAATATTTTCTGCAATAAGTTGAAAAGGCACAGATGCTATATGACTAAACAGAAATGTGAGGTATATGTGTCAATGAGACAACAACCCAACGACAACAATATTCTTTGCACATTTATGAATGTTTAAAAATTCTTGTGAAGGTCAAAAGCACATAACGTGTACTTATATTATATCCATGACCTGGTACATGTATGTACCTATTTATGCATTCCGTCCTAACTGACACAAGTTGTGGGAAGAGACCAAGCAGTTGATATGCTTATAAAAATCTGATATTAAAATGAATTCCTGTATAACAAATTCCGGGAATGAGACTTTTATTTAAAACAGATGAGATATTTGTGGTTAAGGTTTAAACAGAAGCAGCAGATGTCAATGGGCAAATCAAAAAGTACAAGGTCGTGTAACACAGAGGAAAAAAATAACAAATGAAATGAAAATAACTGCACAGAAAAGTACCTTGAACAACATAAACCCACAAAAGATCAGATAAAACTTGTGCACAATTTTAAATCTTTCTAATTTCAAACTCAAGATTCACTGTGTATATATGTCTCTGGAAAGAGTAAAGATAAGAATGTTGAAATACTCCAGTGGTTTATGAAACAAAACATTAAAATTCTACAGTTGAGCAGGAACATATATATTAACGTAAGATATATATACTGTTCCCAGAGTTGAGCAGAGCATTTTACTGTACTTATGAAACATATTGTTTTTAATCAAAGTCTGTGATATTTTAAAAGTCTTTAAAAAAATACAAATAATGACGGATTCATATTCAATATTTCATGGCAGCAAAAAATAGTGATTTCGACAACACTATAATGTACGTTCATTTAGGAAATTTACGCAAATGTTCCATAAATAATTTTATTTTAGGTCAATCGACAATTAAACATTATAATTAAATTAAAACAGATATAAATTCAGTTTCTCACGAGACAAAATTCGGCCACAAAATTCTACTGGCTACATATTTTTATATATATGACCAGAGACATATAATGTCTCTGATATGACAAAGTTGCCTCATTTCTTTTTTTGACATGTTAAAAGACTCTTTTTGTTTTACTGATTGAATATACACTATAGTATTGCCGAGTGCTTCTGTTAAAATAAAGTTCTGGTCATGGTTAAAATAGTATGTCAGAATTTGTTAATCTTTAAAAAACAATTGCCAAGTAATAATCCATTTAGAATTCACCTCCGGTAATATTCAGGTGATCGGAGGGCAATAAATTGCGTAATAGCACACCTGTGAATCAACAGTCACAACTCTATTAAGGACCTAATTACAGGAAAATCGGACACACACAATTTCACTGTGTAATTAAACAAACTATTGCAAAGATATATGCCGTACCGAAAATTTTCTTGTAATAACAATTGAGCATTACCAGATTTGAAATTTTAATTATGAAATGCATATCATATAACAATATTTTTCTCAATAAATGCTGAAAGATAAATATAACATTCAAGTATTTTTTATTAGAAAAGAAATTATAATATGATCTGATATAATTTTCCCATTGCTTTTCTTGATTATCTATCGAGGTTATTCATCCCCGACTTGATTGAATGTTCTAAATTTTATCGACGAGAATCTCATTCTGGGCCGCGATCTTTAACGGGATTTCACGGAGTTGCCAATCTCTGTGTATATATGTCTCTGGACAGACTGACTCGTAAAACAAAATTATTTAATATCATTAACAAAAACTGACAATATTTTCCCTTTAACAAGTTAATTATCTTATTCTATATAGAAGTAATTCAGTTATATTTTTATGCTATAATTGACCATATAATACAATTGAAAGCAATGTTTGTACCAGCCTGATGGCCATGACCTCTTTTTATCAAAAATATTGAATAGTAAACAAAATTAAGTCGTTTTCATACATCAGACTAACTCGTAATACATAATTATTTGTCCCCAACAACCATAACTGACCATATTAGCACTTTTTTATGTAAATCTATATAGCTGCATAGTAAATGAGTTATATTTTAATTTAATGATTGATTGTATTATATAAAACTGAAAGGTAGCAATTTTTGATTAGCTATGACTAAAAACAATTGTTGGCATCAATCATGTCTATTTAGAGTTCCACTAGGAACATATATATTTCCCGTTAGATATACTGTTCCCAGGTTCCACCATGTCCTTTTTTGATTCAAAAGATTGAATTGAAACAAATTTCAGTAGTTTTCATACGACTGACTCGTATTATAAAATTATTTGTCGGGAACAACCAACACAGACCATATTAGCACTCTATATAGCTGAATAGTAAATCAGTTATAAATCCATGCAAAGGATCGCAATATTTGAACATTTAAATTGACGGAATGGTACAAAAGACGTACATACTTATGTTACACTTTATAAATACCCCTGTACAATTTACGTTTGATAATTTGTCAAAACTGAAGCTTAAATCAAGTTAATCCAAGACAAAAGAGGGGAATTATGTATTAAATGCACCGAGTTATAGTTAGGAATTCGAAGAGACAATTAAAAATGGGGAAAGAAACAACGTAAACCATGATGTTTATATCCCATCATATAAAAATAGGCAGTGTCTGCGCGTACCCGCATGCGGGTACGAATAGTCAAATTGCCGTTGTAGGCTGCGCGTACCCACATCCGGTTTTCTAATAAAATGCCATCGGATCGGGCATAAAACGTGAATATCTACGGAAATTATCAATAATATGGGGATATCGCGTAGAACGAGTGAAGAGTATGAAAATGATATTTTCAAATTGTATTTATTAAGAAATGATACATAATAAACATTGCAAAATTAAATGCACAATGATGGAAAATGAAACTGTACAGTCCCTGTAAAAGAAAAACATGATAAAAATTTATACTAATAATATTATAAAATTTTAATGCAAATTTAAATAATATGTGTTTTATAAAACAAAAATATACCCTTATGATATTCTAAAATAATCTTTTAGTAAAATGTAAAACAGAAACTAAAATTTTAAAATATATAAAACGACTATGATTAAAGCGTGGGTTTATAAAAATCTAAATTTAAACAGAGACATATAATACATTATATGTCTCTGATTTAAAGAAGCAAGTAATGATGAATCATGAAACGTGAACGTAGGTTGGCAACATTTGAAATGTGCAGCCGGATTGAATTCTGTGCCAAAACAATCATATTTGATATGTAAAATTTGTTCCAAATCTTAATTAGTTGCATGAATCTTTTAATGCTTTAAATTGATATTATTACTTGCTTCTTTATTTTTTATAAACTCAATCTTTAGTTTTCTTTTACTTTTTTTCTTTTCAGGGACTGTACAGTTCCATCATTGTGCATTTAATTTTGCAATGTTTATTATGTATCATTATTTAATAAATACAATTTGTAAATATTATTTTTTCATATTCTTCACTCGTTCTACACGAAATTCCCATATTATCGATAGTAAATTATTTTCCTATATATTTCACGTTTCATTCCCTATTCGATGGCATTTTATTAGAAAACCAGATGTAGGTACGCGCAGTCTAGAACGGCAATTTGACTATTCGTACCCGCATGCGGGTACGCGCAGACACTGCCATAAAATATGTTTCCGATGTCTCGGATAACCTTTCTTTCAGTATCAATATTTGTGCATGTAACTTTTGAAAAGAAAATATAGAAAATCTGCTAATAAGTAAAAATAATGGACTTAATGGAACTGACTGTGTGTGATTGAATATACTTAATATTCGAATTAAAAGAGTTTTTTTAATTGTTCTGGTTTAAATCACAAATACTTAAAAAACAAAGACTAAAGGTCGTTTTTATAAAATAAATAAACAAATGAACTTGAAGTTTATTCCTAAATTTAGCCAATCAGTTAACGCGAAAAGTAAACGCGCGTTTACTTTCAAGTGCACGTAGAAATACACTTTCAAAATCTGTAGTAAACGCCTGTTTACTTTTAAGTGCACGTAAAAATAATTTTAACGAATTCTGACTAAACGGACACAAAGTAAACGCCCGTTTACTCGGGTAGACATTAGAAATTTCCATTCCGACCGCGTTAACGTAATTATAGTAAACGGGCGTTTACTAGTAAACGGGAAATTTGAAGTTAACTAACGAAATATGTGCACGCGGCGTTAACTTGCGTTTACTTTATGTAATGCTTGGTCTGCACCCAACTGTACAGTTCCCCCTTTTGTATTAATGCTGTAAAACAAATAAACATTTTAATTTGTGTGTGGGCGGTGGTAATTGAATATTGATTCCTTTTCTTTTTCAAAGTCAAACTAAATTTTACATGCAGTATAACCAAGTTTCAATCATTTACGTCTGCACATTTGCTTTGTATATTTTTTTATTATAATTATTTTGAGGTGAAGTTCGGCCACTTTGTCCAAAGTTTATTAACAAATTTAATGGGAAGACGAAAATCATATATAAGTAACTAATACACCATTTACTAAAGTTGTTACTCATTTTCAGCGTTTGCTGTCTTTCATATAAAGATTTGGCCAAGATTTTGGATACCTCTGTTTATGTTAATACAAGGTGAGTGCTGGATCGTATGATATCAGCATACATAATACGAAATATTCGAAAACAAAATGGAAAAAATTGTTCTGCATTTTGAAATAAAAAAAGTTGTTGATTAAAAAAACACAGCAACATCAGCAACATGCATCAATGGCATAACAAAGACGATTAAAGTCATGTCGAACAGCAACTTATCAAAGTGTAAACCATTAGTTACTTGGTGATTTTAATAGTTAAGATTAGTAACAATACTTTATATGAAAATAGAAGTGAGACAAATGGGTCCAAAAATATAAAAAAAAGAAGATGTGGTATGATTGCCAATGAAAAATCTCTCTACAAGAGACCAAATGACACAAAAATTACAACTATAGGTCACCGTACGGTCTTCGACAATGAGCAAAACCCATAACGCATAGTCAGCTATAAAAGGCCCCGAAATGACAAATGTATAAAACATTTTCTATTGCGTGTAACTCTGTTCTGTTGGGGTGTTGTTGTCGTTTTTATACCATGACGTTGTCAGATTATTTTCGACTTATGAATTTGAGCATCCCTTTGTTGTCGTTCGCATCTTTTCTACAAGTTATAGAAATTGAGCCATCTTAGAATCTTAGCTATAACAACCGTTGGATCAACATTATGAAACCGTTAAGGTCGAATGTTTGTCTATACTAAAACCTATTCGTAATAAGTCTGTTTACTAAAACCCATACTAGAACGACGAAGATATTTGATCAATATTCTTTGAAATATATATATCTTAATAATTACATAAATTATGTGTACTTACTTTATATTGTCAACGTTATATTTTTCAGATATCTTTCATGTTGCTTTAACTACAGGCTACATAATGGTATCTGCGTTGGTATGTAGCATGTAAGTATCTTACATTTAACATATTTAACATCATTCTGACAGTAGTCAGCAGTTCTACACATAAAACCAAGTCTTTCAATTATGTGTTATTGAATAAATTTAAGTAATTTTACGTTTTATTGTTCAAAAGTATGAAATTTAGCGTGTTGGCATCTAAACTGCACTCATGTAAATCTCGTTCCTAGAATTGAAAGTTTAGAAATTCGACATGAATCTAATATCATCGTTCTTGTCTATATGCAATATATTTTAGAAAGGTCCTGTTTATAATCAAAACGGAATTATGTGCAAATACTTAGGAAATGAAAAAAATGTATGACTATAAGGAAACAAATGTGTTTTGATCCTTGGATCTGTTGATGATTTTGTAAATTTCCTTTTGTCAACGATTATTTTTTTAGTAATTGCGATCCATCTAAAATACTAGTTATTATTCCAATTAGTCACAGTTTGTGGCCTTTCTTTTCCACAAATAATGTATTTTCACTAAAGGCAACGAAATGCGACGAAATGAATATCTTATTCTTAAACATGTTAAATATATATAATTAGAAAAGACAGTTTTTAATTAGACCAAACATATTTTTTTTTTCGTTTAACTTTCGTCATGATAACACTTAACTTTTTTTTTTTAATTATTTAACCATTATCATTTGACAGCATTCTCTTATAGGATACAAAATGGAAGACGATTTGTGTGTTCCTTGTAAGTTAAATACATACGGCGATCATGTTTTGATGACGTTTATCTGCTAATTTGATCAAAGGTATGTGAATTATACATGTACATTTGAATTATTAAATGGATTTCAATACTCTTGTTTTTTTTTGCTTTAACATGTTAAACAGTATATTTCTTTACAGTTCAGTATAGTCCGGCCGATCGGTGAAAAAATTGCTCAAATAATGAGGAAAGCACCAATTTTTGCATGATGGTATATTTTTGTGTACTGATCAATATTAGCTATGGACCCACCTTCAAAATTCAATATGGCGGTTTATTTCAAGATGGCTGCCGTACGTTCTATAATATTTTCCAGTATTGAATAAATCAAAGTGGATTTGATGCTGGTTGCACAAAAATCAACATATTTGGATAATTTGGTTTACTTAGCAAGTTTTTGTTTTGATCTTTTTTTTGAAATACAAAATGGCGGCTATTTTCAAAATGGCCGCCTTGAAAATAAGCTAATAATCATTATTGGGAATTGACCTGAATATAAGGTTTTTATTGATGCATATATGTATAGTGTCATTTTGTTTCTGTCCTAGTTCTGTCCGTTCTAATATATCCTTGCTTGTAATTTAGTACACAAAGTAGTAGCTTTCATAAAAAGCTGCAGTAGTAGCTTTCATAAAAAGCTGCAGTAGTAGCTTTCATTAAAATCTGCACTATTTGATGTCTTGGTCACACATAAAAGCTGTGACTTGGTATTTATCTGCCTTAAGATATTTTTCAGTCTATATCTTATCTCTTTGGTCGCAATAGTTTGCAATTTGAGACATTAAACTGTGAATTAAAAATCAGTTTAACACTGATCATTTAAATGGCAGGTATTGATTACAACAAGGACAATAACATTGAAATGGAAGAAACTGAATTACTTGGGAATATGAAGAAACCCATTGCTGAAGACTCTTTAACAGGGGACAGCTCAGAAATGACTATTAAACAATTGAACGAAGAATATTTAGAAGATAGAAAATCAAATGCTCAAAGAACAGCTGCGATTTACCGCAATTTATAAAACAGAGCGAAGCGCAAATATATAAAATATGTGTTGGTCTCATTCCGTTTCAAGCTGCACAGAAGGAGGCACTGCATATTAATAACAAACAGATGAAAGCAAAATCTCAACAACTTCAGCAGTCTGAATACAGTATAGACCATAATGCTAGTAATAATTGCTTGGCGGAATTGATGGTAAGACCAATAAAATATTTAATGTTGTGGTGAGACGAATGAACAAGCTGACAACAACTGAGGAAGGGGACGCATTTCAATTTAAAAGTGCATTTGAACAGCAAGGTACCTTCCAACAACTGGTATATGTAGTAAATGAATCAGTGGACAATCGAAATAGTTAATATTTCTGCAATGGACACATCATCTAAGCCAAAATTTGACCTTAGCCAGTACAACGCAAATTTACCAAAAATACACAACAAAATCCATGACGTGGGTCTTACCCCAATTGTAGATCGCATGAACCATCAACTGCGCCAACTCTGTTGAAGGTGTCTTCACCTCAAATCAAAAGTAATATGTCAGGGCCTTTGGCCCTGCATGAGACAGTTCAAATTATTCAACAGTAATCTCCATTTAAGAACATACTATACAACTCTAGTAATGATAAAGGATACCAGCAAAAGGCTTATGTTTCTTCTTACGCACACTAACCATGAGTCAATAATATTTGAGTCAGATCAGCACACAATTAGAGAAACAATTGGCTGCCAGTGGATTCTATCTAGTTTCTCCAATGCTGAATGCAGTGCCTACTTACGGTATCATCCCCGTCGAGTCGAGTCGATGGCAAATCCTACATTTATCACTACAATTATGACAACCTCGCCCGCTTCTAGAGCTCTAATATGCTTCCCATAACAGCAACCGGACTCCATTGACCAATCCAGGAAAGGGCAGAGCAAACAAAAAGAGTGTGTCAACAGCTCTTCTTCAAACTCCTCATTGGAGAGAGAATATACCCGATGGCAAGACAATTTTTGTGCAAGGGACCAGAGCCGCAGCCTACAGCTGCCAAAAATGCAAAAACTCATTTGAAGTGCATCCATCACTTGGGAAGCGTTCATTTACCAATTTGAACGAACTGCCGGTTGATTACAATGGGAAATCAGGAAACATGTAGGCTCGTAATAGCCAGGCCGATGTTGGCTATGAGTACGATCGCAAGGTAAACACAGATGATGATTCCAAGGCCTTAAAAAAGCATTCATTTGAAACAGCGCTTCAACAAGAAAGACTATCAAACCAGATTGGAAGCAAAACATTCCGTCGAGTATGTAAAGACAAAGATTCTTCAAGGCATGTAAAATAGAGGAACCCAGAAACATTAATCAAGGCGTTAAAACAATTGAAAACCTCAAAAGCAAACCAGATGGCGATATATGGATAAATTATGCCAACTGTGACCATCGATAAGTCGACTTTGCTGATGGCACAGTATCACCGACCGATAAAGAAAATATGAGCAGTCCTTTAGATTATGAGTTGCTTAACCTCGCACAAATTGTCACAAAACTAGCTGATGTTATTGCCGATCAATATAATCTCGGTTCTTTTGATCAATACTCATGGAAGATCACCAGTTCAATGAAAATCACCTAATAAATATATACGTGGAAGATCTCTTGAGCAATACAATCTCAGTAAATCGGCAAATAAAAGTACACCAAAGCTTAATGCCTATCGATCAGCAACACCCCCACTAAGCTAGAGATCATATAGTCCCTAAAGACAACGGTTAGCATCTCCACGGACAACCTCCAGAAATCCCGAATATTTCAGACAACGGTCACCTTCACCAGGATACGGAGCATATCAAAGTGTAATCCCAAAAATGGAGCAAAAGGTCGGGCCAGTAGAACAACTCAGATTTCAAAGTCTATTGGCCATGAAACATCACCTCATCACAAAATCGAACAGAGGTCTACTGCCTCGTCCAATATTGTCATCGAACGAACCATTTGGAAGAGCTTAGTAGTACGAGGTACTATACATGACCAGAATGTGAGCATGCTTGTGGACAATGCTGCAATGATCATATTAATGCGAAATCAATTCCGGCAGAAAATGGAGATTTGGAAAACGTAACGCTACGTGGTTTGGGTTAACAGCTTGTTATTGGGGAGATTATAAGGAACGACTCTAGACATTAATATAATAAACATACAATGAGATGTGTGCAAAGAGCCATTATCATACGATGTTATACTTAGGCTAGTTATTTTGGACACACTGAGCGCAGTGATAAACCTGAATACTCCCACAATTACCAACAACAATAAAGTGATAAATGTGCCATTTGTTAATAGTGGAAACGAGATTTTACTCAGCTAGTTTGCATAAAACAAACCATCACAGTTCCGCCAAATTCAACATGATTGTTACCATTAAAACTAATAAAAGTGCTGATCAGGAGTGCATTTTAGGACCATGTCCGCTGAATAGTTGCAAGTTGGTTACGCACGTAGTTGGAAAAGGAAATAGTTGCCACTTAACCATTTTAGATGATGGCAATCGTCTCATCCGCCTGAAGAAAGGTGAAAACGCGATAAGTGACGTAAGACATGGCATTGATGAGTCACGAGACAAGGTGCCCTCGGCACTGCCCTAAAGTTCAGATGAGTTACCTACTATTCCACCACATTTAACCGACCTATATCAACGTCAATCGACTCGTTTAAACCTATTTTATTCCAACCATTAAAACTGAAAGATTTTAAAGAACAATTACAGTAACATGTAACATATTGATTAACATTTGAATTTCACTATTTTTTTTGTAAATGCAGCCATATTTGCAACTTATGTGTTATTGGAAAAAACAAATTATGTATTTCATACTTTAAAATTAGTTGATAACAACATGAACAAATTCAAGAACATGAAGTCCATTTTTAAAGATTCATTACTTTAATTTCCGAAATTATATAGAATACCTTTAGGACAATCTTGAATTTTTCAACGTTTTTCCGCCATCTTGAAAATGGCAGCCATATTGTATTTTTCAGAGTGGGTCCATAGCTGAAATCAAAGGGTATATAAACAAGAACTATTATGCAAAGTGTCATGCTTTCCTCGTGAAGTGAGCATTTCTGCTCTATATCTGCACCAATCGGTCGGACTAGTACTAACATTTATACGTCTATCCCAATATGATGTGAGTCGTCACTCATTTTCGTTATATGTTAGCTGCGTTTTCTGTTTAGTATTGTATCGAATTCTGGAATCGTGCTTTATTTAGAATTTAAAAGTATATTGGTTCTAACAACATTTTTGTTTCAGGAACTTTCTATGAAAAACAGACAATTCATTGTGTCTCTTATATATACGAAAAGGGGTCGTATCGAAATATAGGTGTATTTTGCTATTAAACCATTACCAGTCAATCAAAGAATCAATCTTCTTCATTTAATAAAAGAACGAGGGAAAAGCTTCAGTATGATAAGATATTAGGATATTCTACAAATAGGAATACAGTTCAACGGTGTTTTAGAAAAACGAACCGACAACCTTACAAAGGGAAGAACAAACATCTACAGGAAAATGTAAATATTCAACAATTAAAAATCCATATTATTCTTTTATTTTCCTTAAACTATCTGAAATGGAAAGGGTGTGACTGGCTGGTATGATCGTTGCCCAGTATAGGCATTGACAGATGAAACCTGTGTATTTGCCTTGATTTCTCAGCAATCTGATCTTAAATTTATTTAGTTAAAAATTGTTCATATTTGAATACATATCACCCAAACTGTTTTGTATTTAAATAGCCAATCGAACACCTCGGAAAGACTTGTTTCAAGGTTAGAATGCATGTCTTTCTAAATCTTCCTGGAATTTGACCATTTTTTATTAGATTGCGAGTGAATAAATTTAATATCACCTGGATAAGGAACCAAACCATCAATAGTTGTTTTGAAAAGAGAGACGGAGGATACCAAAGGGGCATGCAAACTCATTCGATGACGAAATGACAACGCCATGGCCAAAAAGTCTAAAAAAGGACTTAACAAAACCAACAGTATAAACAGCATAAAAAACTAAAAACTAGGAGAAACTTAACCCCTCAAACCGAACCTGATCTCAGATATTTCCGGAATATTCGTCATATTTTGTTCCACATGTGGTATCTTTCGTGTTTTCCTGTCAACACAAAAACTCTGTGAAAAGACTAATTCGGCGAAAACCCATACAAGCAAAAAATAATGAAATTATTATATTCTAAACACTAAATAATGACGAATGTAAATGCAAAAAAATAAATGATGGCGTAATGTGGTATACATGCAAACGTAACACCTATTGCTGTTTAGCGCATTTAAGCAACTACAGGTCACCTTACGACCTTCTACAATGATCACAACCTTCCATAAATTCAGCTATTAAAGATATAGACATGATAAAATATGAAACAATTCATACAAAATACCAACTGCCTTATTGATGACAACACAATACACAAACATCAAATATGGCAGACGGTGGATTTATATATGTCTGTGAGCGCTACCCTAACTTTGGACAGCAGTGTAACAGCACAACATAAGAACACATTGTTAATATCTTATATCCCTAAGACGGAAATATTATTCGGAACACATCCAATGTGTTTAGTGTAAGATGTCAGAGAAAATAACGTCCTTGTGCAATATACAAGTACATAATATCGATAAGATGTCGGACCTTAAGGAAACTCTATAGTCATACATATTAGTTGAACCTTTGTAACATGTGTAATTATCAAATGCAAAATAAAAAGTACCGATAAAGCATTATTTAAGGTCCGTGTAACACTTATCAATTCAAAGTTTTAAAAAGTTTTGAAATTTTAGATTTTTGGAATTTTGATCAAAGTTTTAAAATATCAAAATTTCAAATTGTGTTAAAGTTTTGAAATTTTGAAATTTTTACCAAATTATTAAAATATCAAAACTCTAAATATCGTTTATAAATTTGATATTTTAGAAACTTGATCAAACTTTCTTTTAAATACTAAACCTAACGTGCAATTTTGATTATTTCACTTTTTGAAAGTTTCATTTTTTAAATGTTTGCTTAAAATATCAAAAATATAAAGGGGCGACAAGAGGGGTACCTGTAATCACTGATGTAAAAGAGGGACGAAAGACACCAAAGGGACAGTCAAACTCGTAAATCTAAAACAAACTGACAACGCCATGGCTAAAAATGAAAAAGACAAACAGAAAAACAATAGTACACATGACACAACATAGAAAACTAAAGAATAAAAAACACGGCTCTGATAAGAACTATTCTTAGTTATAAATAAATTGAATGAAATATATCAAATCATTCTTAATAACAAAATAAATAATGAAAAGAAGAAGTCGTTTTTTTTATGAAACATATAAGACATCACATGGGATAACAGTATCCTGAAATTTTAAGGTTGTGCATCTATCAAAATAATATATAATTAAACCTATTTAAACCGGAATCAACTACGTTGATTTAAATCTCTTATATAAGGTTTAGCGTTTGAGATAAATAATTCAAAGCTATTTTGTGTTCCCAGTGCCCAACATTTAGAAGTATCAGTGAAAAATGACCAACTCGGAGTAAACCATATAGTATTAATCGCCTTTTTGACGTTCCTGGTGAAGGTAGATCCAGAAAAAGCGCTTCGGTCGCATACAACTTAAATCGTTTTCCTTTCTTGTTTATCGATTGCAAAAGCCATGATGATAATATATTTCCTTTTATGATTTATTTCAGTTCCAAGAAATGATACGGAAGGAACTTAATAATATATAGCGTTGCAATGAAAGTTGTGCTAGGTGTGATTCAGCTGGCCCCTAGACAAAATAATGTACTGGTTCAGTGATTATAGACGTAATACTAAACTCCGAAATATAACAATGAACTAAAATCAAAATCATACAAGACTTAAAAGGACAGAGGCTCCTGGATTGGGACAGGCGCACAAATGCGGCGGGGTTTAACATGCTTCGTGAGATCACAACCCTCCCCCTATACCTATAGCCAATAAAGAATGAAAAACACACAGTAATACGAACAGTGAAACGCACTTTAATAGGAAATACAAGTCCTATATCAAAATAGGAAACAAACTAAGAAACTAATCAACATGACAATGATAATAAAATAACAAAGGACTACTATATATATAAGGCTAGCAGTTACTATCATACGCCAGCTTCAGACCTCAACTTATAAACTAATTGAAAAGTTTTATATGTCTTCATTATGCACACTCTCTCTCTGTTGCATTTATTGCTAATTTGTTCCGGAACATTCATGAAATATTTCTCACTGGCAACAAAAAAAAATCGATAATTTAAAATAGGTTGTTTACATACAAATTACGAAGAAACGTAAGATTCAACTTCCAAGGACAAAGTTTCCCTTATAGATGGATTTAAATATGTATTAACTTCACATTGGTCAAACACCTCTTTAATTGTTTCGTTCTTATTTTTCTTGAATTTCAAATTTCAGTTTCAGCGTTCCGTAGGTGAATTCTTTACTTAAAATTCAGCGTTTTACATTGTACTGGTTTTTCGAGAGCAACATAAGTGTACGGCCAAAAATGGAAAAAATCCATTATGCAGCTGACAGGGTGGCTTCTCTTTGCACGCCCCATTCTGACTGGATGTACATGTGTACTTTTAGTTTGCTCAAAGTCGATTGTCGTACGATAACTTAAAAATACCCAAATAACCAAATGCAAATACGGGACAATAATATCCTTTAATACAAACAAATCTATTCCTTTTGTTTACTATTATAAAACAGTGGTTGATTTAGAACCAATAATGGAGCTACGTGTATGATAACCAGTCCAAACGTTGTCTTTAAGGGAGCAACCATTTAACTTTTAAAGTGGGGTGAGGTTGTTTTGTCGAAGCACTAACAATTTTATTAAGTTTTTCATCGCTATTAATCAACTTGTCTGGTTCAAAATTTAACACTAAAAGGCATGGATAATTTTTCTTTTGTCCTCTGCTGCCACAGAATATTATATCATCAAATTAGGGATCAGAATATTTTAATGTACCATTATCGAAGCCCCTTGTGGTAATATCAAGTAAAAAAACAGGGACTATCTAAATATTGGTTCCCCAGAAGATTACCATTTATCGCTGATAGAAACTTTTGAACACAATTTTCAACTTTCAAAATGCCGACACCTACAACTGGATAGATGGGTGCTTAATGTAGTACAGCGGCACTATAACATAAACATGAATGCAAGTTGGGTGTTAAATGTAGTACAGCGGTAACTATAACATAAATATGAATGCTCGTGAAAATAATGTTTATGGTATACGTTTATATATGATATGAAAGGCTTCAACTTTTACAAAACCAGAGCTATACTTTGGAATTAAAAGTTTACTTTATTTGGCCTTTTCAATTTTATTTGACTTTATTTGCCTTTTTAACTTCATTTGGTTCGAGTGTCAATGATAAGTCTTTTGTAGACGAAACGCGCGTCTGGCGCAAAAACCGGCAAAATTTATATTCTGGTATCCATCTATGATGATTTTTTGTAGATACCTTGTAACAGTATCTTGGTTCCAATTTGCTGATATTGGATCTTAGTACCGTCTTAATTTCAGCGTAAATAAGATTATATTAAAAACCTCCCACACTGTGGACTAGCACAACATTAATTAGGACACCATCATTCAGTATCATAAAACCAGCAGGTAAAATGATCAATATCAGAGCTGTACGTCTGTTTTTTAAATAGATTATCTTCTTTTAAGAAATATTAATTTTGTCATTTAATTTTTCACCGCTTACAAATGTCCGTTTTATTTCATACATAAACTTTTTAGTATCCGTATAATTTTCATTCATATTGTTTCGTTTCGTTCCGCTTTTATTTCATTTCGCTTTTTACAGGTATCCCTCTTATTGCCCCTTTTCTATTTTGATATTTTAAGCAAACATTTAAAAATCAAACTTTTAAAAAGTGAAATAATCAAAATTGCGCGTTAGGTTTAGTATTTTAAAAGTTTGATCAAATTTCTAAACTATCAAATTTATAAACGATATTTAGAATTTTGATATTTTAATAAATTATATTTGGTTAAAATTTCAAAATTTCAAAACTTTTTAAAACTTTGAATTGATAAGTGTTACACGGACCATTTAAAGATATGTTGTCCAATTTTCGGGCTATACAATGTCCTGTTGTTGTTCACATCTCTGTCCATTGGTTCAAGGATTGTCTCATTCGAAATAATACCACAACTTATAACTTAATAATATTTCTATTGTTTAATAGAACTGAATAGTTTTAATGTTGTAGTTTGTTAATACGTTAACTGTATGAATTCCTTTTTCTCATCCTTTCAAACCATACTTCATCTACTTTGTGTGTAATTATCGCGTCGGATTATTTTTCCCGTTTGAGTATGATTAATATCAACAACTAGTTATAGTTATGGTAGTGCTGGACTTTGTAATAGAAGTGGATTTAATATTTGCCATACAATTCATAGCACAGCATGCAAAGATGGCGTCGACATATATGTTTTGATTTCCTCACCAAAGCCAACTCTTAAACTAATCAACTAACATTTTTGCATTTCACTCTCAAAACATTTGATCTTTATTTTATGCGTACTGCCACTATGTTTTTTTGCTACTATATGATGATGACATTGAAATATACTAAACATTTAAATGCATTTACTGTCACATCGACAAGATGAAAAAATAAAATTTCTTTTGTCTGCTAGTAAATGATGTAATTGCAGTGAGACTAAAAATAACTAGTTTCTCCCTTGGTATACTTGACGATGGTATTTCGCATTTATGATTGAAATGATGACTATTCTTCATCAAAACACATTTATTTGGAGTGTTAAAGAGAATGGAAATTCTCATTCAACAATCCAGATGAACAAGACCACTATGGATTTACGTTTCAAACGACCACTTGACCTTAACAGTAAACAGCGTTTTGGTCATGAATTATTTAATTAACTGTGCATTTGTATTCAGATATCGCAGATCAAATTTATACGTTCATTGTGTAATCATACGTTTTTTGATTGAGTTAAGTCTGCCAATTGATATTTTATCGTATGTTTTTCTATGTTGTGATGTTATGCTATTGTTTCAGAAAAAGGGTGAAGGTTTGGATCCATTAAAACGTTAAATCCCGTTTGCACCTGTCCTAAGTCAGGAATCTGATGTACAGTAGTTGTCGTTTGTTTATGTAATATATACGTGTTTCTCGTTTCTCGTTTTGTTTATATATATTAGACCGTTGGTTTTCCCGTTTGAATGGTTTTACACTAGTAATTTTGGGTCCCTTTATAGCTTGTTGTTCGGTGTGAGCCAAGGCTCCGTGTTGAAGGCCGTACTTTAACCTATAATGGTTTACTTTTTAGATTGTTATTTGGTTGGAGAGTTGTCTCATTGGCACTCACACCACATCTTCCTATATCTATTTAGAATGTTCATTGATAATATGATATCTTTTTATTATGCATATACTTTAATTTCAAACTCATCAAGTTCATCGGATATTACCAAGACCTTATATCTATAAGAAATGCGCAGTGCTTTACAAACAATACTAACAATACTTGTCTCAGATTAAGTGCTTTAGTTTGTCATTTTTTACTTACTTTGCATTTTCCCTTTTGTCTCACTTTGTACTGTATCATTTGTTCATGTCACTTGCGTTTATGCATTCTTGGACAAAATGGGTTCAACGTTGTGATAAGACGATAGAGACTATTACAGATTTTTTTTCATTTTGTTCACCTTAAAGGGAAATCACACTATTTAAACTACTAATAATAATTCATTTAAATTTTGCATGTAGACAGCTCATACTTATTACAATATTTAGGCGAAAAAAAATTGGATTACCGATGTTATTTTCGAGATATGACGTCATCAAAAAGTAAAGAATTGCGTTATACCGTAATATAGAAATAGCGCTCAACAATGCTAAAAAAAGGCAAAATTATTGAAAAACGATGTTTAACTGGTTTAACTAAAACAGTCAATTGTAACATTTATCTTATACACCTTTATTTTTCTCAGTTTCCTTATTTTTTTTAGGGCCTTTTACATTTCCCGCCATTTTTGATTGCAATTTAATATAGATTTTTCTTGAAAAAAAAATTAATCTACTAATGTTTTTTCCTTCAAACTTCTGCATTAGTTGCAGCTTCAGGGGAGATTTTTAAAGCATAAATAAAAAAGGGGGGTCACAGATGTTTAAAATCCGCTACAATGGAAATAATCTTATTTTTTTGTGGTTTTATTTGTATATGCGACTTTTTGTATTTATTTTGTTCTTATTACGTGACTCTGTAATGATATTGATCTATTATATGTCATTATGATATATTTCTATTATGAATTACTATATACGTTGAACCACACACGTCAAAATCATTCAATCGCGTAGTGGTACAAATGTATTAACTATTTTTGGATTCTCATAAATTCTACCTATAACTTTTGGACTAGTTTGAATATCGGTCTATTTCTGTAATTTATTCTTACACACTTTTGATTTTTTAACCCTGCATGCCTACATTGCCTTTGTAAATTTTAAAACTGGTTGTATGCACATTGAACGACAAATTTATGTGACGTATGAAATTTTCTGACGTCAGACACTCAAATGAATTAATTTGTTCGTAGATAGAAGATGTTTTTGTGTTCGGTTAAATTGTCCCATTTTAAAATTGTTATACGATGATGACTGATGTACCCATATTTTGACTATTTTATTAATTGTGACTGTTTATTTAACGCATCATGTAAATATAACGGAATTTGATGAGACTGTTATTAAAGTGAGAGGGTTAAGCGCTATAGAACCAGGTTTAATCCACCATTTTCTACATTTGAAAATGCCTGTACCAAGTCAGGAATATGACAGTTCTTGTCCATTCGTTTTTGATGCGTTTTGTTATTTGATTTTGCCATGTGATTATGGACTTTCCTAATTGATTTTCCTCTGAGTTCAGTAATTTTGTGATTTTACTTCTTATTATCGATTTTTGGCGGGAATTATAACATTTTCTATTAACGTTACAGAACGACGTTGCTAGCATAGCAGCATTTCTTGCAATGCTTTGAACTATTGGTTTCCTTTTTACTAAAAAATTATAATATTTTTTTTTTTATAGTAATATTTTTTTTTTGGTATTTTGATTATTTATTATTAAAGATACAGTTACAGTTTATTATAAAGTAATTGTCAAAGTTGTAGTCATCTAAATTTTGTAATTGCATTTTTTGTATAGGAAAAACTAATGTATGCCTCATGCCGGATTACAGAATTAATTTACGGCTTGTAGATTTAGAATCTTCTACTTTGGAAGATTGAGGGTATCTGGGCTGAAAAGTAAAACGTTCCATTTAGACTACAACAAGAATAAATTCACTAACTTCTCCATTGCACCAGGAATATAAAACCCGAAATGCCGTGTTTTAAAAGCCACAAACTAAGCACTTAAAAAAAAAGACCTCAATGACACCGTTTTCGGAAGAAATTTGAAATTGGCTAAAATTTCTGTTATTACACAACGCTCCATAATCGAACCAAATTAAGTTCGAGTTCCATTCAAATTTTGAGTTCAAACTTCAAGTTTGATTTTGAATATTTTTTCCAGTAAGATTTCTAGTTGAAGCTCGAGTTACACTTAGAAACTTCTGAGTTATACTGTTAGATAGAATACAAATTCTGGTAAGAGTTTAAATTTTGAGATCCGATGAAATTAAGATTAAGAATGTGGTTTCAATTTTTCTGTTGGTGCACCTCGTTTTGTTTGAATGTATATTTGTTTATCAAATTTATCTTTCATTGTGGTAAATGCACCTTTTTTTGCCAATACTGATTAATGAGGGGGGGAGGGGCAGGACTTTTTTCTGGACGTCGGGATCAAGTGTTTTTAAGCTCGGGATTTCGGGTTTGACCCTTTCGGGAACCGGAATTTTTTTTTCGATTTTCGAAGTGTCGGGATTTTTTTTAAAATCCTGACCGCGGGATATCATGATTTGAAGCCCGGGATTTCGGGATCAGGACCCCTCTAACCCCGCCCTCCTAATTAATGATAGTTAATTTGAAAATAATTGATTGAATTTGTGTGCCAATATTTAAGCACTCTCAACTTTATCATGTTTGTTATTCTTTTTGAAGAACTAAATAATAAAGAGTTAATCAGCTACCTTTGTATAAAAAAACTGGATGTCCTTTTCAGTCACGATAGGGATCCGACAATCTTCCTTTATCCTGTCGACAGTGATCTAATTGAGTGACCTAAACTCGAACCTACATCTGAACTTTTATTTCTATTTTTTGTCCTTTTCTTATCATTTTTTTCTTAATTTTTGCACAACTTTCAGTGGCAAATGTTAGATGAACATCATCACAACCATTTGTCTAAATGTGGTGAATATTCTTTCACCAGACGGACCATTAATGTGTTTGTTACAGTTTAGCAGTACTCTGTGAGAAATGAATATATCTCTACATAAATACATGTGTGTGTGTTAAATATTTCTCCTGTTGGAGACTGGTAAAGCCAAATGTATAGTACGTTTTGAATTATTATATATATATATATATACGCCCGGTTACGGTACGTACTATGGTATACATCTGTCCGTCCGTCCCGTCGTCAACATGTCGGACATTAACTCAAAAACGCTTTAACCAATTGGCATAAATCTGGTGAATTGTTTATATCTTTTGACGTGAGCTCCCTTTCTTTTATTTTATGAATTTTGATTTTACGTTTCCGAGTTATAGGGTTTTATTCATTAAAAAAGGGGGATTTTCCAGTTTTAGGACATTTATAACTCAATAACGCTTTCATCAATTCTTATACAACTTTGATAAATTGTTTATTTATCTGTTGATGTAAATACCCTTTTGATTTTCAAAAATTTCTAATATGACATTGAGAAGTAATGAATCTCTCTGAAATTGTATAACAAAATTCCATATCACAAATGAAAGACTGAAATTGATTTAAGGGATACATGTAATTTCTCAAAACGTTCAGGAATTAATAGGGGCCACAAACAAGCATTTTACAATAACGTGTGTTTAAGTGTATGGATCTATCTAAAATTGTACTACAAGGTTCAATACCACACAGGGAAGGCTGGGATTGAGTTTGGTGGTAAAGTTGTGCCATTTCATTACCTATTTTTTTTTGCCATACATTTTGTCCATTTCGGGTAGCATTTTCATTTTTGCACTAAAGGTCAAGATGAGTCCATAGAATTTTTTGAAATTTAGAATTCAATTAGATATTGAACATATACATCAGAAAATTAAAAAAATTTGTCACCCACTTTGTTATCGAGAAAATGGCCCGAGGGGGTACTAACTAATGACTAAATTAAATTGAATATGCTATGAAATTCCAACGTTCTTAGTGTTGATTATCCATGATGATATGGGTTTTGAATTGGTAGATCCTTTTTATCATAATGGTGTGGATAGTTTGTCACTCATTTATTAATGTTTATTTTGTGTTTCCAATATTTTTTATTCTTTATATTTTAGCAACTCATCATTCAATCTTTTTTGCCTTTTATTCTGCAGTATTTGCCAATTATTTTGTATTCCGCAGGTAAACCCCAATACAATCTAGAAACTCGCTAGTACAACATATCAGTTGTAAAAAATATGATATATCCATTATCATTTCTCCTGCTTTAGTGGAACGTCTCTTCGAGCGTTCGCTTTTTTATAAATTTGCAACCTTTACGATGGAATCTAAATCGGCGACGTCATGATACAGTTACTACACTATGGCGGCGCCGAGAGCGATACGTATAAACAATACTGTGATTTCCCTTTAAGCTTGTATTGCTATGTGTACTTTACCGAGCCAGTGTGCACTTTATACTACATGTACTATTTGTTTTTGTTTGCGGCTTTCTGAAATTCATTATCAGCTTTTAACACTTTTGTGTTGGCATCTGCGGCAAATTTACTACATGTATACAACAACCTTTTTTACTAACGTCTGAGATGTATGTTTACACAGTTTTGGCTAGACGGTTCCAATTATTCATGTTATTTTCGCATAAACCTTTTATGTCTGAATGCATGCTTACTCAATTTTGTCTATCAGTGGGAAAAGAACTAGCTATAAAATCAGATTTAATCCACCATTTTGGTCGTAAAATGTCTTTACAAAGTCAAATATATGACAGTCGCTTTCAATTCTTTTTTTTATAGTTGATACAAAAAGTTTAAAAGGCCAAACAAAGTACGAAGTAATTGATATTTAAGACCACAATTTCTGGAAGGTTTTGCCATATTTAACGTAAAAAAAAAGAAGAGAAGGCCAAACATTTGCAATTGTAGAATAGCAAGTGCTAACTTAGCAGTTTCGTTGTTCAACTATCTTTAAATT
The DNA here is from genome assembly GCA_019925275.1 of Mytilus edulis. Taxonomy (NCBI): domain Eukaryota; kingdom Metazoa; phylum Mollusca; class Bivalvia; order Mytilida; family Mytilidae; genus Mytilus; species Mytilus edulis. The sequence continues at coordinate 61,638,513 of CM034360.1, read as the reverse complement.
GATTTTTGCTTTGACTTAATAATAAATATGTGATACGTATACTGAACCGCAAAAGAAACACTAATTTAAGGTAAACATAATGAAAGAATAAAGGCTATATTTTTTATTGAATGGGCGTATAAATACCTTTGTTATTTAACAAATACACATAATAAAGTTCATTCACTGTTCATTGATACAGTTGGTCACCACCATATCACAGATTTAATCAATTCAGGTCACCATTAGCGGTGAGTACGTGGACGGTCATTCGTACTGTTTGTTGCATATTGTGGGGTTCACGTAGACGTTGGATAGTTAGTACATTGCAGTCAAATGCATTTGCAACGACTTGAGGTCGCTGTCCAGCATTCCAACGTAATATTGCCTGTTCTCTTTGTCGTCGGTCAAGTCATGGCACCAGTACTGCATCGAACAGATTATGGTGACACAAAAATTTCGCATCTCTTAAATGCCCTTATAGAGGGACATATTCAACGTGCATCTCATCACCATGAAAAGAGGGACGAAAGATAACAGAGGAACAGTCAAACTCATAAATCGAAAATAAACTGAAAACGCCATGGCTAAAAACAAAAAGGACATTATAATGTGAATATGAATTTGACAGCTAATGTCTCTTTAACATAATGACATATTGTTCAAACCTTTTTGAATTGTTTTTGTCATTGATGTATTAAACAGCGTATGCTAACTCATATAAAATGTATTTACTTTGCATGCTTTGATTGGTAAACTTAGAGATACAAAGGTTTACAACACTGATTATGTTTAGCTAGAAAGTAATGCCACGGAACTCCAGAAACCAGTGTTATCAAATGAAAAAAGACGGCTGCTCGATCGAGATTATATGACCTAAGATTAAAAGAAGAAAGGAACAACCCCTCTTTCTTCTTTACTTTCATAACAATGCATTGCAGTTGTGCATTTCATTATTCGGCTGCCCATTTTAATCTTCGTTGATAAGCGAAGTGTTGCATCATAAACATACTCAAACAATAAGATCAGATAAAAGAAAAGTAAATTTACACCGACACTTGAAAATGATTTTTTATATTATATGTATTATAGCTGAAAATTAGGTAGACAACATCAGAGCTCGATGTAAAACAGAAAATGTCAAAATCTTATTTGACTGACATAACATACTCAATAATCATGATAATATTGTAGGAAATACGAAAAATATTCTGAAAAGTGTTTTCAAACATGCATTGCTATACACACGAAAAAAAATCCCGACCTAATTTATTAGTGATTGATCATGCATGCTTTTTATAGGCTCACCTGGCCCGAAGGTAATTTTAAGGAAATTTTGCTGTTTTTGGTTATTATCTTGGATAATATTACAAATAAAGATAAACAGTAAACAGCATTAATGTTCAGCAAGGTAAGATTTACAAATAAGTCCACACGACTGATGTGGTCAGTTGACCCCTTTCGGAGTTATTGCCCTTTATAGTCAATATTTCACATTTTTCATAAATTTTGGTAGATTTTTAGAAAATATTTTCCACTGTAATTACTGGGCCACTTCATTATGGATAGAGATAATTTTAGCAACAAGAATGTTCAGTAAAGTAAGATCTACAAACACATCACTATCGTCAAAATTCAATTTTGTTATGAATTTATCTGTGTCCATTGTTTAATATGCACATAAACCAAGGTGAGCGACACAGGCTCTTGAGAGCCTCTAGTTATACATGTATATGTTTTTACTGTTAATCCGTCCAAGAGTAATGTATTGCATTTCCGAAATCCATCTATCAATCGTATTAACTTTAACTTTACTCCTTCCATACAAAACATTACCTATGCTACATCATATAAATATTTAGGCATGTGGTTAGATGAACATTTATCGTATGACAAAGCCGTACGCTAACTATCAAAATCAGCGTTGATTGGTTTATAAGCGCAGGTGGAATGACACACTCTGTATTTTCCAAGTTGTATTCTACTATGGTTGAACCAGTGTTATTTTATAGTTCGGGAATATGGGCAGAAAAGTGCATTCAGTCATACACTCTATTCAGAACAAAGCAGCTAAATTGTTCATGTCTGTTTGATGATACACGGCAAATACTGCGACTCGAGGAGATATAGGTTTGGACCTCGTGTTTTACGAAACAAATTAATATACGCATGTTTACGATTATTAAGTCGGATATTGCGATCTGATGATACGTACGCGTTTAACTCGAAAGATTACCGAGTGGACTAAAAATCGACGTAAAGGATGGTACGTTAAAGTGAAAAGTTTTGCTGAAACCGTTGATGCCACTCCTAATGATACATTAATTTCTTCAAAAACTGTTATGCGAACAATAAATGTTGTTGATAACGATGAATTCAAATACGAGGTGTTTGACGATTCGGACAATGTGAACGGAAATAAATTAAGGACATACCGTTTATATAAAACAAACGTTAAAACTGAGAGATACCTTGAGCTACAAATGTGCGTCGAACTGTTTCCCTGTTCCGTAGCGGGTCTATGCCGTTGGCGATCGAGACAGGACGATATGCTTGACCGCGAACACCAGTAGATGAAAGACTGTGCCGACTATGTAAAAGGAACGATGTTGAAAGTGAAAACCTTTTTTGTTGGTTTGTCCATTATAAGACGATATTAGTTTTGAATTGTTTGCAAAAGCTAGAACTTTGATTGATGGGTTTGATTCTCTTGATATGGACAGTACATTTATTGAAATAATGTCTTATGAAGATATACAAATTAAACTTCTTTGTCATATGCAATTTTTAAATCTTTTCAGAGGCGAAAACTATTTAGCACATGAGAAGCAATAAGATTTGAGGTTTATCTATTTATAAACAATGATTTTAACTCTAATAATTTAGTCATTTTGAAAAACCTTTACTTTTTTGTAAGTTTAACTGTGATAATTAATATTTCTATTTCTTTTTTAAAGCTCAGTGTAATGATAATCTTTTTGAGAATCTGAATTTTAAAGATATAGACTTTAATGACTTGTTTAGTGACTTTTTTTAAGGCTGGATATTTGATCATTTTATTTTGTGTTGTTTATGTAATTGTGTATATAATTATATCTGTCGGAACAAATATGTGACACTATAATAAAATAAATCATTATTATCTATAATTTTACTGCACAACTAAAGTTCGTAATTTATTTGGCATTTTTTATTTTTTTTATTCGAGCGTTTCTGATGAATCTTTTGAAGACGTAACGTAAAATTTCAATCTTGGAATCTATGTTGAGTTTATCGTGTAGAGTTGAACTGTATGTTTATAAATTTGATTGTATAGTTTCATTCTTGTTTACAAACTCCAAAGCGATTTCTATATCAATGATTTTGATGTCTCGTCGAAAAGCGGACCGCATGTGTATTTATAGTGTTAATGGAATAATATGAGTTGAATCATTTTATCATGTTTATAGGTAAAGTGATGTTTAATACAAACCCGAAATAAAATGTTGTTTGTATACATGTTATAGTATAGGGATGGAGTAATCGTAATCTGTAATCTTAATCGATTGTAATTGATTAAATTTTTTCAAGCAATCGACAGTTATCTGTAATCGAAGACATTTTCAATTACATGTGATCGTAATTTAATCGATTACAGCAAAAATTTTGACGTTATCATCGATTACTTTTCGATTACATTTTGATTACTTTAGTAAAATAGTTTGATGAAAAATAACCTATTTCAGAAGAAAATATGTATGCTATCACTTTGTAGTACGGATAAAAAATTAAACATCAACAATACTTGAGAGTAAAGTAACTGCCTTATTTTGAACTATTGTCTCAAGTTGCATTACGAGTAACCAGATCCGCTACCTAAATTTACTTTATATCTAGCTTTTGAAACCAATGGATGTATGTGCTTGTCAATAATTCAAGGGCTTTGATATTTAAATAAGAAAATAGATTTGAAATAATAAAATAGATCTGAAATAAGAAATGTGTCTGTCTTTCCTTAAGTTCTGTACTACATTTTTTTTAAAGTTGTAAGCTTATTTGTATTAAATTGCCTGAAAACATCATTTTTAATCAGAGTTGAAATTAAAGCTTAGTATAGATAAACAAATGATTTCTTAAATGTTATGATTTATATACATGTATATAAATTAAATTAAAAAATAACACAAAATCTGTTTAACAATGAAACAATGGCAATGCATAGCAATTCTTTTTAGAAATAGATACATGTAACCCTTTGACACTATATATATATTTTGTATATAATTTGATTGAAGAAGTTAACAAATCTCAACAACATTCTTGCCTTTACTAGTGAGATGATCAAAGTCTTCTAATCAATAACAAACATACTTTGTTTTTATTTCAATTATCTTATGTCTAATTAAGAAGGAAATTTACAATATTTAGCCCCAGGTTATAAATTGTACCTCAGTGGCAGTTAAATAATCTGTTATTAGGGTGGTTATACAAATAAAAGGTTTAAATCATGCATGTCATTATAAAAATAAATTTTGATCTTAAAAATTAGCTGAACTTAATTAACTATTCTACTTTTTTTATATTTCCTAATTAACTATGCTAAAATATTTTTTTTTAAAGAGTAATAAAAAAAAGCTATCGTAAGTCAGTAGGAAAGATAATTTTTTTAAAAACAATTAGTTATGAAGAAGTGATATTGCAATGCGATGACATCTTTCATTTATGTTGAAATTCCAAATTTCAAGATTTTTTAAATATTTCTAATCTTCATCAAGAGATTTGATCTAAAAGAACAGCTATTAATTTATAATATAGAAACAAAATGGTCAGTTGACCCCTTTAGGAGTTATTGCTCTTTTTAGTCAATTTTTAGCCATTTTTCGTAAATCTTAGTAATATTTTACAAAAATCTTCTCCTCTGAAACTACTGGGCCAAATTAAACCAAACTTGCCCTAAATCATCATAGGGGTATCTAGTTTCAAAATTAGACCCCGTCAAACAACCAATATGGCCGCCATGGTTAAAAATAGAACATAGGGATAAAATGCAGTTTTTGGCTTATAACTAAATAAAGCATTAAAAGCAAATCTGGCTTGGAGTTAAATTGATTTTCAGGTCAAGATATATCTGCCTTGAAAGTTTCAGATGAATCGAACAACTCGTTGTTGGGTTGCTGCCTCTGAATTGGTAATTTTAAGGAAATTTTGCTGTTTTTGGTTATTATCTTGAATAATATTACAGATAAAGATAAACAGTAAACAGCATTAACGTTCAGCAAGGTGAGATTTACAAATAAGTCAACACGACTGATGTGGTCAATTGACCCCTTCGGGAGTTATTGCCCTTTATAGTCAATTTTTTACATTTTTCATAAATTTTGGTAGATTTTTAGAAAATATTTTCCACTGTAATTACTGGGCCACTTCATTTTAGATAGAGATAATTTTAGCAACAAGAATGTTCAGTAAAGTAAGATCTACAAACACATCACCATCATGTTTGACGATTCGAACAATGTGAACGGAAATAAATTAAGGACATACCGTTTATATAAAACAAACGTTAAAACTGAGAGATACCTTGAGCTACAAATGAGCGTCGAACTGTTTCCCTGTTCCGTAGCGGGTCTCTGCCGTTGGCGATCGAGACAGGACGATATGCTTGACCGCGAACACCAGTAGATGAAAGACTGTGCCGACTATGTAAAAGGAACGATGTTGAAAGTGAAAACCTTTTTTGTTGGTTTGTCTATTATAAGACGATATTAGTTTTGAATTGTTTGCAAAAGCTAGAACTTTGATTGATGGGTTTGATTCTCTTGATAGGGACTCTGTGGGATTTTTACAGGAGTATTTCGTAATTAATATCAATGTATTATTTGAATGTACCCCATGGCAGAAGAAATTTAACGTATATTGTTTCAGAAAATCATTTGACCTTTGACCCCTAGCACGTGTCGGACTTTGATGACAATACAATTTTTGTCTGCCAAAATTTCTTCATCCTTAATGCCAACTGAATATACATGTATAAAAAGTGTAAAAATGTTGATAACTTAGATACATTGTCTTTAAAACTATGTTTTCTGTTTACTAAAGCTTATGTTGTAGTTATCAGCTTTTTCAAATGATTTAAAAAGGGAATAAACAGAGAGAGCAGTAATGAGATTGAAAAACTGAAAGAACAAAAATTTGACTAAAACTGAACATATTTAGCAGGGCAGTGGTTATTCTAATATTACTTAAAGTATGTTTATGATTGTATATAACTGATTTGGTGGAAATGACAAAAAAATAAGCATTTAAAACTGGAAAACACAAAGGAGAAAAGGGGGAGGAAAAAAAAGGGGGGGGTACGGTCGGACCACTTTTTTTAACTTCCGATTTCGGAAACGAAGTATATCTTCATAGGGATAGCTGGATTTAATTTAATCGAAATCGGGATTTATGTGTATTTACGTCTAGTAAATCAGGGTTTTCATTTATCGGGTATTAGTATTGTAATACTGAAAAGTAACCCTCCCAAAGCTTCTGACTTTAATCCCCAAAAATGTTTTTGATTTTGGCGTTACACAATCTTGTTTCAATGCAATCTACAAAGTTATAAAAATGTCAGTCACTGTGGCGGTGCATGCAGGGGCAGATCCAGTGATTTTAAAAAGGTGGATTCCCAAAACTAGGACAAAAAGGGGAGTGTTGAGGGTTCCAACTACATGTATTAATTCAAATGCATTAATCGTCCAAAAAAATAGGGGGGTTTCAACCCCCATAACCCTCCCCTTGGATCCGCCACTGCAGTGATCACCCATAACACAGAGCTAAATAGACTTTATAATACAAAAAAATGGCACTCATACCACATCATCCTACATCTATTGACATAGTATCCTGACTACAGACTAGTTCAACAAAAGTTGCAGAGAGATGAAGAGTGATAACGTGTACAATGCACTATCAAGTAACCGAGGAACATTTTTGCCTTCTTTTTTTAGCTCAAACTATAGACAACTTATTTATGTTTCTTTTAAGTTTTTGAATATAGCGCAGTATCTGTGTATATATAATCTGTTTTAAACTAGACTATATTAATAAGATACAGGGAATCTGCACAACAGACACTCAGACTGGTTGCTTTGAACAGTGCACATTCATCAATCAATGTATTTTCCAAAAATATAAAAGCATGTAATTTTATCGGGATTTTGCGATATTGTCATAATAAGGCTCTGGAAATCGAGATGAACAAAAGTAAACTCGGGATTTAGGAATTGGACCCATCTCAACCCCAACCCAACATAATGGAGCAGGTCTTATAGCAGTGCAAAAGGAAAAAAATTAATATACATGCAATTTTAAATGCATTTGCATTAGTCATATTTTAGGGCCTTTTGTAGAAGAGGGGCGAAAGATACCAGAAGAACATTCAAAGTCAAAAATCGAAAATAAACTGACAAATATCAATTGACCAGTATTAGCCAGTATTGACCACTTGCGAAGTATAATTGTCCGGGGCGGTAAATACCGGTAAATACCGGGGGTGGTATTTACCGCCCAACCTTGACGCCATGGCTAAACATGAAAAAGATAAACAGACAAACAATCGTACAAATGACACAACATAAAATACTAAAGAATAAGCAACACGAACACCATCAAAAACTGGGGTGATTTCAGGTGCTCCGGAATAGTAAGTATATCCTACTCCACATGTGGCACCCGTCTTGTTGCTCATGTTATAACAAATCCAGTGAATAGTCCAATTCGGAGGTCACATTTATGAAAGCGAAGAGGATTATAGCTTACTGTTCAGTGTCAGCCTACTTCGGCTCCGTGTTGAAGACCGTACTTAGATCTATAATGGTTTTCTTTTTTTGCAAATTGTGACTTGGATGGAGAGTTGTCTCATTGGCACTCATACAACATGTTCTTATACCTATTGATCGTGAATGCCATGTTTGACAAGAAAAGATTAAATCATACTAAAAGATCAAGAATAAAATGCTTTATTTTGGGTATTTTTTTTTCGTTGGCTTTATATAACAAGTACAAAGACAGGACAAAATAATTTTTCAAAATGTTCTAAATTAAGACTGAATAAAAAAAGTTCCTTCATCAAACAGCTAGTTCCATCTTATTGCTCAGCAGTTGTTTCACAACCTGAAAGTATAAAATAGAAGAAATAACAACCATTTGTTCTATACCTATATGTTTTAACAAACATGTAAACCCTTTTTCATTTTATATATAATCATTATAATATTAAAAAAAAAAAAGGAGTATCGTCCTTGCAAAGAATATGAGATCGGTTGATAAATGCCCAGTGGCAAATATTTCATTATAGTCAGGAGGATCAAAGATATAGATTGGTTAATTAATTTTTTTTTGCTTATATGCCTGGCTTTATCATGTGTGGTTGAGTACATGCTGATTTTATGTTGTCAATTGGCCTGAGGTTTGCTTGTGAGAGAACAAGAACATAACTCATGAGTCATTGCAAGGATTTTTTTTTAATTCAGAAACAATATATCAGTTTCAATCTAATGCATTATAATTAAATTAAGTCTCCATCCCAAATAATTTATCATACTCAAATATATTGAAACAATGAATTATCGATATCAAATTGCAACAAATGGACTTAAGATCCCGCTAACATATTTAACACCGCCACCGTTCTGTATGAAGGTGCCTGTCCCAAGTCAGGAGCCTGTTATTCAGTAGTTGTCGTTTGTTTATGACTTACATGTTTGAATTTGTTCATTTTGTACACAAATTAGGTCATTAGTTTTCTCGTTTAATTACATTGTCTTTTCAAGGCCCTTTACAGCTTTTCTATGTGGTATGGGCTTTGCTCATTGTTGAAGGCTATACAGTGACCTATAGTTGTTAAATTCTGTGTCTCTTAACTTTAGTGTGGACAATTGTCTCATTGGCAATCATACCACATTTTCCTTTTTATAATAAATATTTTTACAATATTTGAACTACAAATCAAATTAAAAAAAAATCATTCTATTATTAATTAAAGGGCCCTTCAGTACATATTAATTACAAACAAGAAAATAATAATAAAAAAAATACTACTTAATTGTTATTTGACTATTTACATAATTATATTATTTTTCTCTGATTTGCCTAGCAAATAATATAAACATTACAGCCTTCTGTCATCTAACTATATAATACAGTTCATAGGGAATTATATTATGTCAGTTAAAAATATATGGAACTATATAGCTTATTTGTCCTGCCAACTCTGTATGAAGCTCTTTTTATTTATTATCCCGCATAGTGCCTCAAAAGTGTTACCTGGAAAGGGAATTAACCCATATATCTAAATTACAAACCAACAGAAATTCTAGACCAGCGATTGAGTGATCAGTGTGAAGAGTACATTACTATAGTTTTCTTCGTGATGAAATTGAAACACAGTATTAAATAAAAAATAATTGTTAATCACCGATATCAAAAGTTGTAAAATAGGAAGACACTTCTACGGAGCGCCGATTTTATTATTCGATCTAATTTGAATCCAATCAGAAAATATTTCATGTGCTTTTGTGTAACGTCGTGAACGTTCACGGCTATATTTATTCTCCTTTTCTTAGACGAAACATACCATCTTTACCAGCATCGCGCCTTGCTCATGTAGAACAGATCAACACATATCCAACATGATTTCACGGAGAAAATATTCTAGATTTTTGAAAAGTATGGATCCCTCCGTTATTTTTAGAAATAACACTTATTATTTGGCAAAAACATAAAAAAATGTCGTTAATATTAATAATTTCCTACCTTCTTCTACAATTTTACACGAGATACTTACAAAATCAGATTCCTGGTTAATTTCTGCATTTGTGTGTGAATTTTCGTTGTCTGTTTACCTTTCTATAAATAGCGCGAGGAACGGAAAGGGATAGCATTTGTCTGTCTCGATAGCTGAAAACTGACGTTTACGGCAACTCTTATCGTAGTTCAAAGATTTGCTGCAAGCTTATATACACGTTGAAATATAAGATTATTACTGAATTTAAAAGCGCAGATACTGTAGTTTCTCAAGCTATTTTTATTTATTTTTTAGAGTGAGGGAAAAGTTGTTCATTTTGCAGTTACAAAAACGTTGCAAATGCAAAAAATGCATTGCGGCAGATATAGGTTTTTTAACGTGACGTTCCAACAGAGTCCCTACTCTTGATATGGACAGTACATTTATTGAAATAATGTCTTATGAAGATATACAAATTAAACTTCTTTGTCATATGCAATTTTTAAATCTTTTCAGAGGCGAAAACTATTTAGCACATGAGAAGCAATAAGATTTGAGGTTTATCTATTCATAAACAATGATTTTAACTCTAATAATTTAGTCATTTTGAAAAACCTTTACTTTTTTGTAAGTTTAACTGTGATAATTAATATTTCTATTTCTTTTTTAAAGCTCAGTGTAATGATAATCTTTTTGAGAATCTGAATTTTAAAGATATAGACTTTAATGACTTGTTTAGTGACTTTTTTTAAGGCTGGATATTTGATCATTTTATTTTGTGTTGTTTATGTAATTGTGTATATAATTATATATGTCGGAACAAATATGTGACACTATAATAAAATAAATCATTATTATCTATAATTTTACTGCACAACTAAAGTTCGTAATTTATTTGGCATTTTTTATTTTTTTTATTCGAGCGTTTCTGATGAATCTTTTGAAGACGTAACGCAAAATTTCAATCTTGGAATCTATGTTAAGTTTATCGTGTAGAGTTGAACTGTATGTTTATAAATTTGATTGTATAGTTTCATTCTTGTTTACAAACTCCAAAGCGATTTCTATATCAATGATTTTGATGTCTCGTCGAAAAGCGGACCGCATGTGTATTTATAGTGTTAATGGAATAATATGAGTTGAATCATTTTATCATGTTTATAGGTAAAGTGATGTTTAATACAAACCCGAAATAAAATGTTGTTTGTATACATGTTATAGTATAGGGATGGAGTAATCGTAATCTGTAATCTTAATCGATTGTAATTGATTAAATTTTTTCAAGCAATCGACAGTTATCTGTAATCGAAGACATTTTCAATTACATGTGATCGTAATTTAATCGATTACAGCAAAAATTTTGACGTTATCATCGATTACTTTTCGATTACATTTTGATTACTTTAGTAAAATAGTTTGATGAAAAATAACCTATTTCAGAAGAAAATATGTATGCTATCACTTTGTAGTACGGATAAAAAATTAAACATCAACAATACTTGAGAGTAAAGTAACTGCCTTATTTTGAACTATTGTCTCAAGTTGCATTACGAGTAACCAGATCCGCTACCTAAATTTACTTTATATCTAGCTTTTGAAACCAATGGATGTATGTGCTTGTCAATAATTCAAGGGCTTTGATATTTAAATAAGAAAATAGATTTGAAATAATAAAATAGATCTGAAATAAGAAATGTGTCTGTCTTTCCTTAAGTTCTGTACTACATTTTTTTTAAAGTTGTAAGCTTATTTGTATTAAATTGCCTGAAAACATCATTTTTAATCAGAGTTGAAATTAAAGCTTAGTATAGATAAACAAATGATTTCTTAAATGTTATGATTTATATACATGTATATAAATTAAATTAAAAAATAACACAAAATCTGTTTAACAATGAAACAATGGCAATGCATAGCAATTCTTTTTAGAAATAGATACATGTAACCCTTTGACACTATATATATATTTTGTATATAATTTGATTGAAGAAGTTAACAAATCTCAACAACATTCTTGCCTTTACTAGTGAGATGATCAAAGTCTTCTAATCAATAACAAACATACTTTGTTTTTATTTCAATTATCTTATGTCTAATTAAGAAGGAAATTTACAATATTTAGCCCCAGGTTATAAATTGTACCTCAGTGGCAGTTAAATAATCTGTTATTAGGGTGGTTATACAAATAAAAGGTTTAAATCATGCATGTCATTATAAAAATAAATTTTGATCTTAAAAATTAGCTGAACTTAATTAACTATTCTACTTTTTTTATATTTCCTAATTAACTATGCTAAAATATTTTTTTTTAAAGAGTAATAAACAAAAGCTATCGTAAGTCAGTAAGAAAGCTATTTTTTTTAAAAACAATTAGTTATGAAGAAGTGATATTGCAATGCGATGACATCTTTCATTTATGTTGAAATTCCAAATTTCAAGATTTTTTAAATATATCTAATCTTCATCAAGAGATTTGATCTAAAAGAACAGCTATTAATTTATAATATAGAAACAATGCTTTGAATGATGCATTTTGTAAAGATCTTAATTTCCAATATACAAATGTTATCAATATAATTGTGTTTTACACATGTAATTTTTTGTTGAAATGTTGAAGTATGTCATTGACAGTAATCGAAAAGTAATGTAGTTACTTTTGATAAAGTAATCGATTGTAATCGATTACATATTAAAATTTGAGTAATCGATAATTAATCGATTGCACAAAAATCCTTCATGTAATCTATTAATAATCGATTACATTTGTCAGTAATCATACCCATCCCTATTATAGTAGATTGATGAAACGTTAGTCGTTTAACATGTTGAATTTCAGAAAAAAAAACATGAAACAAAAAATGAATTTAAGTAGATTTTTGCAAATACGGATTCCTATTTCAGAACATAGTACTTAAGTCGGAATACAGTTAAAAATTTAGAATTTAAGACACAGGAGCGATAAAGAGCATCGTATAGCTTCTCATTCATTTCAAGTCGACAATTAAGTCTGTATAACTAATTTTTTTATTATATTAACTCGAAGACGTGACCACACTCGACAAAAACCCCAATGATCAAATCACTCGAAATAACACAAGCCAATATAAACACTATACCCACTGTGTATGAGTACTAATTTGTTTACAATTGTTAAATCATCTATTCAAACAGTACTACTGTATTCTCTATTTGTTCTGCAATATGTTTACAAACATCTGATTCGCGTAAATGCTTGATGAATTCTGTATATCCGTTTGGACTACTTCTGATAAGGATGATAGCAAATTCTTTGTTCTTTTCCTCTCGTGTAGATTTTGAATATATTTGGGATAAGTCACATATGGTAAAAATGTCCTCTTGAACCATTTTGTCTAAAAAATCCTCATCGACCTCCAAATCAGTTGTAATGGTTTCAATGTTTTTTGTAATCTTTACTTTATGTTCTATCAGCGCCATTGTATCTATTGAAGAAAAATACCCTGAGTTTTAATTGTTGAACACGATATAACTAACATTTCTTAAGTGCTTGTTTGTTCTGATAAATATATACTAACAGAATAAAACGTCTTGGAAGTGCAGGATGTTGTCATAGTATGTGAGCAAATGCTTTTGTTGACTAAACCAACATTTTTTTTCGAATTCACCCAAACAACAAACAGGACGAATTAAATCTGTTCCACATTTGATGACAACAAGATATTAAATCGTGTATACAATGTCTTGACACATTATATCATTGAGGATTCTAAATTATCTATATTTATGAGAGATTGACTAAAATAAATGGGTTGTTTCTAGTTTCCTGAAATTCTGGAGAGAATATTGGATAGAAATACATTTTTAGTATTAAAACATAACATATTGCAACAGGCAATCATTTTTTTAATGATTGATATCAATTTTAAGTTGTATTTATATTTCGTACTTACTTCTTCAACATTAGTCTCAAATTAATATTATAAGGATGCAGAATGTTGCATATATAAACACTGCCTTCGGTTTAACAAGACATAGACAAATAACACATCCTAGATATATTAAGCAATATCACGCATATATAGATAACCATTATAATTGTCTTTACAATTCAGATTGTTTTCCAGTGACCAGAGATTATCAAAAATGTCGAATGCGTGATGTTTGTCAAATAATATAGAATACTAAATCTTGTTAATGATCGTAAACATTCAGACATTACTTTACAAAAGTATGTGCAAATGTGGTGAGCTCAAATTACTATTTTTTTCAAATGTCAATCTTACTTGGTATATGTTAAAGTTATCTCGATTAATGCATCCAGAAAATGTGTATGAAGGTATGTACAATTAAAACCAGTATTATGAAATAAGTACATGTATCATTCATTGTAACAAACTACTACATGCATTTTACAAAAAGTAGAAAAGGGATTTGCTCCTTTTTTGCAAGAGAACAACGCGTTTCAGAGAGTCGGATAATATCAATGGTAGAACCAATCTTTTTTTTCATAAAACGAAAACAAACTGCATATTCAATGAAATATAGCAAAATACAATTAAATTAAAAAACACAATACTGAAACCTAAAGTCTGAGCAACATGAACCCTTAAAACCGACGTATTTCTCATATGGGTATAAACCCGATGATAACTTTAATTGGTTGATTTACAATGGTGAAGTCGGATTTTGATTGTAACACTTGGAACATATTCGTCCACACATATTTATAAAATTACTAATTGAGGAATGTACACATAGAAAACATTCAATGAAGGGCCGAACAACACATTTATTTACGGATGCGCGTACAACAAGTGTTGTTCTATGGTACGCCGGAACAGTCTTATAGTGTAAATATTTAATGTGTTTTGTCGATTTGCCTTTACGTCCTATCATGTCTTCTTTGTGTTATGTGCAGAAGCCTTTATTTCCTGACACTGCATCTCTGTGTTATGTCAAATTAATTAATTTGTTTGGTCACACAATTGTATGATATTGTATGATATTCATTTGCTAAACTTTGATGTGTGCAATAATCATTACATTATGCTGTACCTACTATATATTCTGGGAATACCTCCAAACTTTATGATAACTCACCTATACATTCTTCCAAATTTTCTCTATGTTGTGTCTATTCTTCCTTTAAGTAAGTCAATTAATAATTGTGTCCTGTCACAAATGTGATTGTTATGACTAATGTTTTAAACTTTTCGTTTTGTTACATCTTCTTTCAATGAAAACCTCATGATAGCATACTCTAACGGTTTTATGTTGTGTTTAAACATATGTGTCTCCAATGAAAAACATAATACATGCATATTTCATTTACGTTTTAAAGAACGATTGATAAGGGGACTAAGCTCCCTATTACAGTAGGAAAATCAATACAAAAATAAATCTGGAAAAGTTAAGAATATATATTTATCAGTCTAGAAAAATATAGGAAGGAACTAAATACCAATTTCATTTTATATAATTCTTTTATATGAAAAACGTTAACTGATGATATCGTTTTTTGTTAACATTGAGTATGACGTCATAACTTTGATAACGTCACAACTAAAATCCATGACAACAGAACCAAAATCGGAAACGTCAAGTTATTTCCGTTTCTGTTTTTAGCAGATTTTTTTAAGTAAAATGAAATTGGAGCATTTTGAAAAACAAATCATGAATATTGCAGATTAACAAAGCAAATAAACACGTTTAAATTATTGATATTTCAATTTTCATCTTTAGTGTGTAATATATTCATAATAAAATGATCATGAATTAATAACATTTGATCAAAAATGAAATGCAAATAGTTATTTTTTTCGGCATTTGATGTCTTATGCTCAGAAGAGAAACGTTTGTAATTCTTTCTCTCATTTCAGCCGATATTTGTTGCTCTTTGTCAGCCACATCATGAAGCAACCAATAACAATTTATAAGATGGCGTCTATATCAACTTAAAATTTATGTACCGTTATTTGAAGCAGATAGAATGGAATGCTACATGTTTAAAACAAAATGCAACCGCATTTATCATGTTTATTTACGAAGAATGTGAACGGAAAATAAATTTATGTTCAATTTCATCTCCATCAAGCGGGTTATTTTATAGGTCATCACATATTGCATACACACGTCTGACATATGATTTTAGAAGGTTGCGAACATCATTTATTAAGTCGAGTGTTGGCATTATCAAATCTTGAGTCCCCTCTAATCAAACTGGTTATAGAACCAACAAATATAGCAATGCCCTTTGAAAAAATCTGGTTCCTCCACTGGTCATTGATTGACAAATCAAAAAGAGCAAAAAAATAATATAAGTCAGTTTATTTGTTTTCCAAGTATTATCTAATGATATTTTAGCGGGAACAATTTCTATATTCATTTTTCAAATTTTTAACATAAAGGTGTTCTCAAAAAGCAATAACAAATAACGAGGATATTGAATATTTTTTTAACAAATGTCTTATTATCCTTACAGTCTTTATTCTAATTCATTTTGAGAGCTAAAAACGTATCAATGACATATTGTACATGGAAAAGATTTTTGAAACTTGGACTAAGCAATCAATTGTTTTATGGAGCTTACACAGATGAACAGGATTTCTTAAACATGACAAGTGAACATATATAACTTATAATCAGTAGCAGAAAAATGACAGAAGCATTTCAGCCTTCCGTTTCGTGTGAATTTAAGTCAGTCTTATTTTCATTTCGTTACATAGGTGAATTTTCAAAAGAATTTTGCTTAAATATGTTACGTCGATTTCAAGGCGAACCAGATTGCACCAATTTAAGAGGGATTCCGCACTTAATGTGATTTTTAATGATAATTTGGATCATAAACTACATTCCTCATTTTGTCACGCCTAAGCAGTCGAGAAAAGGGGGACCGATATTTCTAAAAATGGCAATAGTAGGCAAAACAATAAAATTGAGAATGGAAATTGCGAATGTGTAAAAGAGACAACAACCCGACCATAGAACAGATAACAGCAGAAGGTCCCAAATACTAGTAGGTCTTCAATACAGCGGGAAACTCCCGCACCTGGGCAGTCCTTCAGCTTGCCCCTTAACAAATATATATATATATTTATACTAGTTCAATGTATATCATAAAATGATAACATGTAGATCTAATAGAATATATTTGTATGATATTATATAATTGTTTTCTAAAGGGGCACTAGCTACCAAATTCATGTTCAGCGATTAGTCTCAAATTCTCGTATCTTATTTATTACAATGTAAAACCCCAGTCCCACTAGATCACGATCACGTTACGCTACCCGTGAGTGATACAAGCTCAATTCAGATCGTGGTGAGGTCTCGGTATGAGCGGCATGAAAATGTAATTTTCGTTGCTTTCACGATTCTACTACGTCCTCATTACGCTTCTAAAACGATCCCGCTACGATTATATCACGTTCTCGCCACGTTTGTTCTGTGATCACTCTACGCTTATCAAGATATTTATACGCTCATCCCGTTCTCACTACGACCATACTACGAGTTATCCGATTGCAACTCGATCTAACCACTCTTTTACTGCCATTAAAGTATGTTCTTACCACGATTATACTACGTTCATACCGCGATCTTACTACGTTATCAGTAATAACGTCAACATTGTGTTCCATATCAATACAATTTCATTCCTTCTATTTCCGAATAATACATTGATTTCTCGGAAAAATACAGTCATGCCACCAAAATCTTTAAGAACACGTGGGTTTGGTGTTAGGGGTTGATGTAGTTGCAGAGGGAGATCTGATAGTAACGAATCCTGATCCAGCAGAGATTTTGGACCTACCATTCCAACCTAAATTACCACCTGTTGCTGTTCCATAAAGCTCAAATGACAATATTTTAGTGTGAACGATAGCAGAGATTACACAGATGTGTCAATAGAAATATGAAGATGTGGTATGAGTGCCATTGAGACAACTCTCCATCCAAGTAACAACTAATGAAAGAAAACCATTACAGGCCAATGTACGGCCTTCAACACAGAGTCTTGGCTCACACCGAACAGCAAGCTATAAATGGTCCCAACAATTACTAGTGTAAAACTATTCAAATGGGAAAAGCCATCGGTCTAATCTATATAAACGAAAAGCATGGTTGAGCCGTAAGAGAAAATGGACAAGAACTATATATTGACAATTGACAGGACATGGTCTCATGGGCTTCGTGTCGGGTGAATTGTAGCCAAGACGCCATATTATTAACTATCGAGTTGACCTTCTATGACCATATAATCGATGTAAACATAAACAGAGATATAAATAGATAAAGCAACTCGTGCAATCGAATTTTTATAGGTCTGTTGAATTTTGTATTTTAGATTTAAAAAATTTTGTTTTTCGTCGATTTTTTGAGAAACGAATCAGTTAATCAAATTATTTACCTTTGTTTATTACTTTCTATGTTGACATTCTTTTCCTTTAGATAACCGTACACGAACATTGCATGCGTTATTCTATCTCTTTCTACGGGGCTAAGTTGAAGTTCACATGAATACAGATTCAATGAGGACGAGTTATTCACTTGCAAGTGAATAATTCATTATCAATCTGTATTAGCCTAATTTAACAAAATTTAACCATTTTAGCTGATAAAAGCAAACTGTTATTTCACTATTTCACTGTCATTAATAATTGAACAAAACATATAATTGACAATGTTAACTCCACATACTTTGGCATTTTCTTATCAAAAGCGAATTTGCGATATTTGAAAAAAATAAGATCAAACCTTAAGATGAAGAGTTGTTTCACAATTTATTATTTCAAAGGCAAATAATTTCGTAAACCTCGTTCTTATTTTCTGATCTGTGATGAGGTGAAAGCAAATACAATTTCTTTTCAATTCTATTCTGGTTAGAATTCATAGCAAACTTAAAAATAAAAAATCTTGCTGTCAAAGGGACACATGAGAAGACAAAAAATAGCCTGAAAAATGTTTTTACAAGTTCAACATACAAACGGTAATTTAATAATTAGCAATTTATCGTTTTTGAAATGATTTTAGTTGAAAAGATTATTGAAAAGTGAACTATTTTTTGTCCAATATCTAATATCTACATATGTACGTATCTGTGCGAGTTTTCAGACTATTTAAAAGGCTCTTTCTCTATCTCTTTAGCAGTAATGGTTTTATTTTACAAATAAGTATTTATGTAATTGTTTAAAATTAAGAAGACCATTGAACCTCGGATTCTAATCTACAAAGGTGTTCTAGGATTGCGCGAACATTTTTGTCCATCAGAAATTATCCCTTCCCCGGTTCTCCCTTTGTCCCTGTGTCTATAAAGGGTTTACTCCTCATGTGTGTGTGTGGGTTTTTTTTATCTGAGTGTTTATTTTGATGCAGCAGCCCTTTTGGAAATTATCATTTCCAGGCATCATTTTAACTGCCTAGACGGAAAACTATCCATATAAAAGACGACACCTTACAGAAACGTCAAAATGACGCCCTTAGACATAATGGCTAGACATAGGAAATGCTTTCCGAAAAAATGTAAGGTCCTGATGTTTGTGAAGACACGCCATACATCAAGCAGTTTTTCTGAACTTACAGTTTGTATCTTTTAGATATGTTTATTTATATTACAAATGCAAATTTTCTATTTCTATTACATATTTTACCTAAGGAATGGTAAACAGAAAAAATGTTTGGACATAGTGGCTAAACAATGCGGCTTATTTAAATTCTGCTTCATAATAAAGTTTGTTTTTACATTTGAAAATTTGAAAATGCTTATCTGTATCAGAACTTTCAATTGAGTTTAGTTTTAATATGATTTGATTATATTATAGGGATAATAATTAAAATTTAAATTCGAAATCTTGATTAACTTTCCTTATAATCATTAAGACAGGTTCCTCTGCTAAATACTTCGTTGAGGACTTGATTCAAATTTTAGCCAACGGCCGTTTAAAAAAACGGGTATGAAGTTATAAAATAAAAGAAGTAGGAATTTGATGTACCACATTTCGCGGATTTATGTGCAAAATTACAACAAAACATAAGAAAATACTTTTTTTTAAAATCTAAAATGTTGGGTCGGACATGCAATAATTAACGTGAAAGTGTGATTTGTTTAATCAATATAATAAATACATGGTACAAAAAAATCCGAGACCTAAATTAAATAAGAAAAACATGTAAAGGCCTTTGTGGATATATGCATGTTGAAGGATTACTTTTGTATACTAGGCAATAGTTGGTGTTCTAAAATCATATTATAGCGTAATTTTAATCCGAACGAACTACCGTGCGCTACGTCTTAGCTATATATTTATTAAACAATTTGCGTTCATAATTAAACGCATCGAAGCAAACCGTTAATACCGTGCCATGCAATAATATTTATTGAATTTATGACTATCTGTTTGAAAGTAGATGTTTCTTATTTAAAAGACGATGAAATGTTGAACAAACAGACATATTCATATCAACAACTGTGGAGTTATATGGTATCAGGAAAAAAATAAAATTTGAATTTAAACCATTCAGTTGTCTTCATTTTCCAGTTGGATGACAAGGAGAATAGCACTAAATGCCAAACTCTTTTTTGTACAAACTTACAAAGTAGATGTTTTTTGTGTCCTATTAAATTGTTCCTTTTAAAATTGTTATACGATGATGACTGATGTACCCATATTTTGACTATTTTATTAATTGTGACTGTTTATTTAACGCATCATGTAAATGTAGCGGATTTTGATGATACTGTTATAAAAGTGAGAGGGTTAGCGCTATAGAACCAGGTTTAATCCACCATTTTCTACATTTGAAAATGCCTGTACTAAGTCAGGAATATGACAGTTCTTGTCCATTCGTTTTTGATGCGTTTTGTTTTTTGATTTTGCCATGTGATTATGGACTTTCCAAATTGATTTTCCTCTGAGTTCAGTATTTTTGTGATTTTACTTTTTACTTCTTGTGCACACCATATATTATTATAGAATATATATTTTGTAGAAATACATTAAATTTATTTGTACGAGCTTTCGAAACAGGACGAAGCGAGGCTTGCCGAATTTTCTCCTGTTTTGCAGCGACTACAAATACATTTCATATTTCCGAAAAAATATATATATTGTTTTTATTCTGCAATTTACACTTGTTCTTGCGCATAAGTCATTTAATTCCAATTCTTATATGACGGGCTTTTTTAACTTTATGAATAAACCCATGTTCTAAATCCAATAAAATTGTTTTGTCAGTAGGGTTAAAGAACATCATGTGTTCGACTTGTTAGTCAAATGCGTTTTGTTTAAATATACTTTTTCACTTTTTTGGTTGTTTGGAAAATAATATTTGTGCTGTATTTAGACCCTTCTACGACGAAATTCGTTTTACATGCACACGTATAAAAATTGTGGTTTTTATCCAACGTAATCATAGATTTGAACGTAGTTTTCAACTTAGACTTGTTAATATTTTTCGTTTTGGCTTGCGTCATATTTTCCCTCCAGTTTATATGATCCTTTCATTCAATATTGACTCTTAAAATTCAGGAGTCTATCTTATAATATAAAATTAAATTGAGGGTAAATTATATGGCCTTCCAAATACCGTTTCGATCCCTAACATCACTGGAGAGACATGTATTGTTGAAATGCGAATCTGGTATACACAAAAAATATTAACATCTTAAATTGTTTTCTGTTTAGTATTAAATTTATATTAATATCCATTTTGTTACATCTTGTGATCAATTTTAATTGGCAATCGCCATTAGCAGTCTGCAGAGTAAAAAAGCATCAGTTGTTCGACTTGTTAGTCAAATGCGTTTTGTTTAAATATACTTTTTCCCTTTTTTGGTCTTTTGGAAAATGTTGGTTGTGCTGTATCAAGACCATTCTACCATGTCTACAACGCAATTAGTTTGACATGCGCATGTATAAAAATTGTGGTTTTATCCAACGCACTCATAGGTTTGAACGTAGTTTTCAACTTAGACTTATTGATAATTCTCGTTTGGGCTTGCATCATATTCCCCCCCCCCCCCCGGTTTATATGATCCGTTCATCCAATATTAACTCTTAATATTCAGGAATCTATCTTAAATTGAGTGTAAATTATATGACCTTCCAAATACCGTTTCGATCCCTAACATCACTGGAGAGACATGTATTGTTGAAATGCGAATCTGGTATACACAAAAAAATATTGACACCTTAAATTGTTTTCTGTTTAGTATTAAATTTATATTAAGATCCATTTTGATACATCTTGTTATTGATTTTAATGGCATGGCAATCGCCAATGGCAGTCATCAGGGTTAAAGAACATCAGTTGTTTGACCTGTTAGTCAAATGCGTTTTGTTTAAATATACTTTTTCACTTTTTTGGTCTTTGGGAAAATGTTGTTTGTGGTGTATTTAGACCCTTCTTCAACGAAATTCGTTTTACAATACAATTTAGACTTGTTGTTATTATCATAATATATATGCTTTGTCGGAAGACAAAAAAAAAATATTTGTACGAGCTTTGGAAACAGGACTGAACGAGGCTTGCCGAATTTTCTCCAGGTTGCAGCGACAAAATACATATATTGTTTTTATCCTGCAATTAAACTTGTACTTGGGCATAAGTCGTTTAATTTCAATTCTAATATGACGGGCTTCTTTAGCTTTATGAATAAACCTATGTTCTAAATCTAATAAAATTGGTTTGCACATGCGTATATTGACTACTTCAGAATAATGAATTTTATCAAATTGGCATGCAGTTAATATATTTCATTAACTTTAAACACTTCCAAACTCTAAAAGGGTGCACACGTTGTTGCAAATTAATGTATCATGGCTGTAATGTGTTGCAATTCGAAATTGACATATTTGACCTAGATACGACAACCGTTAATGCAGGCTGTTCAAAACTCCTTCCTAGGAGAAATCACGTTGCCAGTCATTTGCTTGTTTACAAACAAAAAAGGGAGGTTCATGGAAGAGCCTACACAAACCCTCTACACTTTAACACATTGGACATAACAATTACGTTAATTGTCTTAATCAGAATCGAAATAATTGATTTAAGCTATACTTTATTGAAGTTTTAACATGCGTAGGCATTATACTCGTGTTATTTGAGCCCTCACTATCGCTCGGGGAAAAATAATCACGAATATGATGCCGACCCATGTTTAAACTACAATTGTCCAGTCAATCTAGCATTAGTTTGACCCTAACCTGAAAGTAATTGCAACAGAAGAATTTAAGTTTTAATCTTAACATTATACCCCAAATATACACAGAAAAAGTCCCATAAAATATTACTTTAGGAAGACTAAAAAAAAATCACCATTAAAATTTCCTATGGAAATTTGCTATGAAAAGGGAGATAACTCTTTCAAAAAAGGCAGAAATATCAATAAAAATTGATACAAAATTATAACTTTACCGCTTATATTCACCAGAATGTATTGCTTCTTGATTTTTAGCGGTCTTTATAGTATAACAAACAACTCCAAAGGTGTTTTCATATCTGTTATCAAGCTATACTATAGATTTTGTAATTCATTAGTTGACCATTTATTGAATTTTGCAACATGTCAAGGTAAAGAATCTCAAATTTGATAAAATGTAATTAAGTATGTTTTCTTTTTTTTTTTGTGGTTTAAAGTTTATTTAGATAAGTAAGATGCTGAAAAAATATAAAACACAGATATTAATAATAACAATTTTTCACATTGGTCACAAAGCTTCAAATTTGCAATTTCTTTCCTAAAAATGCACGAAAAAAATACAACTACCAATAACACTTCAGTTCTGTACATTTCATGAGCAGATTGTTATATAATTTAGTCAAATACAAACTTATAACCCCATCAAAGTATAAAAACCAATAGAAAAAAACCAATAAAAAATTAACTAGATTATGTTGGTTTTCTTGTATCTTTCTTGATGACACGTTTTATACAGTAACTGGATCAAATACGATAAATCGCAGACATTTTTTGGCATTTCTATATGCGGGATTTAATTGCGAGTATGGTCAGTGACGGTAACACAAGGCTGATAAATCTTTAATTTAGAGGATATATGTGTATGCGTCATTTTTATTTGGATAACAATTTTTATTTGGATAACAGGATAAGGCAGTTTTCAATATGTATGAAAAAAAGTTTTAAAAGGAAATACAGCTGTTTGATATACCCTGTACTCGTCTTGTACATTTTAAATCAATAATAAAAAGTCGGACTAAATTTAAGGTAGGACCAAATTCCTCTAATACTTCTTTCCAGAAGGGCCAATTTCAATAAGTGCTGAAAGAAAAGAATTTAGGATATAGACAACAAATACGAGTATTTTTAGGCCACTATCTCAATTTTTATATGTTATGATATGACTGGAAAATAGTTAACACGACGGATGCCACATGTGGTGCAGGATCTGCCTACCCTTCCGGGGACAACTGAGATCACCCCAAGTTTTTGTTGGGGTTCGTGTTGCTTATTCCTTAGTTTTTTATGTCATGTCTTCTGTACTATTTTATGTCTGTTTGGGTTGTTTTGGCCATAGCGTTGGCTGTTTGTTTTCGATCTATGAGTTTGACTCTCCCTCTGGTATATTTTGTCCCTCTTTTCATCCCCCTCCAAAAAAAAAGGAACGAACGTCAAATAATTTAAACTTATCGTGTATTTAGGTTGGAAAAACAATGAATCCCCGGAGAGAAAAAAACATTTCAAACTTAGACAAAGTTAAGTAACTGTACAACTTTTCCCCTCAAAAATGAAATTGGTTTAGTGTGTCCTAAATACATAAAAACAACTTTTTTTCATAAAAAGTGGAATTTCACTAAATTTTACCTATATACTGTGAAAGTACTTTTATTCGTGGGGTACCAATTTTCGTGGATGACTTTATCCACGAATTCAAGTGTCCAACGAAATAAAACAACCATTGTCCAAATCAAAACATGGAAAGATCCCCATGACGGTTTGACTACTAATATGATCCAGAGAATGTACTGAATAACCTCAAATCTGAGAATACTTCAATAGCAGTCACAGAACTACAACTGCATGCTGGATTATACCCATTAAATCTTTTATAACCTAAACTGTACAACTTTTGATCTTTTAATTTTCATAAAAATATTTTCAAGTATTGATATGCTAGTATGATAAAATGTTTATTTTATATCCTCATAGTTCTCGTACATATGGAAAATAATAATTTATTGATGGGCTTGATTTTGATAAGAATTATTTGACAATTCAAGATACCTATATGGCATTTCTTAATGATACTGATTTCTTGATGTGACATGTTTGTGGCCTAATTAACACCTTTGATTGTCCTTAATCTGTTGATCACTTTATCTTTGGTTAATTAGTGTTGTCACTACGATTCACACAGGTCAATGTATACTTTGCAATTTCCTTCAATCCAGACTCTTTGTATCCTTCATCTCTAAAGGCTTTAATTTTTTATTTTTTATTTTCAAATATTGCTCAAACCACGAAAATTGATACCCACGAATTAAAGTACTATCACAGTAGCTGCTTAATATCTACTTTGTTTTCAAGAGTTGTCGTGTCTTCGTGGGTTAAAATCTCACCCTAATTATTGATATTTTTTGTGTTGAAATGTTAAATCTTTATCATGTGTTTCTATCACATTTTTTCTCTCGGATGTTTGTTTAATTCAAAGAATCACACTGAAGTAGGTGCTTGTACATAATCAATATCACAACAATTGATTGTAAAGCAATGAAGCACAAAATGTGTTATATACATAAAAAAAAAATGCCATAGCGGAAACATTTCAAAACAGCAAAAATATTTTTTAGGAATCTTTAACAAGAATGTTTTAGAAAATGGTATGAAATGTAACAAATGCAGACAGTAATTGTATTGTCAATCCACCAACTGTGTAGATACTAGTACTGACATTGTTATATTACCATACACCGGTACTTAAGCCACCAGAAAATAAAACAGCACAACAGAACATATCAATTGCATTACAAATCGTGACTATAGGTAAAACCTCAAGTAAGTGTTGAATTTGCAGAAACGACCAAATTAATGTGTTTGTTAGTAACACAAGCCGTTCTAGTACAAACTGGTGTAAGCTGTTTCCGGTACATGTAGACGGTAAACCTTAAAAGCCGGAACAGTGCAAATATAGATACATCCATATTGAGGAAATCAACATCCCAATGCGTCCGATATTAAAAGCTTCTTGTCATTAAAACACAGACCGATCTTAAATCAGATTAGATCAGATTATAAGATTATTGAATGTGTATTGTATTCATAACTAACCATTTTTCATGCGCCCCTAACGGGCATTAAGTTTTTCTGTGCGTCCGTTCGTTCGTTCATTTGTCCTTCAGGTCATTCGTCCGTCCGTCTGTCTCGTTTCAGCTTAAAGTTTTTGGTCAAGACAGTTTGTGATGAAGCTCAAGTCCAATCAGCATAAACATAAAACAGAAGATGTGGTATGATTGTCAATGAGACAACTCTCAACAAGAGACCAAATGACACAGAAATTAACAACTATAGGTCACCGTACAGCCTTCAACAATGAGCGAAGCGCATACTGCATAGTCAGCTATGAAAGGCCCCGATATACCACTGTAAAACAATTTAAACGAGAAAACTAACGGTCTTATTTATGTACGAAAAAATGAACAAAAAACAAATATGCACTACATTAACAAACGACAAGCACTGAATTACAGTTTCCTGACTTGGGACAGGCACATACAAACATAATGTGGCGGGGTTAACCATGTTAGCGGGATCCCAACCCTTCTCTAACCTGGAAGAGTGGTATATAAATAAAGGCAACAGTAGTATACCGCTCATAAACTCATAAATCGACAACAGTACAACATAAGAACAGTTTAAAAGGGTTTAACTCATCAAATGGACAAAATACAATTGAACGCACGTGGCCGGGTACTTTTACATCATAACAATAAAATTACACTAGGTACAGATCTTAGAGTTTTCACAGTTAACTGACAGATACTTTTTTGTTTTAAAAGATAAACATGATAAACACAAATTATTTTTTGTTAAAAACTTTGTAATTCTGTATTTTATAAGTATTCAAAAAATGTATGCACTTTTTATTTAGAAATAACTCATATTTATCAAATGGTCATGAATTGAGAATAAAACGAAATTTTTTACTGTACATTTATCAAAATTAAAACAAATTGCACTATGTACAGTTTAAAACATTTGGTCAACATAATCTCCCTTTCACAGTTTCAGTCGGAAAACTGACCCCGGTTTGATGCCATTTCTTAAAGCAACAATGGAATTCATGCCATTACCATATATGGGCATTTTTTACCCCAAAAAGTGAAGCCCGTGTTTTGAATTTGTAGTTGTTTGCATGAATTAAAACTATTTTGCTTTTAAATGAATATTTTTGAGTATATAACAAATTAATGATCTACTCAGTTTTGGATTAAACTCATTTTTTCTCATTAAATGTGTCTTTACAGTCTACGTGTTGACCAAAATAATCGGTCACAGGAAATAAAATCGTAATTTTCTTAACTTCTCGGGAAGCTATGCTGAATTTAAATTATGTTATGTAACATAACTTGGACTATAATATGTCAAATGTGTGCCACTTGATACGCTGTAATACGCAAATGTGCCACTTCGATGTGTCGATATTTCTGACGAAGCGGGGCCGATAGTTATTTACGAGTTACGTCCCTCTGGTTGAAACTATCATGAACAAACTATTAAAATATTAAGCACCATATGCTGTTATTTTCATGTGGATATTGTTAAGATAATTTCATAAAATATATTTTGATACTTTAGAATGACATGTGCCAAAAAAATAGAGAAACACCGTTTATCACTTTTCAGAACTCAGTCTCATTGAGATAGGCCGTGTGTGCCATAATATTATCATTCCAAGAGTTAATTTAATATCTATATTTTGGGAAGAGTTTTTACTCCTGTTACCAAATCATTTCAACACAGAGATAAATTTCTATTACATTGATACAAGTGGTAGCCAAAATATTCAGAAATAATGGACCAAGACATAATTGAAAGTGATCAAAAACAGGAATACCCTTTCATTTAAAATTACTGATACCTTTTTCATTTAAGTTATCACAGTGAAAGTATTCTGAATGTAAAAAAATCATTATTTGAAGAAAAAAAAGGGATATTAGTTTGCAATCCTTCAATTGTATGAACTAATTAAATATAACAATAATTGAATACATATGCATGTTGTCTCATTGATTCCATGCAAGCTCTAATGAATGGAATCAAATTATAAAAAAAACACTACAGTAAACCAATAAATAAATGGTTCTTATCAAGAACTTATAAGAGCAAAAAAGACTAGGTCTAATTTTTTTCTTCTATCTAAAAAACAAAAATGACGATGCATTTTTAGATTTATATAAAAGTATTTTAGAGCAGTTTCTGAGGTGTCTTAGTGCTGAGTCAACAATGATGTTTTAGATCACAAATCATAAGAAAAAGTAAAATCACAAAAATACTGAACTCAGAGGAAAATCAATTTGGAAAGTCCATAATCACATGGCAAAATCAAAAAACAAAACGCATCAAAAACGAATGGACAAGAACTGTCATATTCCTGACTTGGTACAGGCATTTTCAAATGTAGAAAATGGTGGATTAAACCTGGTTCTATAGCGCTAACCCTCTCACTTTAATAACAGTCTCATCAAATTCCGCTACATTTACATGATGCGTTAAATAAACAGTCACAATTAATAAAATAGTCAAAATATGGGTACATCAGTCATCATCGTATAACAATTTTAAAGAAACAATTTAACAGACACAAAAACATCTACAAACACATGGATTGGATTGATGAAAGTCACACTTCATGTCAGTATTTTGCACAAGAGTGATTAAAATGCTAGTCTGAAAGAGATTGTTCTTAAGTTCAAATTTACCACAAGAAGGATTCCTTCATCACATTTTTTTTAATAATATTATAAACAATAAATGTTTTGTTTAGCAATCTTTTAATCATGTCAAGGTTGTGCAAATATATAAGATTTCCTTACCTTGTTTAAGTTAAGTCAAACATTTCATTGACGCAAGGAGAATAATTAATCCAGTCAAATATTCGCAGCTCAACTCGCCGTGTTGCTTTTTTCAAACAAACACACTTAATGTTTTAAGATGCAAGTTGACATCGATATGTAAAAAGACCAAACAACTTCAATGTCACAAACTGTCTTTCGTTTGAAATATAATTCGAACGGGGTTTCCTAAGGGGGGATAAATTGTTAGGCTTTATTTCTTTTAACTTTGAGATACGTATTATTGATTATTTTTTATAAAGTATATATAGTCTATCTTTATCTGTGAAAATAAAGAAGAAAATATGCATAATTTATAAACGACGATCAACGGCATTACGTAACTGTTAATAGACGGCCAATTTAACATTTTCATTAATAAGTAGAACCATCCTTAAAATTCGACAAAAATCTATTTCTGACCCTATTATGCAGTTTAACTGGCGACACGTAGCGGTGACCATAAAACGGAGATTTGGGACCGTCCTGCGACACCCACCTGTCTCAACACGCCATGTCAGGGACGGTGGAAAATGTAAGTCTTAGTAAGGTTATTCAGAATAATATGCACGGATGGAAATGAACTACTTTAAAATCTAAAACATTTTGCAGGATTCTTAAGCTACTACATGAATCGTGGGAGACGTCATTGCATTTGTAGCATTTAAACTGGTACGCGTTTCTCTCTAGAAACGCCTACTGGGAGGGTTATAACAAATCATTCTGAAACCCGACAAACGTTATATTTCTAGTTCGAGGTTGAAGCAAGGAGAAACAATGGACACTTTGAACCTGCTTTTAGTAACTGCGAGTACGCTCAAATCTGTACTTGGGTTTTTGTCGTTTGGATGTAGAAATACCCGGCCACGTCAACTATATGTTTTTGTTAGATATATTTCTTTGTGTATAAACAACTCATGAGTTAATAGTTTGCATAGTTACATGTTGTGTGTACCTGTCACAAGTCTGGAGCCCGTGACACAGTGGTTGTCGTTTGTTGTTGTGTTGCTAATTTTTTTTTTAGTTAATATTTTGGTACATAGAATAGGCCGCTAGTTTTTTGGTTGGATTTGTTTCACATTTTCCTTTGGTCATTGGTGAAGGCCATACATGTACGTTGATCTATCGTTTTTTTATTTTTGCGTCATGTGATCTCTTGTAAAAAGTTGTCACATTCAGTTGGAAAGCAAGTTCTTGGAAACGTCCGTTGTCGTCAAGCTCTATCAGCAACAATAGCAGGGAGAATTAATTAGGTGGCGCTACAGTCGTCCGTAACGTCAAAAAGTCCCCCAAATCAATCGGCTAAAAGATTGACGTTTAAAGTATTTTTTTCAACTTGTTAACTTTTTAGTATAATTACATTTGAAAATTTGTAATTTTTTTTACCAATATTATTTCTTTACGACATACACACATTATTAAAAAATAGCTTATTTTTGCTATTCCGTTATCCTGTCCATTCTAAAAAGAAAAATAGCCATCTTTTTTGTTCGCCAAAAAAATCGATTTTCCTTACTTGACGTTTGCGTATCCAAATACAGAAAAGAACGGTTATAATTTTAAATGAAACCGGGAAAATCTATTTCAAATTTCTACACAATTTTTAAGCCATCATTTTGTACTATTATACATCAATTTAAGTGACCACCAGCCATGTCAATTTGTATATGGTTTTAGCTGCGTTTCTACTCCAAAACAGTGAAGTTCAGCTTCTTTGCATTGTACCTGTTTCAAAAGTACTCTAAAATACTGATATTATTAAAGATATGAATGAAATTTTGATTAAAGTTGTGGTTTCTGTACAATTCCATACGACACCTGTATTTTAGAGTAACTAAAACCCCTTTTGATCTCCTACACAAATTGACGGTGACATTGTTTTCTTTTTTCAAAATACGTCATGTACAATGTAACGATAAAAAAATATGTGTCAGGGTTATGAACACAGTAAAATTGTACACATCTTCTTTATTGCGTTTGAAACTATACGTCTCGGGAAATTCTGACAAATCTGACAAATTATTGTTAGCCTACGGATGGACAAAGGCACAAAAAATAGCAAAAGAAAATGCATTGCAAAGAACATTTCTGGAGGAAAATACATACTGAAAAGGGAATGAAGGTCAGTTAATTATATTTATATTTTATAAGTTAAAATCTTGCTTATATTATTATCTCTTTACTAAGTAAGCTACAATTACAAGAGCAAAAACTAGCTTATTAAGTGAAAAGTTTGTGTTCTTACAAAATTGAATTTATGTGGCAAATTCTTGTCAAATGTAATCATCATTGAACATTATTAAAGTAAAATGCATAACCAATTTCATTTCATTATTCAGGTAAAATATATAGATCTACACAATACAGCAGCTGATACAGCAACCTGAAGAGAAGAAGCCTCATTTGTCTCACAAAGAGCTACTGTGCAAGCTAATAGTTTAATTCTACAATAATGATGATTTTGAAATTCAAAATTGTGTCACTTTCACTCATAATTTTAAGGATTTTTTTTTTTTGACTGGTGATATGAGGGGAGCTAACCACTTGCACAAATCGACATAAAAACCACCGTTTCGTATCGAAAATAACTGGACGTTTGCGTATCCAACATTCTATTGTCGATGTGCTTATAAGTATTGAGTGTTCGTCTTAATGAGATGCTTTATTAAATTTAAATTCAGCCCATCATTTTTTGTTTCCTCGTAAATATTTTTCGATCAGGAGACTTGACAATTTTCAACCAAACTCCAAGTTTGAAGATAAAATAAAGAATAAAGGACTTTGATTTAATGTGTAAGTTTTTGACGATTGAAAACTATGTATACTCAAGATAAGTCAATAATTTTTTATTACGACAATAGTATTTAGTGAGTAAAAATGAGGTTTGTCTCGTCTGTTTTTACTGAATTTTCACGGTCACGTGAATCTATTGTTGCTGATAAACTTTGGGCCGAACCGTGACATGTTTTCCAACTGATTGACATTCCTACCACATCTTCTTGTTTATATTGTATTGTTCCTTTTGGTTGCCCTTCTTAACTAGAGTCATGTCTGTTATTTATATTTTTTTAAATTTAAAAGCATTGGTGTATAACGCACACTCCTAAAGTAGAAAATATTATTTCCCCATAAAACGAAATATTTATACAGCATTTTTACATCAATCAATAAATGAAATTACGACATTTCCAATACTAAATCAATAACCCATTGCACACAAATCTTCTACAATAAGGATAAAGCGCAGCATTCCACAGCTTTATAGACAGCTCAAACTTGTAATTTTCATAATTGTTTAAAGTTATATCATTGATGCGTTTTTATTTTAACCTGTGTCAAAAAGCGTTTACCAGCACGTAAGAGGTGTTTGCACATAACGTAATAGGTTATCGCACATAACGTAATATATCTTCGTACATAATGTAATAGGCATTTGCACATAACGTTATAGGCGTTTGCACATAACGTAATAGGTATTTGCACATAATGTAATAGGTATTTGCACATAATGTAATAGGTATTTGCACATAACGTAATAGGCGTTTGCACATAATGTAATACGTATTTGCACTTAATGTAATAGGCATTTGCACATAACGTAATAGGTACTTGCACAAAACGAAATAAGTGTTATACATAACGTATTAGGAGTTTGCACACAATTTTATAGGCGTATGCAGAACATGTAAGTACTATATATAACATGGTTTTTACGAGTTAACATATTTAAACAAACGAATCCGAAGGATGAGTTTGTTTAAATATGTTAATGAATTAGACACATGGTATATAAAATTTGTAATATAAATAAAATGATTGACAGCTTCAAGACCTTCAACTAATATCGGAAATTGATCACGTTAAAGTTTTATCCAATGAAGTGGAAGCTCGCGCAAGTAACGTTTCCGCCTCGTGTATGTTCTTCTGTGTATTTCATGTAATAAAACCTCTGAATTTGCCGAAAGTAAAGAAAATGACGGATTTTCCCGATTTTGTTTTTAGTTTTGAGCCCCGTGTATGATTGTATGCGCAGGTAATTTCATTATGTCATCAGATTGAGGTAAACAAAAAAGTCGAATTCCAGCGACAAGGATTTAATAATTATTCTAATGACGGTAAGAATTGTTTTTTTTTTGTTTGTTTTTAAGGTATCATACAAATTTATCATATTTTTCGGAATTTTCATCTCATTGAAACATGCATATTTATACATTTACTGTATAGTATAGTTTTCGTACAAACTGCTTTTCTTCCGTTATCTTATTAATTCGATTATAAGATGATTTATTAGAAACACAATTTTAATTAATAAAACACTGCATTTAAACAGCAGCGGATCCAGAGAGCGTAGATAGTTTACGTTCCCCTAATTGATGGCCAAAAACAATCTTGTTTTTTTTCAGATATTTGTAGCCGATATTTATTCCTTTGTCTATAGCTACACCCTTTCAAATTAAATCGAAATTTAATTTAATTTTCGCAAGGAAAATGATAGTTTCACATTTTATTTTTTCAAAACTGAAAGAAGAATAAGAATCATTTAGTAATTGTTTCCAAAATTAAGGGAATCGTGACAATCCTATATAGTTTGAAAAAGTTTTTTTAAGATGTGGTACACATAATTTATTGCCTTTTGTTATAAAATAAAAGCAAATGGAGATCTTGACCTTTTAGTACGTTTTACAGTTTCCTAAATGTTATAGAGGCGGATACCTTTCAAAAAGAAGGTGGAGCTTCATCCATGGCATAACACGAAAATGAATATGTTATACCATGGCTGAAGCTCCGCCTTTTCCCTTAGGATTCTAGTTGAGTTGCATATTTAATTAGCAAAGTATGGTACAACATCAATTTGCATATAATATACCATGGTTTTCCCTCACCACACTTTTTAAGCAAATTGTTTCTTAAAAACATCAAAGGAAAAAATCCAATTTATGTTACAATAGGCATTGATACATAAAGTAAGAGTTGTTTGCACGTAACGTAACCGATGTTTGCACAAAACGTATAAGTTGTTAGCATACAACGTTATACGTGTTTGCACATAATGTATTTGGTAATTGAACATTATATTAAAGGCATTTGCACATTACCGTAAATTGGGTTATTTTGGTTTATTTGCGCCTCCAATGAAAGTGCCAAAATTAAACACACGAAAATAAGACAAATACTAAATATTGAAACACCAAAATCGAGGACCGGTACAACGATATCGTGATGTAAATTGTTGAGGGAAATATCTTGTGTTAATATCCTGTCTTCCATATATTTCCCATTTACATATCCAAATTTGCAAATAAATATCCGGTATGATTTAACAAATCTTTATAATTTGTATTTGATTGTCAATTTTCATAAATTATTAAGAAAACACAATATGAATTTGTATTCACAAATGTCATAAATATGCCCAGATATTGCTGATTAGACACCGTTATTGGTATCAGTATATAAAAACACCTTCGAATCCTTATTCTTGTATTAATAAACATGTTCTGCTAAAGGCATAATAGTTAAAATTTTAATCCTTGATCTTTAATAGTTAACATGTAGTTGCAATTGAGATAATGATAAAAACTAATTTCATATGATTTTCGTAAAAATACATAATCTTTTTAAAATCCCTTTCTTTTAGCGTTCAACCTGACATACGGACTTATTTTCAATTGCATTCGTATCGGATCCCTAAATTTATTAAGTTAATTGTGTCGTGTTTCTGTTGGTGTAGGTCATTGATTTTTTTGACAATTCATATAAACGGGTAAATAAGGGCAAATACGAATGAGCTCATATATTTTATTGGCACGCTTTTTTTTATAAAGTAGAAAATGGAAGGAACTTCATCTTTCTGTACGCATTCACAATTTGTTTTGACGATACGTGAGCTGAATGTCCTGAAAACGCCTGCTCTTATATGACGTTAGAGGAGTGAGATAACCACGTTTATTTGACATCTGAAATTATCGATTTTTCTTTGACTAGGAAACCAATGTAATTAAGTGGAAAATATGTAATAACAAGTTTACAAGTTTATTCCGAAAAACCTTTGTGGATACAATGGTATAACAGAAAACAATAACAACAAAGTAACCCTCTGTCACAGCGATGGTGAAACAAGAGGTTTTCATTGAAACATGTTAAACATGAAAAACTTCAACAAGAATGTGTCCCCAATACACGGATGACCTATCCGCACCATCATTTTCTTTGTTCAGTGGACCAGGAAAATTGGTGAAAATCTATAATTTTGCATTAAAATTAGAAAGATAATATCATAGGGAACATGTGCAATTAGTTTCAAGTTGGACTTCAACTTCATCAAAACTGTAGACAAAACTTTAACTTCAAGCGGGACAGACGGACTAACGGACGGACAGACGGACGGATGAACGGACACACAGACCACAAAACATAATGCCCATGAATGGGGCATAAAAATATGTTCTCCATAACTTTCAAACAACTATCCGTACAGTCTTTAAATGGATGACTACATCCATTCTGAACATTTT
The DNA here is from genome assembly GCA_019925275.1 of Mytilus edulis. Lineage (NCBI taxonomy): Eukaryota > Metazoa > Mollusca > Bivalvia > Mytilida > Mytilidae > Mytilus > Mytilus edulis. Next base: position 61,603,221 of record CM034360.1, on the reverse strand, counting down.
TTTAATAGCCTTCATATAAAAAAAACCTCAATCGAGAAATAGAAGATAAGAAATGCAAACTTTGCAAAAGATAATATCAACTTGTTTTTAGTAAATATGTCACTGTTCCTATCACAGTGGACTGTAGGTATTTAATACATTTTTGGGGAAACTTCGCCAAAAAACCAAAAATTCATATTATGTTCATTCTGTATAAAAATGCTAAAATTCATAGACATTAATGTTTTATTCCGCTAGATAAGAGATCACCATCGATTTTAAATTTAAAGTATCAATTATCTGCATTCGGACATTTTGTCTTCTTTCCCGATTAATAACCACGATATGTCTATAAACCACAAAGAAACAAAACTACAGTAACCCATGTAGTCGTAATTGCGTGTCGATGTCTTGTCAATTGTACGGTTGTTTTATCTGACTAACTAACTTGATACGGAAAATGGTCTATTTTTTTTAAATTACCATGGTCTGTTATTTTTAAACTGTTAATATTGAAATTAGTTAAAAAGTCAAAGATGAAATCGAAAATAAGTGCCCCGTGCAAATTATTTTCGAATATCTAATTGTTCATACTTCTTTAAAGTAATAAACTTTATTCAAATAAATTATAATCTTCCCTCATCTGATCACCAGCATGGCTAAAGGTATTACTCCCAAATGTATTGTGAGGGGTGTGAGGTGACACGTCCAGGTATTCAAGCGATTTCCTGGCGGGCTTGCCAATTTATAACTTTCCATTTTGAACTATCAGGTGTATAATATACAACTCTGTCATTACTAAACGCATACGCTTGTTTATAAATAACATTTCTGGTGAAAAGAATATTATTCATACAAATATAAATAATACCCAAAAAATAAGATTTGATGAAATTAAACTCTATTTACATATTTTTTCCAAGTGTGAATTTGGAAAAATGTAATAGATAATAATTGTCAATAGTGAAGGACAGATTGGAACATAACCAGAAATATTGATGTAAAAAAATCACCTGTTGACGATTCGTTTATACGACTGGGTAGAAAGTTATGGAACTATAGCGCAATTTAAAATATATACATCAATACATTGAACATAAGAAAGAAACATACATTTTGTGTAAATTGGGGTAAAAGTTTTGTAAATAGACTAGTCCACGTATGCCAACAGTAGGTAATCATCGAATGTGGATAGACTATTGAATACCAAAAGAAGAAGAAAATCAATTTGATTTGAATACAGGTCGATGTATAACTTGCGTTGGTTCATCGAAGTTGTGGACATAGTAAAACCACAGATTTATATATCATTTAGATTGTTCTCACCTGAAATGCCGGTGAACCGTGACGCCTAGATTTCACTGAATGAAAATCAAAAGATTATACTTACATAATGCTAATCTTTTAATTACCTTGAGTTTAACTACGCATTCAACATTCACTAAGTGTCAAAAAACAATATACATTATATTTCCAAACAAGTAAAAATGTTTGCTGGAATGAAGCAAAAAGGTCAGAATACAAACATGTATTTTTCAATACACTATCGATCTGGCATGTCAGTTTCATATGTTTGTTTAAAGTATTTGTAGAAAAAAATCATAAAAAAATTCTATTGTAATATTTATTTAATTATTAAAATTCGTATAATAAAGTTCACACATAAATCCTACAATCTAAGTTTAAAGGTTGCATGGGTATCACTTATTTTTCGTTGATTAATAGCTACACCAAAAGTCGTCAATGCGATGGTTAACGAACAAGACTTAAATGAGATTAATTTCACTCCTGGCATGCAAAAAGACTTAAACTACGTCACATAAGTCAGACAGTTTGAAGAAATACAATTATTAATTAAAAACGAATTGTTCAAAGAACAATTGAAGGTCTTTCCACAAGTGAAGATCTATTTTATTATCAAAATATTAAAATCAATCTAAAATGTCAGTTCGTATGACTTTATAATGTATAAATATGAATTTAAAGCAAAGGTCAAAATCTAGAACGTCCTTTTAACCTTTGACCATGACCTCAATTTCAAGGTCACCAACCAAGGACCTCAAACAAAAAGACCCTAGGTCTGTAATATGTATGGTTAATGAGTTATATCACTATAGGCATGATTTTAAATATAAGATGGGCGAAAACTCTCATTTATTGTTTACGCACCCTTCCAACCAAAGTTTATAAGTTACAACGTGTCGCAACTCACAATTTAGTAAAAAGAATTTGTCAATATCTTTCACGGTTGTTGAAAATAAGAGAAAATAAGCCAAAATCAAAATTTAGAATATGACCTTGACCTTTGACCTTGACCTTATTTTCATTTTTTTTGGACCAAGGACCTGAAATCTAAAGACCCTAGGCCTATATCACTGATGGTTTACCAGTAAGAAACACATATCACTTATATCAAATGCATAAGGGGAAATAACTCTCATATGGAGTCTCCGGATAGCTTCGGTCCAAATGAATATTCTAATCCTGAAGACGTAACGAGCAATTTGGTAAAATAAATTTGTCGTAATCTTTTACGGTTGCGAAGGAGTAGTGGCCACAAGAATAACAGTGTTTGGGGAGATAACTCTTACAACAAAAAGTATTTTGTTACGCAGTTGTAAATTTTTAAAGCGTATAAACTATACGACATCATATTCCAAATATCTAAGCGACATCTTTTGAAATATCAATACTACGCAAGAAAAAAATTTAGGCGGAAGAAAAAAAAAAAAAATAATAATTAAAAACCAATTGTTCAAAGAACAATTGAAGGTCTTTCAACCAATAAGGATCTATTTAGATATGAAAATATTAAAATTCAGTTAAAAATGTCAGTTCCTATGGCTTAATGATGTATAAATATGAATTTTAAGCAAAGGTCAAAATCTAGAACGTCCAATTAACCTATGACCTTGACCTCAATTTCAAGGTCATAGACTAAACATCTCAAATAAAAAGACACTAGTTCCTTAATATGTATGGTTCATGAGTAAAATCACTTTACGCATAATTCTTAATATAAGAGGGGCGAAAACTCCCTTTTATTGTTTACGCACCCTTGCAACCAAAATTTATAAGTTACGACATGTCGCAACTAACAATTTAGTAAAAAAAAATTGTCGATATCTTATAAGGTTAATGAAAAAAGGTAAAAATAAACCAAAATCAAAATTTAGAATTTGACCTTGACCTTTGACCTTGACCTAATTTTCATTTTATTGGACCAATGATCTTAAATCAAAAGACCCTAGGTCTCTATCACTTATAGTTTACCAGTTAGAAATGCATATCACTGATATCATATATAAAAGGGGGGATAACTCTCATATGGAGTCTCTGGATAGCTTCGGTTGAAATGAAACAGAACATCCTAAGGATATAACGAGCAATTTGGAAAAATAAATTTGTCAGTTTCTTATACGGTTGCGAAGGAGTAGTGGCCACAAGAAAAACAGTGTTCGGGGAGATAACTCTTACAAGGTACAGTTTTTTGTTACGCGGTGTCAGTTTCAGAAGCGTATTAACTTTTCAATATCATTTACCTTATATCTAAGCGATATATTGTGAAACAAAAAAACAGCGAAGGAAAAAAAAGTTTGCTTTAAAAAAGCAATTGTAGGGGGTCTTTCCCCCTTTAAAATTAATTGAATTGGGGGGGGGGTTTGTTTGTTTGTTTGTTTGTTTGTTTGTTTCTGTATGGGGTTTATATTATTGTTACCGGAAAAGGTTCATGTTTAGTTTGGAAAGTTTTTCTTTTATTTTAGGTACAGCGCGCGCGCCACATCACGTGACACGGGTTTATAATAACGAAAAGATAGTCTTTTTATTTCTCTTTAGGTCGGGACGTTAAACAGACAACATGTTTAGAGATGGAATGCACACAATGTAATTTCTTTTGTCATTGTAGGAAATTGACATTTTGATGACAGTTCACAAGCAGTGCATATTTTGGATTTAATTGATCCGGTGTAACTTTAAAACACGTTTATTGATTATTTTCTGATAATGTACATTTTTCAGCACCTGTTTGTAACACAGATTAGTATTTCAATCTCGGAGCGGACATTTTATTGTAGGTTTTTACTGAGATTTACGGACCTAGCAAGCGATTTTTACGGCATTGCCATTTCTTTTCTCTAGGAAAAGCTGGGAGAGATATCTGCACCAAGTTTTTTTATAAACTTTTAGTACATGTATGCCCTGCTGACTGCAAATTTTGAGGTCGATTGTACTTGTAGTTTCAGAGAACATGTGGATTTTTTTTCAGAAGTGACGTAAGAACAATATTAAATTTCATTTTTTCTTAAATAAATAAGAGTTTGCTCCTTCAATAAACTCATGAATAAACAGTCATACAGATTG
>CM034360.1:61576380-61593880 GCA_019925275.1 Mytilus edulis | reverse complement strand
ATTAAAAACCAATTGTTCAGAGAACAATTGAAAGTCTTTCCACACCAAAGAAATTTGGATAAGAAGGTAGTCTCTTCATACTGATGCAATAAATGATGGGTTTATTATCTTTTTGAGTGATATAAGGGAGATAATATGCTACTTCCGGTGAAATGAATGTCACATCCGGTCTCATATGATAGCTTCTTTCACACTGATTCCAAAAATATATAGTTTCTATATACTTTTGTATGTAGAACGGGAGATAATTGGCCACTTCCGGTTTGTTGGAAGTCATTTTTAGTCTTCAGTAATCTGTTCATGTATCTATATGACAAAATATATGGATTCTGAGTACTTTTATGTGAAAAAATTGCAAAAAAAAGCTACTTCCGGTTTTTCGAAGTCACTTCCGGTAGCCATTTTTCAAGGTCATTTGTCACTTAACCTTTTGTATAAGGTCAAATGTCTTTATAATGAACTTAATTGAAGTTATAATCAAATAACCTCATATCAAGACATTTCAGGGGCACCAACTCCTATAAGATGCCATTTAATTGTATAAGACTAAATGTAGCATATCTTCATTACAATAAAGCTGACATTTTGCACTTGTACTTTTAGATGTATCTCTCAAAGTGTCAAAGAAAATGCAAAAACAAGCAAAAGTCACAACTGAGAACTTGACCTTGACCTTTGACCTTGACCTCATTTTCTAAGTTGGGACCTAGGGGAGTCAAATAAAAACATTCCAGGGTTATACGGTTAACTGTTTATGAGTTAAATAAACATACCGACAAATTTATTTTGTAAAGGTAGATAACTCCTATAAAATTTCATCGAATCGCTTTGATTCAAATACGCCAAAAATTACTGAGGATGTAACGAACAATTTGAAAAAAGAATTTTGTCGCTATCTTTTTTTGTTACGAAGGAGATGCACACAGAGGGTAAACAGTGAAAATGGAGATAACTCTTACATAGAAAATGGTTCGGCTTAGCAGGGTGAAATTTAAAAGCGCATAGACTATACGATACCATATGAGAAATATCTAAGCGACATATTGCGAAACAAACATTTTGCGCAAGAACAAAATTTGGCGGAAGAAAAAAAAAAAAAAAATAATAATAAATATAAAGCAATTGTTTTGAAAACAATTGTTAGGCAGTCTTTCCCCTCTGATGAATGGATAATTGATTTTTTTTTTATTGATTGATTTGGAAAAAAAGGGGGGGGGGGGTATTTGTTTATTTGTTTGTTTGTTTGCTTTGGTATGGGGTCTATATTATTATGTTACCGGAGAAGTGTCATGTTTAGTTTGGAAAGTTTTTCTTTTATTTTAGATACAGCGCGCGCGCAAGATTGAGGAGACATCACGTGACGCGGGTTTATATTAAGAAAAACTTAGTCTTTTTATTTCTCTTTAGGTCGGGACGTTAAACAGACAACATGTCTAGAGATGGAATGCACACAATGTAATTTCTTTTGTCATTGTAGGAAATTGACATTTTGATCACAGTTCTCCAGCAGTGCATGTTTTGGATTTAATCGATCCGGTGTAACTTTAAAACACATTTAATGATTATTTTTTGATAATGTCCATTTTTCAGCACCTGTTTGTAACACAGATTAGTATTTCAATCTCGGAGCGGACATTTTATTGTAGGTTTTTACTGAGATTTACGGACCTAGCAAGCGATTTCTAAGGCATTGCCATTTCTTTTTTCTAGGAAAAGTCTTGAGAGATATCTGCAAACAGTTTTTTTATGAACCTTCAATACATGTATGCCCTGCTGACTGCAAATTTTTAGGTCGATTGGACTTGTAGTTTCAGAGAATATGTGGATTTTTTTTCAGAAGAGACGTAAGAACAATAATAAAATAAAAATTTTCTTGAATAATTGAGTTTGTTCCTTCAATATACTGTCATAAATAAACAGTCATACATATTGATTGATTGATTAGTTGGTTGATTGATTGGTTGGTTGGTTGGTTTGTTGGTTGGTTGATTAAACCCGTTTGATAGGGTCACTTAGAACAAGGGGAAAAAAAACTCAAGAGACCTTGCATCCCGTATTAAACGCATGACACGGAAACATACATTAAGTGATTGATTGGTTGGTTGGTTGGTTAAACACGTTAGTTAAACATGTTGGTTGAACACGTTGGTTAAACACGTTGACTGGTTAAACACGTTGGAAAGGCTCAATTTAAACAAGCGAAAAAAAACATCTTGGATCCCGTATTTAACAAATGAAACGGAAACATGCATTGATTGGTTGATTGGTTGGTTGGTTGGTTGGTTAAACACGTTGGTTAAACACGTTGGTTAAACACGTTGGCTGGTTAAACACGTTTGATAGGCTCAATTTAAACAAGCGAAAAAAAACCATCTTGGATCCCGTATTTAACACATGAAACGGAAACATGCATTGATTTATTGGTTGGTTGGTTGGTTGGTTGGTTGGTTGGTTGGTTGATTAAACACGTTGGTTAAACATGCTGGTTAAACACGTAGTTTAAACACGTACTTTCAACACGTTTGATAGGCTCAATTTTAACAAGCGAAAAAAAAAACCATCTTGGATCCCGTATTTAACACATGAAACGGAAACATGCATTGATTGGTTGATTGGTTGGTTGGTTGGTTGGTTGGTTAAACATGTTGGTTAAACACGTTGGTTAAACACGTTGGCTGGTTAAACACGTTAGATAGGCTCAATTTAAACAAGCGAAAAAAAAACATCTTGGATCCCGTATTTAACACATGAAACGGAAACATGCATTGATTGGTTGATTGGTTGGTTGGTTAAACATGTTGGTTAAACACGTTGGTTAAACACGTTGGCTGGTTAAACACGTTAGATAGGCTCAATTTAAACAAGCGAAAAAAAACCATCTTGGATCCCGTATTTACACATGAAACGGAAACATGCATTGATTGATTGATTGGTTGGTTGGTTGGTTGGTTGGTTGGTTGGTTGGTTGGTTGGTTGTTTGTTTGGTTGGTTGGTTGGTTGGTTAAACACGTTGGTTAAACACGTTGGTTAAACATGTTGGTTAAACATGTTGGTTAAACACGTTTGATAGGCTCAATTAAAACAAGCGGAAAAAAAGAAACCTTGAATCCCGTATCAAACACATGAAACGGAAACATTGATTGATTGATTGATTGATTGATTGATTGATTGATTGATTGATTGATTGATTGATTGGTTGGTTGGTTGGTTGTTGGTTGGTTGGTTGGTTGGTTGGTTGGTTGGTTGAAATTCAAACACTCATAAAACTGTTTAAATAGTGCCAAAACCACATAATTTGATGACCTTGACCTTTGACCTTGTGACCTTCGTCAAGGTCATTGCTCCACAAGGTCATTGCAAAAGACCCTATGGGTCAAGGACCTTTTGTTTAAGAGTTTTGCCTAAAAATGGCTTTTTAAAAACCATCGATGGGAGTTATGTCCCTTATATGATGGTAAAATCAATATAGTCATAATGTAAAAAAGTTGCCCCTTAAAGTACCAAGCATTTTTCACTGCTTAATTTTTTTGTATCTATAACCGTTCAAGAATTATAGGGAAATGAAAAACTTATAAAAATCTAAAATATGACCTTGACCTTTGACCTTGACCTAATTTTCTAAGTTAGGACCCAGGGGACTCAAATAAAAACATTCCAGGGTTATACGGTTAACGGTTTAGGAGTTTAGAAAACATACCGACAAATTTATTCCGTAAAGGTAGATAACTCCTATAAAATTTCATCAAATCGCTTCGATCCAAATACGCCAAAAATTACTGAAGATGTAACGAACAGTTTGTAAAAAGAATTTTGTCGCTTTCTTATTTTGTTACGAAGGAGATGCACACAGAGGATAAACAGTGAAAAGGGAGATAACTCTTATATAGAAAATGGTTCGCCTTAGCAGGGTGAATTTAAAAGCGCATAAACTATACGATACCATATGAGAAATATCTAAGCGACATATTGCGAAACAAACATTTTGCGCAAGAACAAAATTTGGCGGAAGAAAAAAAAAAATAATTAAAAACCAATTGTTCAGAGACTAAATAATAATAATAATAATAATAATAATCAGAACAAAAACAATAAGTCTTTCCACAGAAAAGTGGAAAGACTTAATAATAATCAGAACAAATACAATAAGTCTTTCCACAGAAAAGTGGAAAGACCTAATAATCAGAAGAAAAACAATAAGTCTTTCCACAGAAAAGTGGAAAGACTTAATAATAATAATTAAAAACTAATTGTTCAGAGAACAATTGAAGGTCTTTCCATCAAAACAATGTATTTTGATATGAAAAGTTGTGAAACTAAGTTTAAAATGTCATTTCAATCGTCAAATGATAGCTCCTAGTAAGCTGATTCCAAAAATATATTGTTTCCATACATTTTTTTTAAATAAGGGAGATAATTTGTTACTTCCGGTTTGAAAAATGTTACTTCCGATTATATTTGAATATTTACTTGAGACTGATTCCAAAAATATCTGGTTCTATATACTTTTATATTAAAAAGTACAAAAAAATAGCTATTTCCGGTTTACAAAAGGTCACTTCCGGTTGTTTTTTACAAAGTTAAATGGTTTGATATCTTTTTCTAAAAGTTGTATATCTTTATCATGTATACATATAGAATAAAAGCAAAGGTCAAAATCTAGAACGTCAAATTAAGCTATGACCTTGAGATCAGTTTCAAGGTCATAAACCAAGGACCTCAAATCAAAAGACCATAGGTCTTTATTATATTCAGTTAATGAGTTATTTCACCAAACGCGTATTTTTAAATACAAGAGGGGAGAAAACTCCCTTTTACATTCAACGTACGCTTGCAATCAAAATTTACATCTTACGACATGTCGCAACTAACAATTTAGTAAAAATAATTTGTTGATATCTTATACAGTCTTTGGATATAAGTGAAAATAAGCCAAATTCAAATATTAGAATATGACCTTGACCTTTGACCTTGACCTAATTTTCATTTTTTTGGACCAAGGACCTCAAATCAAAAGATCCTAGGTCTCTATCACTTATGATTTATAAGATAGAAATTCATATCACTTATATCAGATGCATAAGGGGAAATAACTCTCATATGGAGCGGTCATATCGCTTCGGTCAAAATAGGACAAATCATGCGAAGGATATAACGAGCAATTTTGTAAAATAAATTTGTCATAATCTTTTACGGTTGCGAAGGAGATGCGCTAACAAGGAAAACAGTGTTTGGGGAGATAACTCCTACAAAGAAAAGTATTTGTTTACGCAGGGTAAATTTCAAAAGTGCATAAACTGTTCGATATCATATACCAAATATCTAATCGACATATTGCGAAACAAATGTTTATCGCTAGAACAAAATTAGGCGGAAGAAAAAAAAAAATAATCAGAAGAAAACAATAGGTCTTTCCACAGAAAAGTGGAAAGACCTAATTATAATAATAATAAAAATAATAATCAGAACAAATACAATAGGACTTTCCACAGAAAAGTGGAAAGACCTAATAATCAGAACAAACACTATAGGTCTTTCAACTGAAAGGTTGAAAGACCTAATAATAATAATAATAATAATTAAAAACCAATTGTTCAAAGAACAATTGAAGGTCTTTCAACCAATAGGGATGTATTTTGATATGAAAATATAAAGATTCAGTTGAAAATGTCAGTTCCTATGGCTTTATGATGTATAAAAATGAATTTCGACCAAAGGTCAAAATCTAGAACGTCCAATTTACCAATGACCTTGACCTCAATTTCAAGGTCATAAACATAGGATCCCAAATCAAAAGACCCTAGGTCTGTATTATGTATGGTTCATGAGTAATATCACTTTACGCATAATTCTAAATATAAGAGGGGCGAAAACTCCCACTTATTGTCTACGCACCCTTGTAACCAAAATTTATAAGTAACGCCATGTCGCAACTAACAATTTAGTAAAAATAATTTGTCGAAATCTTATAAAGTTAATGAAGTAAGTGGAAATAAGCCAAAATTAAAATTTAAAATTTGACCTTGACCTTTGACCTTGACCTAATTTTCATTTTTTTGGACCAAGGATCTTAAATCAAAAGACCCTAGGTCTCTATCACTTATGGTTTACCAGTTAGAAATGCATATCACTTATATCATATACAAAAGGGGGGATAACGCTCATATGGAGTCTCCGGATAGCTTCGGTCAAAATAAAACAGAACATCCTGAGGATATAACGAGCAATTTGGAAAAATAAATTTGTCGGTTTCTTATACGGTTGGGAAGCCTTAGAGATAACAAGAAAAACAGTGTTCGGGGAGATAACTCTTACAAGGTGAAGGTTTTTGTTACGCGGTGTCAGTTTCAGAAGCGTATCAACTGTTCGATATCATAAACCATATATCTAAGCAACATCTTGCGAAACAAAAAAACAGTGAAGGAAAAAAAATTTGGCGGAAGAAAAAAAAAATAATTAAAAACCAATTGTTCAGAGAACAATTGAAGGTCTTTCAACCAAAAAGGATCTATTTTGATATGAAAATATTAAAATTCAGTTGAAAATGTCAGTTCCTATGGCTTTATGATGTAGAAATATGAATTTCGAGCAAATGTCAAAAATTTAGAACGTCCAATTAACCTATTACCTTGACCTCAATTCCAAGGTCATCAACCAAGGATCCCAAATCAAAAGACCCTAGGTCTGTATTATGTATGGTTCATGAGTAATATCACTTTACGCATAATTCTAAATATAAGAGGGGCGAAAACTCCCATTTATTGTCTACGCACCCTTGCAACCAAAATTTATAAGTTACGACATGTCGCAACTAATAATTTAGTAAAAATAATTTGTCGATATCTTATAAGGTTAATGAAAATAAGTGAAAATAAGTCAAAATCAAAATTTAGAATTTGACCTTGACCTTTGACCTTGACCTAATTTTCATTTTTTTGGACCAAGGATCTTAAATCAAAAGACCCTAGGTCTCTATCACTTATGGTTTACCATTTAGAACTGCAAATCACTTATATCATATATAAAAGGGGGGATAACTCATATATGGAGTCTCCGGATAGCTTCGGTCCAAATGAAACAGAACATCCTGAGGATATAACGAGCAATTTGGAAAAATAAATTTGTCGGTTTCTTTTACGGTTGCGAAGCCTTAGAGATAACAAGAAAAACAGTGTTTGGGGAGATAACTCTTACAAGGTAAAGGTTTTTGTTACGCGGTGTCCGTTTCAGAAGCGCATTAACTGTTCGATATCATATACCATATATCTAAGCTACATCTTGTGAAACAAAAAAACAGCGAAGGAAAAAAAAGTTGGCGGAAGAAAAAAAAAATAATAATAATTAAAAACCAATTGTTCAGAGAACCATTGATGGTCTTTCCACCAATTTCAACATATTTTGATGTGAAAATATTAAAAATTCAGTTGATATGTCAGTTCCTATGACTTTATGATGTCTAAATATGAATTTGGAGCAAAGGTCAAAATCTAGAACGTCCAATTAACCTATGACCTTGACCTCAATTTCAAGGTCATAGACTAAGGATCTCAAACCTTAAGACACTAGTTCCTTAATATGTATGGTTTATGAGTAATATCACTTTACGCATAATTCTAAACATAAGAAGGGAAAAAACTCCCATTTATTGTCTTCGCACCCTTTCAACCAAAATTTATGAGTTACGACATGTCGATCTAACAATTTAGTAAAAATAATTTGTCGATAAGTTATATGGCTTTTGAAAATAAGTGAAAATAAGCCAAAATCAAAATTTATAATATGACCTTGACCTTTGACCTTGACCTTATTTTCATTTTTTTGGACCAAGGACCTCAAATCAAAAGATCCTAGGTCTCTATCACTTATGGTTTACCAGTTTGAAATGCAAATTCTTATATCAAACATTAAAGGGGGGATAACTCTCATATGGAATCTATATACGGCTTCGGTCAAAATAAAACAGAACATCCTGAGGATATAACGAGCAATTTGGAAAAATTAATTTGTCGGTTTCTTATACGGTTGCGAAGCCTTAGAGATAACAAGAAAAACAGTGTTCGGGGAGATAACTCTTTTTTGGGAAAGTATTCGGTTAAGCAGAGTTGGTTTCAAAAGCGTATAAACTGTTCGATATCATATTACAAAAATCTAAGCGACATTTTGCGAAACAAAAAAACAGCGAAGGAAAAAAATTAGGCGGAAGAAAAAAAAAAAAAAAAAAAATAATAATAATAATAATTAAAAACCAATTGTTCAGAGAACCATTGATGGTCTTTCCACCAGTTTGGAAGTTTTTTTATATGAAAATATAAAAATTTGGTTTTAAATGTCAATTTTAGCGTCAAATGACAGCTTATTGAACGCTTATTCCAAAAATATATGGTTTCTATCAAAAAAATACATAGAAAAGGGAGATTATCTTTTACTTCCGGTTTAAAAAGTTTACTTCCGGTATTGTTTGATAGTTTACTCGACACTGATTCCAAAAATATATGGTTCTATATACTTTTACATTGATTTAGTACAAAAAAATAGCTACTTCCGGTTTACAAAAGGTCACTTTCGGTTGTGTTTTTTAAGGTCACATTGCTTACAACTTAATGCAAAAAGTCCCATGGCTTTATCATGTGTACATATGAGGTAAAAGCAAAGGTCAAAATCTAGAACGTTTAATTAGCATATGACCTTGAGCTCAATTTCAAGGTCATAAACCAAGGACCTCAAATCAAAAGACTCTAGTCCTCTACTGTATATTGTTAATGAGTTATATTACCATACGTATGATATTAGATATAAAAAGGGGGAAAACTCGCGTCAAATGTCTATGTACCCTTTCGACTAAAATTTATGTGTTACGACATGTCGTAACTAACAATTGTGTGAAAATATTTTGTCGATATCTTGTATGATTTCTGAAAATAAGAGATAACAAGCCAAAACAAAAATTTGAACATGACCTTGACCTTTGACCTTGACCTCATTTTCATACTTTTTGAGCAAGGGCCTCAAATCAAAAGACCCTAGGACTCTATCACTTATGGTTTTCCAGTTACAAATTTATTTCACTTATTTCAATACAAAAGGGGGAATTACTCTCATATGGGGTCTGCGTAAAGCTTCGGTCAAAATAAAACGTAACATCCTGAGGATGTAACGAGCAATTTGGAAAAATAAATTTGTCGCTTTCTTTTACGGTTGCGGAGGAGATCTGATAACAAGAAAAACAGTGTTTGGGGAGATAACTCTTACAAAGAAAAGTGTTCGGTTTAAACAGGGTGAGTTTCAAAAGCGTATAGACTGTATGATCTCATATACAAAAAAACTACGCGACATCTTTTGAAACATTTTCACACCGCAAGAAAAAAATTAGGCGGAAGAAAAAAAAAAAAAAAAATAATCAGAACAAAATCAATAGGTCTTTCCACACGAAAGGTGGAAAGACCTAATAATAGGGAAAAAACTGGAGTTGTCGTTCTTATCCGTTGATACGATAGATAGCACACAAGCTATATTCATTTGTAAGTGGAGGGTAAAAAAAAAGGGGGGGGGGCAAAAGGGGGTCCCAGGGAGATTTTTTTTTTTTTTTTATATAAACGGAACAGAATGGTTAAAATTGCCGTTTTACAATATAAATCAATTGCTTTTAAAAAGCAATTGTAAACGGTCTTTCCCCCCTTAGAAACATGATTGTGTGTGTGTGTGTGTGTGTGTGTGTGTCTGTGTGTCTGTGTGTGTGTGTGTCTGTCTGTCTGTGTGTGTGTGTGTGTGTGTGTGTGTGTTTGTTTGTTTGTTTGTTTGTTTGTTTGTTTCTGTAAGGGGTCTATATTATTCCGGGGAAGTTTCAAGTTTAGTTCGGAAAGTTTTTATTTTATTTCAGGCCAGCGCGCGCGCCAGATTGGGGAGACATCACGTGACTTGGATTTATAATAACGAAAACTTAGTCTTTTTATTTCTCTTTAGGTCGGGATGTTGAACAGACAACATGTATAGAGACGGAATGTACACAATGTAATTTCTTTTTGTCATTGTAGGAGGAAATTGACATTTTGATCACAGTTCACCAGCAGTGCATGTTTTGGATTTAATTGATTCGGTGTAACTTTAAAACACATTTAAGGATTATTTTCTGATAATGTACATTTTTCAGCACCAGTTTGTAACACAGATAAGTATTTCAATCTAGGAGCGGACATTTTATTGTAGCATTTCACTGAGTTTTACGGACCTAGCAAGCAATTTTAACGGCATTGCAATTTTTTTTCTCTAGGAAAAGTCTTGAGAGATATCGGCACCACGTTGTTTTATGAACCTTTAGTACATGTATGCCCTGCTGACTGCAAAGTTTGGGGTCGATTGGACTTGTAGTTTCCGAGTTTAACTGATAACAAACATGTGGATTTTTTTTTCAGAAGAGATGTAAGAACAATATTAAAAACCAATTGTTCAGAGAACAATTGAAGGTCTTTCAACTAATAAAGATCTATTTTGATATGAAAATATTAAAATTCAGTTGAAAATGTCAGTTCCTATGGCTTTATGATGTATAAATATGAATTTAAAGCAAAGGTCAAAATCTAGAACGTCCAATTAACCTTCGACCTTGACCTCAATTTGAAGGTCATAGACTAAACATCTCGAATCAAAAGACACTAGTTCCTTAATATGTATGGTTCATGAGTAATATCACTTTACGCATAATTCTAAATATAAGAGGGGCCAAAACTCCCATTTATTGTCTACGCACCCTTGCAACCAAAATTTATAAGTTAAGACATGTCGCAACAAACAATTTAGTAAAAATAATTTGTCAATATCTTATAAGGTTAATGAAAATAAGTGAAAATAAGCCAAAATCAAAATTTAGAATTTGACCTTGACCTTTAACCTTGACCTAATTTTCATTTTTTTGGACCAAGGATCTTAAATCAAAAGACCCTAGGTCTCTATCACTTATGGTTCACCAGTTAGAAATGCATATCACTTATATCATATACAAAAGGGGGGATACCTCTCATATGGAGTCTCCGGATAGCTTCGGTCAAAATAAAACACAACATCCTGAGAATATAACGAGCAATCTGGCAAAATAAATTTGTCGGTTTCTTATACGGTTGCGAAGCCTTAGAGATAACAAGAAATACAGTGTTCGGGGAGATAACTCTTATTTGGGAAAGTATTCGGTTAAGCAGAGTTGGTTTCAAAAGCGTATAAACTGTTCGATATCATATACCATATATCTAAGCGACATCTTGCGAAACAAAAAAAACAGCGAAGGTAAAAAAAGTTGGCGGAAGAAAAAAAAAAAAATAATAATAATAATAATTAAAAACCAATTGTTCAGAGAACCATTGATGGTCTTTCCACCACTACAACATATTTTGATGTGAAAATATTAAAAATTCAGTTGATATGTCAGTACCTATGACTTTATGATGTCTAAATATGAATTTGGAGCAAAGGTCAAAATCTAGAACGTCCAACTAACCTATGACCTTGACCTCAATTTCAAGGTCATAGACTAAGGATCTCAAACCTAAAGACACTAGTTCCTTAATATGTATGGTTAATGAGTAATATCACTTTACCCATAATTCTAAACATAAGACGGGCGAAAACTCCCATTTATTGTCTTCGCACCCTTTCAACCAAAATTTATAAGTTACGACATGTCGCAACTAACAATTTAGTAAAAATAATTTGTCGATAAGTTATACGGTTTTTGAAAATAAGTGAAAATAAGCCAAAATCAAAATTTATAATATGATCTTGACCTTTGACCTTGACCTTATTTTCAATTTTTTTGGACCAAGGATCCCAAATCAAAAGACCCTAGGTCTCTATCACTTATGGTTTGCCAGTTAGAAATGCATATTCTTATATCAAACGTAAAAGGGGGATAACTCTCATATGAAATCTATATACGGCTTCGGTCAAAATAAAACAAAACATCCTGAGGATATAACGAGCAATTTGGAAAAATAAATTTGTCGGTTTCTTATACGGTTGCGAAGCCTTAGAGATAACAAGAAAAATAGTGTTCGGGGAGATAACTCTTATTTGGGAAAGTATTCCGCTAAGCAGAGTTGGTTTTAAAAGTGTATTAACTGTTCGATATCATATTCCAAAAATCTAAGCGACATCTTGCGAAACAAAAAAACAGCGAAGGAAAAAAATTTGGCGGAAGAAAAAAAAAAAAAATAATAATCAGAAGAAATCCAATAGGTCTTTCCACGTAAAAGTGGAAAGACCTAATCAGAACAAAACCTATAGGTCTTTCAACTGAAAGGTTGAAAGACCTAATAATCAGAAGAAATCCAATAGGTCTTTCCACGGAAAAGTGGAAAGACCTAATAATAATTAAAAACCAATTGTTCAAAGAACAATTGAAGGTCTTTCAACCAATAAGGATCTATTTTGATATGAAAATATTAAGATTCAGTTGAAAATGTCAGTTGCTATGTCTTTATGATATAAAAATATGAATTTCGAGCAAAGGTCAAAATCTAGAACGTCCAATTTACCTATGATCTTGACCTCAATTGCAAGGTCATAAACTAAGGATCCCAAATCAAAAGACCCTAGGTCAGTATTATGTATGGTTCATGAGTAATATCACTTTATGCATAATTCTAAATATAAGAGGGCAAAAACTCCCATTTATTGTCTACGCACCCTTCCAATCTAAATTTATGAGTTACGACATGTCGCAACTAACAATTTAGTAAAAATAATTTGTCGAAATCTTATAAAGTTAATGAAGTAAGTGAAAATAAGCCAAAATCAAAATTTAAAATTTGACCTTGACCTTTGACCTTGACCTAATTTTCATTTTTTTGGACCAAAGATCTTAAATCAAAAGACCCTAGGTCTCTATCACTTATGGTTTACCAGTTAGAAATGCAAATCACTTATATCATATATAAAAGTGGGGATAACTCTCATATGGAGTCTCCGGATAGCTTCGGTCCAAATGAAACAGAACATCCTGAGGATATAACGAGCAATTTGGAAAAATAAATTTGTCGGTTTCTTATACGGTTGCGAAGCCTTAGAGATAACAAGAAAAACAGTGTTCGGGGAGATAACTCTTACAAGGTAAAGTTTTTTGTTACGCGGTGTCAGTTTCAGAAGCGTATTAACTGTTCGATATCATATACCATATATCATAGCGAAATCTTGCGAAACAAAAAAAACAGTGAAGGAAAAAAAAGTTGGCGGAAGAAAAAAAATAATAATAATAATAATAATTAAAAACCAATTGTTCAAAGAACAATTGAAGGTCTTTCAACTAATAAAGATCTATTTTGATATGAAAATATTAAAATTCAGTTAAAAATGTCAGTTCCTATGGCTTTATGATGTATAAATATGAATTTAAAGCAAAGGTCAAAATCTAAAACGTCCAATTAACCTTTGACCTTGACCTCAATTTCAAGGTCATAGACTTAACATCTCGAATCAAAAGACACTAGTTCCTTAATATGTATGGTTCATGAGTAATATCACTTTACGCATAATTCTAAATATAATAGGGGAGAAAACTCCCATTTATTGTCTACGCACCATTGCAACCAAAATTTATAAGTTACGACATGTCGCAACTAACAATTTAGTAAAAATAATTTGTCGATATCTTATAAGGTTAATGAAAATAAGTGAAAATAAGCCAAAATCAAAATGTAGAATTTGACCTTGACCTTTGACCTTGACCTAATTTTCATTTTTTTGGACCAAGGATCTAAAATCAAAAGACCCTAGGTCTCTATCACTTATGGTTTACCAGTTAGAAATGCATATCACCTATATCATATACAAAAGTGGGGATAGCGCTCATATGGAGTCTCCGGATAGCTTTGGTCAAAATAAAACTGAACATCCTGAGGATATAACGAGCAATTTGGAAAAATAAATTTGTCGTTTTCTTATACGGTTGCGAAACCTTAGAGATAACAAGAAAAACAGTGTTCGGGGAGATAACTCTTACAAGGTAAAGTTTTTTGTTACGCGGTGTCAGTTTCAGAAGCGTATTAACTGTTCGATATCATATACCATATATCTAAGCGACATCTTGGGAAACAAAAAAACAGTAAAGGAAAAAAAGTTGGCGGAAGAAAAAAAATAATAAATATAAATCAATTGCTTTAAAAAAGCAACTGTAGGGGGTCTTTCCCCCTTTAAAATTAATTGAATTGGGGGGGCGGGGGGGGGGGGTGTTTGTTTGTTTGTTTGTTTCTGTATGGGGTCTATATTATTGTTACCGGAGAAGTTTCATGTTTAGTTTGGAAAGTTTTTCTTTTATTTTAGGTACAGCGCGCGCGCCACATCACGTGACACGGGTTTATAATAACGAAAAGATAGTCTTTTTATTCCTTTTTAGGTGGGGACTTTGAACAGACAACATGTATAGAGACGGAATGCACACAATGTAATTTCTTTTGTCATTGTAGGAAATTGACATTTTGATGACAGTTCACAAGTTGTGCATGATTTGGATTTATTTGATCCGGTGTAACTTTAAAACACATTTATTGATTATTTTCTGATAATGTACATTTTTCAGCACCTGTTTGTAACACAGATTAGTATTTTAATCTCGGAGCGGACATTTTATTGTAGTACTGAAATTTACGGACCTAGCAAGCAATTTTTACGGCATTGCAATTTCTTTTCTCTAGGAAAAGCTTTGAGAGATATCTGCACCAAGTTTTTTTATAAACGTTTAGTACATGTATGCCCTGCTGACTGCAAATTTTGAGGTCGATTGTACTTGTAGTTTCCGAGAACATGTGGATTTTTTTAGAAGTGACGTAAGAACAATATTAATTTCAATTTTTCTTGAATAATTGAGAGTTTGTTCCTTCAATAAACTGTCATGATTAAACAGTCATACAGATTGATTGATTGATTGATTGATTGATTGATTGATTGATAAGTTGGTTAGTTGGTTGGTTGGTTGGTTGGTTGATTGGTTGGTTAAACACGTTGGATAGGGTCAATTGAAACACGGAAAAAGAAACAAAGAAGATCTTGGACCCTATATTAAACACATGAGACGGAAACATGATTGATTGATCATGATCATGATTGATTGATTGGTTGATTAATTGATTAGTTGGTTGGTTGGTTGGTTGGTTGGTTAAACACGTTGGATAGGGTCAATTGAAACACGGAAAAAGAAACAAAGAAGATCTTGGACCCTATATTAAACACATGAGACGGAAAAATGATTGATTGATCATGATCATGATTGATTGATTGGTTGATTGATTGATTAATTGATTAGTTGGTTGGTTGGTTGGTTAAACACGTTGGATAGGGTCAATTGAAACACGGAAAAAGAAACAAAGAAGATCTTGGACCCTATATTAAACACATGAGACGGAAACATGATTGATTGATCATGATCATGATTGATTGATTGATTGATTGATTGATTGATTGATTGATTGATTGATTGATTAGTTGGTTGGTTGGTTGGTTGGTTGGTTGGTTGGTTAAACACATTGGATAGGGTCAATTGAAACACGGAAAAAGACACAAAGAAGATCTTGGACCCTATATTAAACACATGAGACGGAAACATGATTGGTTGATCATGATCATGATTGATTGATTGATTGGTTGGTTGGTTGGTTGGTTGGTTGGTTGAACCCTATAAGAAACACATGAGACGGAAACATGATTGATTGATTGATCATGATCATTATTGGTTGATTGATTGATTGATTGATTGATTGGTTGATTGGTTGGTTGGTTGGTTGGTTGGTATGTTGGTTGGTTGGTTGAAATTCAAACACACATAAAACTGTTTAAATAGTGCCAAAACCACATAATTTGATGACCTTGACCTTTGACCTTGTAACCTTCGTCAAGGTCATTGTTCCACAAGGTCATTGCAAAAGACCCTATGGGTCAAGGACCTTTTGTTTAAGAGTTTTGCCTAAAATGGCCTTTTAAAAACCATCGATGGGAGTTATGTCCCTTACATGATGGTAAAATCAATATAGTCATAATGTAAAAAAAGTTGCCCCTTGAAGTACCAAGCATTTTTCACTGCTTAATTTTTTTGTATCTATAACCGTTCAAGAGTTATAGGGAAATCAAAGACATATGAAAATCTAAAATATGACCTTGACCTTTGACCTTGACCTAATTTTCTAAGTTAGGAATCAGGGTACTCAAATAAAAACATTCCAGGGTTATACGGTTAACGGTTTATGAGTTACAAAAACATACCGACAAATTTATTCCGAAAAGATAGATAACTCCTATAAAATTTCTTCGAATCGCTTCGATCCAAATACGCCAAAAATTACTGAGGATGTAACAAACAATTTTGTAAAATAAATTTGTCATAATCTTTAACGGTTGCGAAGGAGATGCCATAACAAGGAAAACAGTGTTTGGGAGATAACTCCTACAAAGAAAAGTATTCGTTTACGCAGGGTAAATTTCAAAAGCGCATAAACTGTTCGATATCATATACAAAATATCTAAGCGACATATTGCGAAACAAATGTTTATCGCAAGAACAAAATTAGGCGGAAGAAAAAAAAAAAATAATCAGAAGAAAAACAATAGGTCTTTCCACAGAAAAGTGGAAAGACCTAATAATAATAATTAAAAACCAATTGTTCAGAGAACAATTGTAGGTCTTTCCACTAGAAAAGATCTTTTTTGATATTGAAATATTAAAAATCAGTTTAAAATGTTAGTTCCTATGGCTGTATGATGTATTTATATGAATTTAAAGCAAAGGTCAAAATCTAGAACGTCTTATTAACCTATGACCTTGACCTCAATTTCAAGTTCACAAACCAAGGACCTTAAATCAAAAGACCCAAGGTCTTTAATATGTTTGGTTTATTAGTAATATCAATTTACGCGTAATTCTAAATGTAAGATGGGCAAAAACTCATATTTATTGTCTGCGCACCCTTTCAATCAAAATATACAAGTAAGGACATGTCGAAACTAACAATTTATGAAAAATTATTTGTCGATATGTCATAAGGTATTTGAAAATAAATGAAAATAAGCCAAAATCAAAATTTAGAATATGACCTTGACCTTTGACCTTGACCTCATTTTTATTATTTTCGACCAAGGACCCCAAATCTAAAGACCCTATGTCTTTATCACTTATGGTTTACCATTTAGAAATGCATATCACTTAATTTAAGGGAAAAGGGGGAATAACTCTCATATGGAGTCTCCGTAAAGCTTCGGTCCAAATGAATATCCTAATCCTGAAGATGTAACGAGCAATTTGGTAAAATAAATTTGTCGTAATCTTTAACGGTTGCGAAGGAGTAGTGGCCACAAGAAAAACAGTGTTTGGGGAGATAACTCTTACAACGTAAAGTATTTTGTTACACAGTTGTAAATTTTTAAAGCGTATAATCTATACGATACCATATTCCAAATATCTAAGCGACATCTTTTGAAACATCAATAATACGCAAGAAAAAAAATTAGGCGGAAGAAAAAAAAAAAAAAAATA
>CM034360.1:61528880-61571380 GCA_019925275.1 Mytilus edulis | reverse complement strand
ATTGAAGGTCTTTCCACCAAAACAATGTATTTTAACAAAGAACCTCAAATCAAAAGACCATAGGTCTTAATTATGTTTAGTTAATGAGTTATATCACCATACGCGTATTTTTAAATACCAAAGGGGAGAAAACTCCCTTTCACATTCAACGTACCCTTGCAATCAAAATTTACGTGTTACGACATGTCACAACAAACGATTTAGAAAAAATAATTTGTCGATATCTTAAACGTTTTTTGGAAATGAGTGGAAATGAGCCATATTCAAAAATTAGAATATGACCTTGACCTTTGACCTTGACCTAATTTTCATTTTTTTGGACCAAGGACCTCAAATCAAAAGATCCTAGGTCTCTATCAATTATGGTTTACCAGTTAGAAATGCAATTCACTTATATCAAATGAATAAGGGGAAATAACTCTCGTATGGAGCATTCATATCACTTCGGTCAAAATAGGACAAATCATGCAAAGGATATAACGAGCAATTTTGTAAAATAAATTTGTCATAATATTTTACGTTTGCGAAGGAGTTGCGCTCACAAGGAAAACAGGTGTTTGGGGAGATTACTCCTACAAAGAAAAGTTTTCGGTTACGCAGGGTAAATTTCAAAAGCGCATCAATTGTTCGATATCATATACCAAATATCTAAGCGACATATTGCAACACAAATGTTTATCGCAAGAACAAAATTAGGCGGAAGAAAAAAAAAAATTCAGAGAACAATTGAAGGTCTTTCCATCCTTTTTGATATGAAAAGTTGTGAAACTAAGTTTAAAATGTCATTTCAATTGTCAAATGATAGCTCCTAGTAAGCTGATTCCAAAAATATATTGTTTCCATACATTTTTTTTAAATAAGGGAGATAATTTGTTACTTCGGTTTGAAAAATGTTACTTCCGATTATATTTAAATATTTACTTGAAACCGATTCCAAAAATATCTGGTTCTATATACTTTTATCTTAATAAAGTACAAAAAATAGCTACTTCCGGTTAACAAAAGGTCACTTCCGGTTGTTTTTTTTCAAGGTTAAATGGCTTGATACCTTTTTCTAAAAGTTGTATATCTTTATCATGTATACATATAGAATAAAAGCAAAGGTCAAAATATAGAACGTCAAATTAAGCTATGACCTTGAGATCAATTTCAAGGTCATAAACCAAGGACCTCAAATCAAAAGACCAAAGGTCTTAATTATATTTAGTTAATGAGTTATATCACCAAACGCGTATTTTTTAATACAAGAGGGGAGAAAACTCCCTTTCACATTCAACGTACGCTTGCAATCAAAATTCACATCTTACGACATGTTGCAACTAACAATTTAGTAAAAATAATTTGTTGATATCTTATACAGTCTTTGGATATAAGTGAAAATAAGCCAAAATCAAATATTAA
This sequence comes from Mytilus edulis, assembly GCA_019925275.1. NCBI lineage: Eukaryota > Metazoa > Mollusca > Bivalvia > Mytilida > Mytilidae > Mytilus > Mytilus edulis. The sequence continues at coordinate 61,569,979 of CM034360.1, read as the reverse complement.
AATATGACCTTGACCTTTGACCTTGACCTAATTTTCATTTTTTGGGACCAAGGACCTCAAATCAAAAGATCCTAGGTCTCTATCACTTATTGTTTATAAGATAGAAATTCATATCACTTATATCAGATGCATAAGGGGAAATAACTCTCATATGGAGCGGTCATATCGCTTCGGTCAAAATAGGACAAATCATGCGAAGGATATAACGAGCAGTTTTGTAAAATAAATTTGTCATAATCTTTTACGGTTGCGAAGGAGATGCGCTAACAAGGAAAACAGTGTTTGGGGAGATAACTCCTACAAAGAAAAGTATTTGTTTACGCAGGGTAAATTTCAAAAGCGCAAAACTGTTCGATATCATATACAAAATATCTAAGCGACATATTGCGAAACAAATGTTTATCGCAAGAACAAAATTAGGCGGAAGAAAAAAAAAAAATAATAATCAGAAGAAAAACAATAGGTCTTTCCACAGAAAAGTGGAAAGACCTAATAATCAGAACAAACCCTATAGGTCTTTCACCTGAAAGGTTGAAAGACCTAATAATCAGAACAAAAACAATAGGTCTTTCATCCGAAAGGTTGAAAGACCTAATAATAGGGAAAAACTGGAGTTGTCGTTCTTATCCGTTGATAGAATGGATAGCACACAAGCTACATTCATTTGTAAGTGGAGGGTAAAAAAAAAGGGGGGGGGGGGTGCAAAAGGGGGGTCCCAGGGATTTTTTTTTTTTTTTTATATATAAACGGAACAGAATGGTTAAAATTGCCGTTTTACAATATAAATCAATTGCTTTTAAAAAGCAATTGTGAACGGTCTTTCACCCCCTTAAAAAGATGATTGATTGATGTGTGTGTGTGTGTGTGTGTGTGTGTGTGTTTGTTTGTTTGTTTGTTTGTTTGTTTGTTTTGTTTGTTTGTTTGTTTGTTTGTTTGTTTGTTTGTTTGTTTGTGTAAGGGGTCTATAGTATTGTGTTACCGGAGAAGTTTCATGTTTAGTTTGGAAAGTGTTTCTTTTATTTTAGGTACAGCGCGCGCGACATCACGTGACACGGGTTTATAATAACGAAAACTTAGTCTTTTTATTTCTTTTTAGGTGGGGACGTTGAACAGACAACATGTATAGAGACGGAATGCACACAATGTAATTTCTTTTGTCATTGTAGGAAATTGACATTTTGATCACAGGTCACGGGCAGTGCATGTTTTGGATTTAATCGATCCGGTGTAACTTTAAAACACATTTAATGATTATTTTCTGATAATGTACATTTTTCAGCACCTGTTTGTAACACAGATTAGTATTTCAATCTCGGAGCGGACATTTTATTGTAGGTTTTTACTGAGATTTACGGACCTAGCAAGCGATTTTTACGGTATTGCCATTTCTTTTCTCTAGGAAAAGTCTTGAGAGATATCTGCACCAAGTTTTTTTATGAACCTTTATTACATGTATGACCTGCTGACTGCAAATTTTGAGGTCGATTGGACTTGTAGTTTCAGAGTACATGTGGATTTTTTTTCAGAAGAGACGTAAGAACAATATTAAATTTCAATTTTTCTTGAATAATTGAGAGTTTGTTCCTTCACTATACTGTCATAAGTAAACAGTCATACATATTGATTGATTGATTGATTGATTGATTGATTGATTGGTTGGTTGGTTGGTTGGTTGGTTGGTTGGTTGGTTGGTTGGTTGGTTGGTTGGTTGGTTAAACACGTTGGATAGGGTCAATTGAAACAGCGAAAAAGAAACAGAAGATCTTGGACCCTATATTAAACACATGAAACGGAAACATGATTGATTGATTGATCATGATCATGATCATGATTGATTGATTGATTGATTGATTGATTGATTGATTGATTGATTAGTTGGTTGGTTGGTTGGTTGGTTGGTTAAACACGTTGGATAGGGTCAATTGAAACAGCGAAAAAGAAGCAAAGAAGATCTTGAACCCTATATTAAACACATGAGATGGAAACATGATTGATTGATCATGATTGATTGTTTGATCATGATTGGTTGATTGATCATGATTGATTGATTGATTGATTGGTTGATTGATTGATTGATTGGTTGGTTGGTTGGTTGGTTGGTTGGTTGGTTGGTTGGTTGGTTGGTTGGCAGGCAGGCTTTATATAAACCATCAATGGGGATTATGTCCCTTACACAATGGTAAAACCAATGCAGTCGAAATGTAACAAAGTTGCCCCTTGAGGTACCAAACATTTTTCACTATGAAAATTTTCTGTATCTATAACCATTCAAAAGTTATAGGGAAATCAAAGACCAATAAAAATCTAAAATACGACCTTGACCTTTGACCTTGACCTAATTTTCGTTTTTTTGGACCAAAGATCTCAAATCAAAAGACCCGAGGTCTCTATCACTTATGGTTTTCCAGTTTAAAATACATATCAAAATTTCAAAAAACAAAAGGGGAATTAACTCTCATATGGAATCTCTATAAGGCTTCGGTCAAAAAAAAACAGAACGTCCTGAGGATGTAACGCGCCATTTGGAAAAATAAATTTGTCGGTTTCTTAAACGGTTGTGAAGATTAAGCGATAACAAAAAAAACAGTGTTCGGGGAGATAACTCTTATATGGGAAAGTATTTGGTTTCGCGGTGTCAGTTTCAAAAGCGCATAAACTGTTCGATATCATATTTCATTTATCTAAGCGACATCTTGCGAAACAAAAAAACAGCGAAGGAAAAAAATGTTGGCGGAAGAAAAAAAATAATAATAATTAAAAACCAATTGTTCAGAGAACAATTGAAGGTCTTTCAACCAATAAGGATGTATTTTGATATGAAAATATTAAGATTCAGTTGAAAATGTCAGTTCCTATAGCTTTATGATGTAGAAATATGAATTTCGAGCAAAGGTCAAAATCTAGAACGTCCAATTAACTTATGACATTGACCTCAATTTCAAGGTCATAGACTAAACATCTCAAATCAAAAGACACTAGTTCCTTGATATGTATGGTTCATGAGTAATATCACTTTACGCATAATTCTAAATATAAGAGGGGCGAAAACTCCCATTTATTGTCTACGCACCCTTGCAACCAAAATTTAGAAGTTACGACATGTCGCAACTAACAATTTAGTAAAAATAATTTGTCGATATCTTATAAGGTTGATGAAAATAAGTGAAAATAAGCCAAAATCAAAATTTATAATTTGACCTTGACCTTTGACCTTGACCTAATTTTCATTTTTTTGGACCAAGGATCTTAAATCAAAAGACCCTAGGTCTCTATCACTTATGGGTCACCAGTTAGAAATGCATATCACTTATATCATATACAAAAGGGGGGATACCTCTCATATGGAGTCTCCGGATAGCTTCGGTCAAAATAAAACACAACATCCTGAGGATATAACGAGCAATCTGGAAAAATAAATTTGTCGGTTTTCATATACGGTTGCGAAGCCTTAGAGATAACAAGAAAAACAGTGTTCGGGGAGATAACTCTTATTTGGGAAAGTATTCGGTTAAGCAGAGTTGGTTTCAAAAGCGTATAAACTGTTCGATATCATATACCATATATCTAAGCGACATCTTGCGAAACAAAAAAACAGCGAAGGTACAAAAAGTTGGCGGAAGAAAAAAAAAAAATAATAATAATAATAATAATCAGAACAAACCCTATAGGTCTTTCAACTGAAAAGTTGAAAGACCTAATAATAATAAATATAAATCAATTGCTTTAAAAAAGCAATTGTAGGGGGTCTTTCCCCCTGTAAAATTAATTGAATTGGGGGGTGTTTGTTTGTTTGTTTGTTTGTTTGTTTCTGTATGGGGTCTATATTATTGTTACCGGAGAAGTTTCATGTTTAGTTTGGAAAGTTTTTCTTTTATTTTAGGTACAGCGCGCGCGCCACATCACGTGACACGGGTTTATAATAACGAAAAGATAGTCTTTTTATTTCTTTTTAGGTGGGGACGTTAAACAGACAACATCTATAGAGATGGAATGTACAAAAATGTAATTTCTTTTGTCATTGTAGGAAATTGACATTTTGATGACAGTTCACAAGTAGTGCATGTTTTGGATTTAATTGATCCGGTGTAACTTTAAAACACATTTATTGATTATTTTCTGATAATGTACATTTTTCAGCACCTGTTTGTAACACAGATTAGTATTTCAAACTCGGAGCGGACATTTTATTGTAGGTTTTTACTGAGATTTACGGACCTAGCAAGCTATTTTTACGGCATTGCCATTTCTTTTCTCTAGGAAAAGCTTTGAGAGATATCTGCACCAAGTTTTTTTATAAACGTTTAGTACATGTATGCCCTGCTGACTGCAAATTTTGAGGTCGATTGTACTTGTAGTTTCAGAGAACATGTGGATTTTTTTTTCAGAAGTGACGTAAGAACAATATTAAATTTCAATTTTTCTTGAATAATTGAGAGTTTGTTCCTTCAATAAACTGTCATGATTAAACAGTCATACAGATTGATTGATTGATTGATTGATTGATTGATTGATTGATTGATTGATAAGTTGGTTAGTTGGTTGGTTGGTTGGTTGATTGGTTGGTTAAACACGTTGGATAGGGTCAATTGAAACACGGAAAAAGAAACAAAGAAGATCTTGGACCCTATATTAAACACATGAGACGGAAACATGATTGATTGATCATGATCATGATTGATTGATTAGTTGATTGATTGATTAATTGATTAGTTGGTTGGTTGGTTGGTTGGTTAAACACGTTGGATAGGGTCAATTGAAACACAGAAAAAGAAACAAAGAAGATCTTGGACCCTATATTAAACACATGAGACGGAAACATGATTGATTGATCATGATCATGATTGATTGATTGGTTGATTGATTGATTGATTAATTGATTAGTTGGTTGGTTGGTTGGTTAAACACGTTGGATAGGGTCAATTGAAACACGGAAAAAGAAACAAAGAAGATCTTGGACCCTATATTAAACACATGAGACGGACACATGATTGATTGATCATGATCATGATTGATTGATTGATTGATTGATTGATTGATTGATTGATTAGTTGGTTGGTTGGTTGGTTGGTTGGTTGGTTGGTTGGTTAAACACATTGGATAGGGTCAATTGAAACACGGAAAAAGACACAAAGAAGATCTTGGACCCTATATTAAACACATGAGACGGAAACATGATTGGTTGATCATGATCATGATTGATTGATTGGTTGATTGGTTGGTTGGTTGGTTGGTTGGTTGAACCCTATAAGAAACACATGAGACGGAAACATGATTGATTGATTGATCATGATCATTATTGGTTGATTGATCATGATCATGATTGATTGATTGATTGATTGATTGATTGATTGGTTGGTTGGTTGGTATGTTGGTTGGTTGGTTGAAATTCAAACACACATAAAACTGTTTAAATAGTGCCAAAACCACATAATTTGATGACCTTGACCTTTGACCTTGTAACCTTCGTCAAGGTCATTGCTCCACAAGGTCATTGCAAAAGACCCTATGGGTCAAGGACCTTTTGTTTAAGAGTTTTGCCTAAAAATGGCCTTTTAAAAACCATCGATGGGAGTTATGTCCCTTACATGATGGTAAAATCAATATAGTCATAATGTAAAAAAAAGTTGCCCCTTGAAGTACCAAGCATTTTTCACTGCTTAATTTTTTTGTATCTATAACCGTTCAAGAGTTATAGGGAAATCAAAGACATATGAAAATCTAAAATATGACCTTGACCTTTGACCTTGACCTAATTTTCTAAGTTAGGAATCAGGGGACTCAAATAAAAACATTCCAGGGTTATACGGTTAACGGTTTATGAGTTAAAAAAACATACCGACAAATTTATTCCGAAAAGATAGATAACTCCTATAAAATTTCTTCGAATCGCTTCGATCCAAATACGCCAAAAATTACTGAGGATGTAACGAACAATTTTGTAAAATAAATTTGTCATAATCTTTAACGGTTGCGAAGGAGATGCCATAACAAGGAAAACAGTGTTTGGGGAGATAACTCCTACAAAGAAAAGTATTCGTTTACGCAGGGTAAATTTCAAAAGCGCATAAACTGTTCGATATCATATACTAAATAGACTTATTAAAAGGGGATATAGTTACGATACTGTTGTCAGGTCATTAAAGATTGCATATTTTGGCCTTAACATTGATTCACTGATAGGGTCTTTGCATCGGAACTAAACACATTTATTTCTAAAAAAACAGTTGTTGGCATGACACGGGTTATGTTCTTCTCATATATTTTATGATAGTATGATACTAAACCCCTAACGGGAGGGATTGTACCTGATATTCATATGATGAAGACATAATCTTTCAATCAGTTTAATTGAGGTCTGGAGCTGGCATGTCAGTTAACTGCTAGTAGTCTGTTGTTATTTATGTATTATTGTCATTTTATTTATTTTCTTTTGTTACATCTTTTGACATCAGACTCGGACTTCTCTTGAACTGAATTTTAATGTGCGTATTGTTATTCTTTTACTTTTCTACATTGGCTAGAGGTATAGGGGGAGGGTTGAGATCTCATAAACATGTTTAACCCCGCCGCAATTTTGCGCCTGTCCCAAGTCAGGAGCCTCTGGCCTTTGTTAGTCTTGTATGATTTTAAATTTTAGTTTCTTGTGTATAATTCGGAGTTTAGTATGACGTCCATTATCACTGTACTATTATGCATATTTTAGGGGCCAGCTGAAGGACACCTACGGGTGCGGGAATTCTCGCTACATTGAAGACCCATTGGTTGCCTTCGGCTGTTGTTTGCTCTATGGTCGGGTGGTTGTCGCTTTGACATATTCACCATTTCCTTTCTCAATTTTAAAATATCTAAGCGACATATTGCGAAACAAATGTTTATCGCAAGAACTAAATTAGGCGGAAGAAAAAAAAATAATCAGAAGAAAAACAATAGGTCTTTCCACAGAAAAGTGGAAAGACCTAATAATAATCAGAACAAAAACAATAGGTCTTTCATCCGAAAGGTTGAAAGACCTAATAATCAGAACAAACCCTATAGGTCTTTCAACTGAAAGGTTGAAAGACCTAATAATCAGAACAAAAACAATAGGTCTTTCACCTGAAAGGTTGAAAGACCTAATAATTAAAAACCAATTGTTCAAAGAACAATTGAAGGTCTTTCAACTAATAAAGATCTATTTTGATATGAAAATATTAAAATATCAGTTCCTATGGCTTTATGATGTATAAATATGAATTTAAAGCAAAGGTCAAAATCTAGAACGTCCAATTAACCTTTGACCTTGACCTCAATTTCAAGGTTATAGACTAAACATCTCGAATCAAAAGACACTAGTTCCTTAATATGTATGGTTCATGAGTAATATCACTTTACGCATAATTCTTAATATAAGAGGGGCGAAAACTCCCTTTTTTGGTTTACGCACCCTTGCAACCAAAATTTATAAGTTACGACATGTCGCAACTAACAATTAAGTAAAAAAAAAATTTCGATATCTTATAAGGTTAATGAAAAAAGGTGAAAATAAGCCATAATTAAAATTTAGAATTTGACCTTGACCTTTGACTTTGACCTAATTTTCATTTTTTTGGACCAAGGATCTTAAATCAAAAGACCCTTGGTCTCTATCACGTATGGTTTACCAATTAGAAATGCATATCACCTATATCATATACAAAAGGGGGGATAATTCTCATATGGAGTCTCCGGATAGCTTCGGTCAAAATTAATCAAATCATCCTGAGGATGTAACGAGAAATTTGATAAAATAAATTTGTCGGTTTCTTATACGGTTGCGAAGCCTTAGAGATAACAAGAAAAACAGTGTTCGGGGAGATAACTCTTACAAGGTAAAGTTTTTTGTTACGCGGTGTCAGTTTCAGAAGCCTATTAACTGTTCGATATCATATACCATATATCTAAGCAACATCTTGCGAAACAAAAAAACAGTGAAGGAAAAAAAAGTTGGCGGAAGAAAAAAAATAATAATAAATATAAATCAATTGCTTTTAAAAAGCAATTGTAAACGGTCTTTCCCCCTTTAAAACATAGATTGATTTGGGGGGGGGGGGGGGTATTTGTTTTGTTTGTTTGTTTATTTGTTTCTTTGTTTCTTTCTGTAAGGGGTCTATAGTATTGTGTTACCGGAGAAGTTTCATGTTTAGTTTGGAAAGTTTTTCTTTTATTTTAGGTCCAGCGCGCGCGCCAGATTGAGGAGACATCACGTGACGCGGGTATATAATAACGAAAACTTAGTCTTTTTATTTCTTTTTAGGTGGGGACGTTAAACAGACAACATCTATAGAGATGGAATGTAAACAATGTAATTTCTTTTGTCATTGTAGGAAATTGACATTTTGATCACAGTTCACCAGCAGTGCATGATTTGGATTTAATTGATTCGGTGTAACTTTAAAACACGTTTAAGGATTATTTTCTTAAAATGTACATTTTTCAGCACCAGTTTGTAACAGATAAGTTTTTCAATCCAGGAGCGGACATTTTTATTGTAGGATTTCACTGAGATTTACGGACCTAGCAAGCGATTTTTACGGCATTGCCATTTCTTTTCTCTAGGAAAAGCTTTGAGAGATATCTGCACCAAGTTTTTTTATAAACTTTTAGTACATGTATGCCCTGCTGACTGCAAATTTTGAGGTCGATTGTACTTGTAGTTTAAGAGTATATGTGGATTTTTTTTCAAAAGTGACGCAAGAACAATATTAAATTTCAATGTTTCATGAAACATGATTGATTGATCATGATTGATTGATTGATTGATTGATTGATTGATTGATTGATTAGTTGGTTGGTTGGTTGGTTGGTTGGTTGGTTGGTTGGTTAAACGGTTAAACACTTTGGATAGGGTCAATTGAAACAGCGAAAAAGAAACAAAGATCTTGGACCCTATATTAAACACATGAGACTGAAACATGATTGATTGATCATGATCATGATTGATTGATTGATTGATTGATTGATTGATTGATTGATTGATTAGTTGGTTAAACACGTTGGATAGGGTCAATTGAAACAGCGAAAAAGAAACAAAGAAGATATTGAACCCTATGATAAACACATGAGACGGAAACATGATTGATTGATTGATTGGGAAGCATGATTGATGGATTGATTGATTGATCATGATCTTTATTGGTTGATTAATCATGATCATGATTGATTGGTTGGTTGGTTGGTTGGTTGGCAAACACACATAAAACTCTTCAAGTAGTGCCCCAAATCACATATGTACATGACCTTGACCTTTGACCTTGTGACCTTTGTCAAGGTCATTGCTTCACAATGTCATTTCAAAAGACCCTATGGGTCAAGGTCATTTGGTTTAAGAGTTTTGTCTTATAATGGCTTTACATAAACCATCAATGGGGATTATGTCCCTTACACAATGGTAAAACCAATACAGTCGAAATGTAACAAAGTTGCCCCTTGAGGTACCAAACATTTTTCACTAGGTAAATTTTCTGTATCTATAACCATTCCAAAGTTATAGGGAAATCAAAGACCAATAAAAATCTAAAATACGACCTTGACCTTTGACCTTGACCTTATTTTCATTTTTTTGGACCAAGGATCTAAAATCAAAATACCCTAGGTCTCTATCACTTATGGTTTTCCAGTTTAAAACACATTTCAAAATTTCAAAAACAAAAGGGGAAATAACTCTCATATGGAATCTCCATATGGCTTCGGTCAAAATAAAACAGAACATCCTGAGGATGTAACGCGCCATTTGGAAAAATAAATTTGTCAGTTTCTTATACGGTTGTGAAGATTAAGCGATAACAAGAAAAACAGTGTTCGGGGAGATAACTCTTATATGGGAAAGTGTTCGGTTAAGCAGGGTTAGTCTCAAAAGCGCATAAACTGTTTGATATCATATTTTATTTATCTAAGCGACATCTTGCGAAACAAAAAAACAGCGAAGGAAAAAAAAGTTGGCGGAAGAAAAAAAAAAATAATAATAATCAGAACAAAAACAATAGGTCTTTCATCCGAAAGGTGAAAGACCTAATAATAATAATAATAATTAAAGTTCAATTCTTCTTGAATAATTGATAGGTCTTTCCTTCCATTTTCTTTTAATTATACTGTCATAAATAAATATATCATATATATATTGATTGATAAATTTATTGATTAGTTGGTTGGTTGGTTGCTTGGTTGGTTTATTAGTTAAACACTTGATACAGGGTCTCTTGCAACAAACGAAAAAAAGAGACATTGGTTTCCATATTAAACACATGAAACGGAAACATGTATTGAATGATTGATTGATTGATTGGTTTGTTGGTTAAACACGTCGGTTAAATATGCTGGTTAAACACGTTGGTTGGTTAAACACGTTTAATAGGCTCAATTAAAACAAGCAAAAAAAAAACACCTTGGATCCCTGATGAAACACATTAAACGGAAACATTGATTGATTGATTGATTGATTGATTGATTAATTGGTTAATTGGTTGGTTGGTTAAACACGTTGGTTGGTTAAACATGTGGGTTGATTAAACACGTTGGTTGGTAAAACACGTTTGATAGACTCAATTAAAACAAGCGAGAAAAAAACACCTTGTATCCCGTATGAAACACATGAAACGGAAACATGCATTGATTGATTGATTAATTGATTGATTGGTTGGTTGGTTGGTTGGTTGGTTGGTTTCATAAACACGTTGGTTAATTATGTTGGTTTAACATATTGGTTAAACACGTTGGTTGGTTGAACACGTATAATAGGCTCAATTAAAACAAGCGAAAAAAAACCTTGGATCCCGTATGAAACACATGAAACGGACACATGCATTGATTGATTGATTGGTTGGTTAAACACGTTGGTTGGTTGAACATGTTGGTTGGTTAAACACGTTGGGGTTAAACATGTTGGTTACACATGTTGGTTAAACACGTTGGATGGCTAAACAAGCGAGAGAAAAAAAGAAATTGGATCCCGTATGAAACACATGAAACGGAAACATCCATTGATTGATTGATTGATTGATTGATTGGTTGGCTGGTTAAACACGTTGTTTAAACATGTTGGTTAAACACGTTGGATAGGCTCAATTAAAACAAGCGAAAAAAAAACATCTTGGATCCCGTATTAAACACATGAAACGGAAACATGCACTAATTGATTAATTGATTGATTGATTGATTGATTGATTGATTGATTGATTGATTGAATGAATGAATGAATGATTGATTGATTGATTGATTGATTGATTGGTTTGTTGGAATTCAAACACACATAAAACTGTTTAAATAGTGCAAAAAAACACATAATTTGATGACCTTGACCTTTGACCTTGTGACCTTCGTCAAGGTCATTGCTCCACAAGGTCATTGCAAAAGACTGTATGGGTCAAGGACCTTTTGTTTAAGAGTTTTGCCTAAAAATGCCTTTTTAAAAACAATCGATGGGAGTTATGTCCCTTACATGATGGTAAAATCAATATAGTCATAATGTAAAAAAGTTGCCCCTTTAAGTACCAATCATTTTTCACTGCTGAAATTTTCTGTATCTATAACCGTTCAATAGTTATAGGAAAATTTAAATATTCAAGGGGAAATAACTCCTATAATAGGTCACTGGATCGCTTCGGTTAAAGTTATTTGAAGTTGTAACTTTTGGCAAGGAACATTTAAAAAAAAAACATTTGCCGCTAAGTCTTATAGTTTATGAGGAGTAGTGATAACATTTTTTTTTGTAATTGGGGAGATAACTCCTATAAGGTAAATAGTAAATCTTGGTTCTTCTAATACAAGATAGATATTATACCCCTGATACATGATACCAAAGATCATTTGGATATGTTGCGTACTTTTCTTGTTTTTTGACTTTGAAAACGGCGGAAGAAAAAGAATAATAATAATAATAATAATAATAATTAAAAACCAATTGTTCAGAGAACAATTGAAGGTCTTTCCATCAAAACAATGTATTTTGATATGAAAAGTTGTGAAACTAAGTTTAAAATGTCATTTCAATCGTCAAATGATAGCTCCTAGTAAGCTGATTCCAAAAATATATTGTTTCCATACATTTTTTTAAAATAAGGGAGATAATTTGTTACTTCCGGTTTGAAAAATGTTACTTCCGATTATATTTGAATATTTACTTGACACTGATTCCAAAAATATCTGGTTCTATATACTTTTATATTAATAAAGTACAAAAAAATAGCTACTTCCGGTTTACAAAAGGTCACTTCCGGTTGGTTTTTTTCAAGGTTAAATGGTTTGATACCTTTTCTAAAAGTTGTATATCTTTATCATGTATACATATAGAATAAAAGCAAAGGTCAAAATCTAGAACGTCAAATTAAGCTATGACCTTGAGATCAATTTCAAGGTCATAAACCAAGGACCTCAAATCAAAAGACCATAGGTCTTAATTATACTTAGTTAATGAGTTATATCACCAAACGCGTATTTTTAAATACAAGAGGGGAGAAAACTCCCTTTTACATTCAACGTACGCTTGCAATCAAAATTTACATCTTACGACATGTCGCAACTAACAATTTAGTAAAAATAATTTGTTGATATCTTATACAGTCTTTGGATATAAGTAAAAATAAGCCAAATTCAAATATTAGAATATGACCTTGACCTTTGACCTTGACCTAATTTTCATTTTTTTGGACCAAGGACCTCAAATCAAAAGATCCTAGGTCTCTATCACTTATGATTTATAAGATAGAAATTCATATCACTTATATCAGATGCATAAGGGGAAATAACTCTCATATGGAGCGGTCATATCGCTTCGGTCAAAATAGGACAAATCATGCGAAGGATATAACGAGCAATTTTGTAAAATAAATTTGTCATAATCTTTTACGGTTGCGAAGGAGATGCGATAACAAGGAAAACAGTGTTTGGGGAGATAACTCCTACAAAGAAAAGTATTCGTTTACGCAGGGTAAATTTCAAAAGCGCATAAACTGTTCGATATCATATACAAAATATCTAAGCGACATATTGCGAAACAAATGTTTATCGCAAGAACAAAATTAGGCGGAAGAAAAAAAAAAAAATAATCAGAAGAAAAACAATAGGTCTTTCCACAGAAAAGTGGAAAGACCTAATAATAATAAACAAACGAAATACAGTAAGGTCTTTCCATTTAAGAAAGGAAAGACCTTAATAATAATAATAATTAAAAACCAATTGTTCAGAGAACAATTGAAAGTCTTTCCACAACAAAGAAATTTGGATAAGAAGATAGTTTCTTCATACTGATGCGATTGATAATGATTTAGTTATATTTTTGAGTGATATAAGGGAGATAATATGCTACTTCCGGTGAAATGAATGTCACTTCCGGTCTCATATGAGAGTTTTTTCACACTGATTCCAAAAATATATAGTTTCTATATACTTTTGTATGTAGAATGGGAGATAATTGGCCACTTCCGGTTTGTTGGAAGTCATTTTTAGTCGTCAGTAATCAGTTTATGTATCTATATAACGAAATTTATGGATTCTGAGTACTTTTATATGTAAAAATTGCAAAAAAAGCTACTTCCGGTTTTCCAAAGGTCACTTCCGGTAGTCATTTGTCAAGGTCATTTGTCACCTAACCTTTTGTAAAAGGTCAAATGCCTATATAATGAACTTAGTTGAAGTTATAATCAAATAAGCTCATATCAAGACATTTCAGGGGCACCAACTCCTATAAGATGCCATTAAATAGTATAAGACTAAATGTAGCATATCTTCATTACAATAAAGCAGACATTTTGCACTTGTTCTTTTATATGCATCTTTCAAAGTGTCAGAGAAAATGCAAAAACAAGCAAATGTCACAATTGAGAACTTGACCTTGACCTTTGACCTTGACCTCATTTTCTAAGTTAGGACCTAGGGGCCCCAAATAAAAACATTCCAGGGTTATACGGTTAACTGTTTATGAGTTAAAAAAACATACCGACAAATTTATTTTGTAAAGGTAGATAACTCCTATAAAATGTCATCGAATCGCTTCCATCCAAATTAGCCAAAAATTCCTAAGGATGTAACGAACAATTTGTAAAAGGAATTTTGTCGCTATCTTTTTTTGTTACGGAGGAGATGCACACAGATGATAAACAGTGAATAGGAAGATAACTCTTTCAAAGAAAATAGTTCGCCTTAGCAGGGTGAAATTTAAAAGCGCATAAACTATACGATACCATATGAGAAATATCTAAGCGACATATTGCGAAACAAACATTTATCGCAAGAACAAAATTTGGCGGAAGAAAAAAAAAAAATAATTAAAAACCAATTGTTCAGAGAACAATTGAAGGTCTTTCCATCAAAACAATGTATTTTGATATGAAAAGTTGTGAAACTAAGTTTAAAATGTCATTTCAATCGTCAAATGATAGCTCCTAGTAAGCTGATTCCAAAAATATATTGTTTCCATACATTTTTTTTAAAAAAGGGAGATAATTTGTTACTTCCGAATTGAAAAATGTTACTTCCGATTATATTTGAATATTTACTTGACACTGATTCCAAAAATATCTGGTTCTATATACTTTTATATTAATAAAGTACAAAAAAATAGCTACTTCCGGTTTACAAAAGGTCACTTCCGGTTGGTTTTTCAAGGTTAAATGGTTTGATACCTTTTTCTAAAAGTTGTATATCTTTATCATGTATACATATAGAATAAAAGCAAAGGTCAAAATGGAGAACGTCAAATTAAGCTATGACCTTGTGATCAATTTCAAGGTCATAAACCAAGGACCTCAATTCAAAAGACCATAGGTCTTAATTATATTTAGTTAATGAGTTATATCACCAAACGCGTATTTTTAAATACAAGAGGGGAGAAAACTCCCTTTTACATTCAACGTACGCTTGCAATCAAAATTTACATCTTACGACATGTCGCAACTAACAATTTAGTAAAAATAATTTGTTGATATCTTATACAGTCTTTGAATATAAGTGAAAATAAGCCAAATTCAAATATTAGAATATGACCTTGACCTTTGACCTTGACCTAATTTTCATTTTTTGGGACCAAGGACCTCAAATCAAAAGATCCTAGGTCTCTATCACTTATGATTTATAAGATAGAAATTCATATCACTTATATCAGATGCATAAGGGGAAATAACTCTCATATGGAGCGGTCATATCGCTTCGGTCAAAATAGGACAAATCATGCGAAGGATATAACGAGCAATTTTGTAAAATAAATTTGTCATAATCTTTTACGGTTGCGAAGGAGATGCCGTAACAAGGAAAACAGTGTTTGGGGAGATAACTCCTACAAAGAAAAGTATTCGTTTACGCAGGGTAAATTTCAAAAGCGCATAAACTGTTCGATATCATATACAAAATATCTAAGCGACATATTGCGAAACAAATGTTTATCGCAAGAACAAAATTAGGCGGAAGAAAAAAAAATAATCAGAAGAAAAACAATAGGTCTTTCCACAGAAAAGTGGAAAGACCTAATAATCAGAAGAAATACAATAAGTCTTTTCACGAAAAAGTGAAAAGACTTAATAATCAGAACAAAAACAATAAGTCTTTCCACAGAAAAGTGGAAAGACTTAATAATAATCAGAACAAAAACAATCAGTCTTTCCACAGAAAAGTGGAAAGACTTAATAATAAATATAAAGCAATTGTTTTGAAAACAATTGTTAGGCAGTCTTTCCCCTCTGATGAATGGATAATTGATTTTTTTTATTGATTGATTTGGAAAAAGGGGGGGGGGTATTTGTTTATTTGTTTGTTTGTTTGCTTTGGTATGGGGTCTATATTATTATGTTACCGGAGAAGTGTCATGTTTAGTTTGGAAAGTTTTTCTTTTATTTTAGATACAGCGCGCGCAAGATTGAGGAGACATCACGTGACGCGGGTTTATATTAAGAAAAACTTAGTCTTTTAATTTCTTTTTAGGTCGGGACCTTGAACAGACAACAAGTCTAGAGATGGAATGTACACAATGTAATTTCTTTTGTCATTGTAGGAAATTGACATTTTGATCACAGTTCACCAGCAGTGCATGTTTTGGATTTAATCGATCCGGTGTAACTTTAAAACACATTTAATGATTATTTTTTGATAATGTCCATTTTTCAGCACCTGTTTGTAACACAGATTAGTATTTCAATCTCGGAGCGGACATTTTATTGTAGGTTTTTACTGAGATTTACGGACCTAGCAAGCGATTTTTACGGCATTGCCATTTCTTTTTTCTAGGAAAAGTCTTGAGAGATATTTGCAAAAAGTTTTTTTATGAACCTTCAGTACATGTATGCCCTGCTGACTGCAAATTTTCAGGTCGATTGGACTTGTAGTTTCAGAGAATATGTGGATTTTTTTTCAGAAGAGACGTAAGAACAATAATAAAATAAAAATTTTCTTGAATAATTGATAGTTGGTTGATTGATTGGTTGGTTTGTTGGTTGGTTGGTTGATTAAACACGTTTGATAGGGTCACTTAGAACAAGGGAAAAAAACCTCAAGAGACCTTGCATCCCGTATTAAACGCATGACACGGAAACATACATTAAGTGATTGATTGGTTGGTTGGTTAAACACGTTGGTTAAACATGTTGGTTAAACACGTAGTTTAAACACGTTGGCTGGTTAAACACGTTTGATAGGCTCAATTTAAACAAGCGAAAAAAAAACCATCTCGGATCCCGTATTTAACACATGAAACGGAAACATGCATTGATTTATTTATTGGTTGGTTGGTTGGTTGGTTGGTTAAACACGTTGGTTAAACATGTTGGTTAAACACGTAGTTTAAACACGTTGGCTGGTTAAACACGTTTTATAGGCTCAATTTAAACAAGCGAAAAAAAAAACCATCTCGGATCCCGTATTTAACACATGAAACGGAAACATGCATTGATTGATTGATTGATCGGTTGGTTGGTTGGTTGGTTGGTTAAACACTTTGGTTAAACACGTTGGTTAAACACATTGGATAGGCTCAAAATTGGATCCCGTATTTAACACATGAAACGGAAACATGCATTGATTGATTGATTGGTTGGTTGGTTGGTTGGTTAAACACGTTGGTTAAACATGTTGGTTAAACATCTTGGTTAAACACGTTGGTTAAACATATTGGTTAAACACGTTGGCTGGTTAAACACGTTGGATAGGCTCAATTTAAACAAGCGAAAAAAAACCATCTTGGATCCCGTATTTAACACATGAAACGCAAACATGCATTGATTGATTGATTGGTTGGTTGGTTGGTTGGTTGGTAAGTTGGTTAAACACGTTGGTTAAACATGTTGGTTAAACACGTTGGTTAAACACGTTGGCTGGTTAAACACGTTAGATAGGCTCAATTTAAACGAGCGAAAAAAACCATCTTGGATCCCGTATTTAACACATGAAACGAAAACATGCATTGATTGATTGATTGATTGGTTGGGTGGTTGGTTGGTTAAACATGTTGGTTAAACACGTTGGTTAAACACGTTGGCTGGTTAAACACGTTAGATAGGCTCAATTTAAACGAGCGAAAAAAAAACATCTTGGATCCCGTATTTAACACATGAAACGGAAACATGCATTGATTGATTGATTGGTTGGTTAAACACGTTGGTTAAACATGTTGGTTAAACACGTTAGTTAAACATATTTGTTAAACATGTTGGTTAAACACGTTTGATAGGCTCAATTAAAACAAGCAAAAAAAAAGCGACCTTGAATCCCGTATCAAACACATGAAACGGAAACATTGATTGATTGATTGATTGATTCATTGGTTGGTTGGTTGGTTGGTTGGTTGGTTGGTTGGTTGGTTGGTTGGTTGGATGGTTGGTTGGTTGGTTGGTTGGTTGAAATTCAAACACACATAAAACTGTTTAAATAGTGCCAAAACCACATAATTTGATCACCTTGACCTTTGACCTTGTGACCTTCGTCAAGGTCATTGCTCCACAAGGTCATTGCAAAAGACCCTATGGGTCAAGGACCTTTGTTTAAGAGTTTTGCCTAAATATGGCTTTTTAAAAACCATCGATGGGAGTTATGTCCCTTACATGATGGTAAAATCAATATAGTCATAATGTAAAAAAGTTGCCCCTTGAAGTACTTAACATTTTTCACTGCTTAAATTTTCTGTATCTATAACCATTCAAGAATTATAGGGAAATCAAAGACATATGAAAATCTAAAATATGACCTTGACCTTTGACCTTGACCTAATTTTCTAAGTTAGGAATCAGGGGACTCAAATAAAAACATTCCAGGGTTATACGGTTAACGGTTTATGAGTTAAAAAAACATATCGACAAATTTATTCCGTAAAGATAGATAACTCCTATAAAATTTCATCAAATCGCTTCGATCCAAATTAGCCAAAATTTTCTGAGGATGTAACCAACAATTTGTAAAAATAATTTTGTCGCTATCTTTTTTTGTTAAGAAGGAGATGCACACACATGATAAACAGTGAATAGGGAGATAACTCTTACAGAGAAAATTGTTCGTCTTAGCAGGGTAAAATTTAAAAGCGCATAAACTATACGATACAATATGAGAAATATCTAAGCGACATATTGCGAAACAAACATTTATCGCAAGTACAAAATTTGGCGGAAAAAAAAAATAATAATAATAATAATTAAAAACCAATTGTTCAGAGAACAATTGAAGGTCTTTCCATCAGTAAATATCTATTTTGATATTAAAATATTAAAAATCAGTCTAAAATGTCAGTTCCTATGGCTTTATGATGTATAGATATGAATTTTAACCAAAGGTCATAATCTAAAACGCCAAATTTACCTATGACCTTGACCTCAATTTCAAGGTCACAAACTGAGAATCTCAAATCAAAAGACCCTAGGTCTCTAATATGTATGGTTAATAAGTAATATCACTTTACGCATAATTTTAGATGTGGTAGGGGCTAAAACTCCCATTTATTGTCTACGCACCCTTTCAACCAAAATTATTATGTTACGACATGTCGCAACTAACAATTTAGTAAAAATAATTTGTCGATATCTGATAAGGTTAATGAAAATGAGTGAAAATAAGCCAAAATCAAAATTTAGAATATGACCTTGACCATTGACCTTGACTTAATTTTCATTTTTTTGGACCAAGGATCTCAAATCAAAAGACCCTAGGTCTGTATCACTTATAGTTTTCCAGTTTAAAATACATTTCAAAATTTCAAATACAAAAGGGGAAATAACTCTCATATGGAATCTCTATACGGCTTCGGCCAAAATAAACAGCACATCCTGAAGATGTAATGAGCAATTTGCAAAAATAAATTTGTCGGTTTCTTATACGGTTGTGAAGATTACGCGATAACAAGAAAAACAGTGTTCGGGGAGATAACTCTTATATGGGAAAGATTTTGGTTACACGATGTCAGTTACAAAAGCGTAATAACTGTTCGATATCATATACCATATGTCTAAGCGACATCTTGCGAAACAAAAAAAATGCGGAGGAACAAAAAGTTGGCGGAAGAAAAAAAATAATAATAATTAAAAACCAATTGTTCAGAGAACCATTGATGGTCTTTCCACCAGTTAAGACCTTTTTTATATAAAAATATTACAATTTGGTTTAAAATGTCAATTTTAGCGCCAAATGACGGCTTATTGAACGCGTATTCAAAAAAATATATGGTTTCTATAAAAAAGATATATCGAAAAGGGAGATAATCTTTTACTTCCAGTTTAAAAAGTTTACTTCCGGTATTGTTTGATAGTTTACTTGACACTGATTCCAAAAATATATGGTTCTATATACTTTTACATTGATTTAGTACAAAAAAAACTACTTCCGGTTTACAAAAGGTCACTTCCGGTTGTGTTTTTTAAGGTCACATTGCTTACAACTTAATGCAAAAAGTCCCATGGCTTTATCATGTGTACATATGAGGTAAAAGCAAAGGTCAAAATCTAGAACGTTTAATTAGCATATGACCTTGAGCTCAATTTCAAGGTTATAAACCAAGGACCTCAAATCAAAAGACTCTAGTCCTCTGCTTTATATTGTTAATGAGTTATATTACCATACGTATGATATTAGATATAAAAAGGGGGAAAACTTGCTTCAAATGTCTATGTACCCTTTCGACTAAAATTTATGTGTTACGACATGTCGTAACCAACAATTGTGTGCAATTATTTTGTCGATATCTTGTATGATTTCTGAAAATAAGAGATAACAAGCCAAAATCAAAATTTTAATCATGACCTTGACCTTTGACCTTGACCTTTGACCTTGACCTCATTTTGATTTTTTTGGACCAAGGACCTCAAATCAAAAGACCCTAGGCCTCTACCACTTATGGTTTTCCAGTTAAAAATGCATATCACTTATATCAAATATAAAAGGGGAAATAACTCTCATATGGAGTCTCCGGATAGCTTCGGTCAAAATGAATCAAATCATCCTGAGGATATAACGAGCAATTTGGTAAAATAAATTTGTCGGTTTCTTATACGGTTGCGAAGATTAAGCGATAACAAGAAAAACAGTGTTCGGGGAGATAACTCTTACATGGATAAGATTTTGGTTACGCGGTGTCAGTTTCAAAAGCGTATTAATTGTTCGATATCATATACCATATATCTTAGTGACATCTTGCGAAACAAAAAAATTGCGAAGGAACAAAAAGTTGGCGGAAGAAAAAAAAAATAATAATAATAATAATCAGAAGAAAACCAATAGGTCTTTCCACGGAAAAGTGGAAAGACCTAATTAAAAACCAATTCTTCAGAGAACAATTGAAGGTCTTTCCACCTCGATAATAAGAATGAAATTTATAAAACGATGTTAGAAAATGTCACTCCTTGTTGATGTAATTTGGTTCTTCGAATTGACATAAAAAAATAAGATTAATAGGTAAATGCAGAAGACTTAATTGTTTTAGTATGAACAGAAAATATTTTTTTGCAAAGGTCAAAATCTAGAACGTCAAATTGACCTTTGACCTTGACCTCAATTTCAAGGTCATAGGTCAGTGATCTCAAATCAAAAGACCCCAGGTCAATCATGTGTATGGTTGTGGAGAAATACTGATTTCAAATACATAAGGGGAGAAAACTCCTATAAGGGTTAACAAAATCACTTCGACTGAAATAGGTTGAAGTTGCGCCTTTTTGTAAACAGTAATTTGGCAAACAAAACATATCATTAACTGTAACAGTTTCGTTTGAATAACGATAACAAGCAAAATTCAAAATTAATAACATGACCTTGACCTTCGATCTTGATCTCAATTTCAAGGTCATAGGTCAGTGAACTCAAAACGGAAGACCGGAGGTCAATCACTTGTATGGTTGTGGAGAAATACTGATTTGAAATACATAAGGGGAGAAAACTCCGATAAGGGTTAACCAAAACACTTTGACTGAAATAGGTTGAAATGCGCCTTATTGTAAACAGTTATTTGGCAAACACATCATATCATTTACTGTCACAGTTTCTGTGGAATAACGATAACAAGCAAAATTCAAAATTTAGAACATGACCTTGACCTTTGACCTTGACCTCAATTTCCTTCAAATGGACCAAGGATTTCATATCAAAAGACCGTAGGCCTCTACTACTTATAACGTATGAATTTATTCAACAATTCGCCTATCTTAAATTTTCAAAGGGAAATAACTCCCATAAGATGTCTTCCGATCACTCAAGTCAAAATACACCAAATCATTCTCAAGAGTAGACGAACAATTTGGTGAAAACAGTTTGCTAAAATCTTTTACGGTTTTAGAGATATAGGGATAACAAGAAAAAAGGGATGCGGGGAGATAACTCCTATAAGAATAAGTGTTCGGTCACACAGGGTGAGTTTTGAAACCTCCATTACTGTACAACATCATTGGCCAAAAAATTCATTCGATACGTTGCAAGAAAAAAAAGCATCTCAGACGGCAGAAGAAAAAGAAAAAAAAATATAAATCAATTGCTTTTAAAAAGCAATTGTAAACGGTCTTCCCCCCTTTGAAACATGATTGTGTGTGTGTGTGTTTGTTTGTTTGTTTGTTTGTTTCTGTAAGGGGTCTATATTATTTCGGGGAAGTTTCATGTTTAGTTCGGAAAGTTTTTATTTTATTTCAGGTCCAGCGCGCGACTTCTCGCGACAGATTGAGGAGACATCACGTGACGCGGGTTTATAATAACGAAAACTTTATATTTATTTCTTTTAAGGTGGGGACGTTGAACAGACAACATGTATAATAGAGACGGAATGTACACAATGTAATTTCTTTTGTCATTGTAGGAAATTGACATTTTGATCACAGTTCACCAGCAGTGCATGTTTTGGATTTAATTGATCCGGTGTAACTTTAATACACATTTAAGGATTATTTTCTGATAATGTACATTTTTCAGCAACAGTTTGTAACACAGATAAGTATTTCAATCTAAGAGCGGACATTTTATTGTAGGGTTTCACTGAGATTTACGGACCTAGCAAGCGATTTTTACGCTATTGCCATTTTTTTTCTCTAGGAAAAGTCTTGAGAGATATCGGCACCACGTTGTTTTATGAACCTTAAGTACATGTATGCCCTGCTGACTGCAAAGTTTGGGGTCGATTGGACTTGTAGTTTCAGAGTTTAACTGATAACAAACATGTGGATTTTTTTTTTCAGAAGAGATGTAAGAACAATATTAAAAACCAATTCTTCAGAGAACAATTGAAGGTCTTTCCACCTCGATAATTAGAATGAAATTGAGAAAAAGATGTTAGAAAGGGTCACTCCTTGTTGATGTAATTTGGTACCTCAACTGATATAGAAAAATAAGATTAATAAGTATATGCAGAAGACTTAATTGTTTTATAATGAACAAAAACAAATTTAAAGCAAAGGTCAAAATCTAGAACGTCAAGTTGACTTTTGACCTTGACCTCAATTTCAAGGTCATAGGTCAGTGATCTCAAATCAAAAGACCCCAGGTCAATCACTTGTATGGTTGAAAAGAAATATCGATTTCAAAGACAAAAGGGGAGAAAACTCATAAAAGGGTTGACCAAAACACTTCGACTTAAATGGGTTGAAGTTGCCCCTTGTTGTAAACAATAATTTGGCAACACATCGTATCATTAACTGTTACATTTTCTTTTGAATAACGATAACAAGCAAAAATCAAAATTTATAACATGACCTTGACCTTTGACCTTGACCTCAATTTGAAGGTCATGGGTCAGTGAACTTAAATTAGAAGGTCCGAGGTCAATCACTTGTATGGTTGTGGAGAAATAATGATTTCAAATACATAAGGGGAGAAAACTCCTATAAGGGTTAACCAAAACACTTCGACTGATTAATTTGAAGTTGCACCTTATTGTAAACAGTGATTTTGCAAACATATCATATCATTAACTGTTACAGTTTCTTTTGAATAACGATAACAAGCAAAATTCAAAATTTATAACATGACCTTGACCTTTAACCTTGACCTCAATTTTCTTTATTTGGACCAAGGACTTCATATCAAAAGACTGTAGGCCTCTACAACTTATACTGTATGAATTAACCCAACATATCGTTTATTTTAAATTTTCAAAGGGAAATAACTCCCATAAGATGTCTTCTGATTCCCTAAGTCAAAGTAAAACAAATCATTCTTAAGAGTAGACGAACAATTTGGTGAAAACAGTTTGTAAAAATCTTATACGGTATTAGAGATATAGCGATAACAAGAAAAAGGGGACGCGGGGAGATAACTCCTATAAGAATAAGTGTTCGGTCACACAGGGTGAGTTTTGAAACCTCCATTACTGAACAACATCGTTGGCCAAACATCCATTAGATATGTTGTAAAACAAAAAAGCATCTCAGACGGCAGAAGAAAAAAAAAAAAAAAAAAAAAAAAAAAAAATCAGAAGAAAAACAAAAGGTCTTTCCACGAAAAGTGGAAAGACCTAATAATAGGGGAAAAACTGGAGTTGTCGTTCTTATCCGTTGATATGATAGATAGCACACAAGCTACATTCATTTGTAAGTGGAGGGTAAAAAAAAGGGGGGGGCATAAGAGGGTCTCGAAGAGATTTTTTTTTTTTTTTTTTTTATATAAACGGAACAGAATGGTTAAAATTGCCGTTTTACAATATAAATCAATTGCTTTCAAAAAGCAATTGTAAACGGTCTTTCCCCCCTTAGAAACATGATTGTTTGTTGTGTGTGTGTGTGTGTGTGTGTGTGTGTGTGTGTGTGTGTGTGTGTGTTTGTTTGTTTGTTTGTTTGTTTGTTTATGTAAGGGGTCTATATTATTCCGGGGAAGTTTCAAGTTTAGTTCGGAAAGTTTTTATTTTATTTCAGGCCAGCGCGCGCGCCAGATTGGGGAGACATCACGTGACTTGGGTTTATAATAACGAAAACTTAGTCTTTTTATTTCTCTTTAGGTGGGGACGTTGAACAGACAACATGTATAATAGAGACGGAATGTACACAATGTAATTTCTTTTGTCATTGTAGGAAATTGACATTTTGATCACAGTTCACCAGCAGTGCATGTTTTGGATTTAATTTATTCGGTGTAACTTTAAAACACATTTAAGGATTATTTTCTGATAATGTACATTTTTCAGCACCAGTTTGTAACACAGATAAGTATTTCAATCTAGGAGCGGACATTTTATTGTAGCATTTCACTGAGATTTACGGACCTAGCAAGCAATTTTTACGGCATTGCAATTTTTTTTCTCTAGGAAAAGTCTTGAGAGATATCGGCACCACGTTGTTTTATGAACCTTTAGTACATGTATGCCCTGCTGACTGCAAAGTTTGGGGTCGATTGGACTTGTAGTTTCAGAGTTTAACTGATAACAAACGTTGTGGATTTTTTTTTCAGAAGAGATGTAAGAACAATATTAAAAACCAATTGTTCAGAGAACAATTGAAGGTCTTTCCACCAGTAAATATCTATTTTGATATTAGAATATTAAAAATCAGTCTAAAATGTCAGTTCCTATGGCTTAATGATGTAAAGATATGAATTTTAAGCCAAGGTCATAATCTAGAACGTCAAATTTACCTATGACCTGACCTCAATTTCAAGGTCACAAACTAAGGATCTCAAATCAAAAGACCCTAGGTCTCTAATATGTATGGTTAATAAGTTATATCACTTTATGCATAATTTTAGATATGATAGGGGCTAAAACTCCCAGTCATTGTCTACGCACCCTTTCAACCAAAATTATTATGTTACGACATGTCGCAACTAACAATTTAGTAAAAATAATTTGTCGATATCTTATAAGGTTTATGAAAATGAGTGAAAATAAGCCAAAATCAAAATTTAGAATATGACCTTGACCTTTGACCTTGATCTAATTTTCATTTTTTTGGACCAAGGATCTCAAATCAAAAGACCCTAGGTCTCTATCACTTATGGTTTTCCAGTTTAAAATACATTTCAAAATTTCAAATACAAAAGGGGAAATAACTCTCATATGGAATCTCTATACGGCTTCGGTCAAAATAAAACAGCACATCCTGAGGATATAATGAGCAATTTGCAAAAATAAATTTGTCGGTTTCTTATACGGTTGTGAAGATTACGCGATAACAAGAAAAACAGTGTTCGGGGAGATAACTCTTATATGGGAAAGATTTTGGTTACGCGGAGTCAGTTACAAAAGCGTAATAACTGTTCGATATCATATACCATATGTCTAAGCGACATCTTGCGAAACAAAAAAATTGCGAAGGAACAAAAAGTTGGCGGAAGAAAAAAATATATAATAATAATCAGAAGAAGAAAACCAATAGGTCTTTCCACGGAAAAGTGGAAAGACCTAATAATCAGAAGAAAACCAATAGGTCTTTCCACGGAAAAGTGGAAAGACCTAATAATCAGAACAAATACAATAGGTCTTTCACCTGAAAGGTTGAAAGAACTTATAATAATAATAATAATTAAAAACCAATTGTTCAAAGAACAATTGAAGGTCTTTCAACTAATAAAGATCTTTTTTGATATGAAAATATTAAAATTCAGTTGAAAATGTCAGTTCCTTTGGCTTTATGATGTAGAAATATGAATTTAAAGCAAAGGTCAAAATCTAGAACGTCCAATTAACCTTTGACCTTGACCTCAATTTCAAGGTCATAGACTAAACATCTCAAATCAAAAGACACTAGTTCCTTAATATGTATGGTTCATGAGTAATATCACTTTACGCATAATTCTAAATATAAGAGGGGCGAAAACTCCCATTTATTGTCTACGCACCCTTGCAACCAAAATTTATAAGTTACAACATGTCGCAACTAACAATTTAGTAAAAATAATTTGTCGATATCTTATAAGGTTAATGAAAATAAGCCAAAATCAAAATTTAGAATTTGACCTTGACCTTTGACCTTGACCTAATTTTCATTTTTTTGGACCAAGGATCTTAAATCAAAAGACCCTAAGCCTTTACTTTATAATGATAATGAGTTATATTACCACACAACTAATATAAGATATAAAAGGGGGAAAAGTCGCATCAAATGTTTACGTACCCTTTTAACTAAAATTTACGTGTTACGCCATGTCGTAACACACATTTTGTGAAAATATTTTGTCGATATCTTATAGGATTTCTGAAAATAAGAGATAACAAGCCAAAATCATATTTTTAACATGACCTTGACCTTTGACCTTGACCTCATTTTCATTTTTTTGGACCATGGACCTCAAATCAAAAGACCCTAGGCCTCTATCACTAATGGTTTTCCAGTAACAAATTTATTTCATTTATTTCATTACAAAAGGGGAAATAACTCTCATATGGAGTCTTCGTAAATCTTCGGTGAAAATAAAACGTAACATCCTGAGGATATAACGAGCAATTTGGAAAAATAAATTTGTCGCTTTCTTTTACGGTTGCGGAGGAGATCTGATAACAAGAAAAACAGTGTTTGGGGAGATAACTCTTACAAAGAAAAGTGTTCTGTTAAACAGGGTCAGTTTCAAAAGCGTATAGACTGAATGATATCATATACAAAAAAACTAAGCGACATCTTTTGAAACATTTTTACACCGCAAGAAAAAAATTAGGCGGAAGAAAAAAAAAATAATCAGAACAAATACAATAGGTCTTTCCACAAGAAAGGTGGAAAGACCTAATAATAATCAGAACAAACCCTATAGGTCTTTCAACCGAAAGGTTGAAAGACCTAATAATAATAATAATCAGAACAAAAACAATAGGTCTTTCATCCGAAAGGTTGAAAGACCTAATAATAGGGAAAAACTGAAGTTGTCGTTCTTATCCGTTGATAGAATGGATAGCAAACAAGCTACATTCATTTGTAAGTGGAGGGTAAAAAAAAAGGGGGGGATCAAAAGGGGGTCCCAGGGATTTTTTTTTTTTTTTTTTATATATAAACGGAACAGAATGGTTAAAATTGCCGTTTTACAATATAAATCAATTGCTTTTAAAAAGCAATTGTGAACGGTCTTTACCCCCTTAAAAAGATGATTGATTGATGTGTGTGTGTGTGTGTGTTTGTTTGTTTGTTTGTTTGTTTGTTTGTTTGTTTGTTTGTTTGTTTGTTTGTTTGTTTGTGTAAGGGGTCTATTGTATTGTGTTACCGGAGAAGTTTCATGTTTAGTTTGGAAAGTGTTTCTTTTATTTTAGGTACAGCGCGCGCGACATCACGTGACACGGGTTTATAATAACGAAAACTTAGTCTTTTTATTTCTTTTTAGGTGGGGACGTTGAACAGACAACATGTATAGAGACGGAATGCACACAATGTAATTTCTTTTGTCATTGTAGGAAATTGACATTTTGATCACAGGTCACGGGCAGTGCATGTTTTGGATTTAATCGATCCGGTGTAACTTTAAAACACATTTAATGATTATTTTCTGATAATGTACATTTTTCAGCACCTGTTTGTAACACAGATTAGTATTTCAATCTCGGAGCGGACATTTTATTGTAGGTTTTTACTGAGATTTACGGACCTAGCAAGCGATTTTTACGGTATTGCCATTTCTTTTCTCTAGGAAAAGTCTTGAGAGATATCTGCACCAAGTTTTTTTATGAACCTTTATTACATGTATGCCCTGCTGACTGCAAATTTTGAGGTCGATTGGACTTGTAGTTTCAGAGTACATGTGGATTTTTTTTCAGAAGAGACGTAAGAACAATATTAGATTTCAATTTTTCTTGAATAATTGAGAGTTTGTTCCTTCACTATACTGTCATAAATAAACAGTCATACATATTGATTGATTGATTGATTGATTGATTAGTTGGTTGGTTGATTGATTGATTGATTGATTGATTGATTGATGGATTGGTTGGTTGGTTGGTTGGTTGGTTGGTTAAACACGTTGGATAGGGTCAATTGAAACAGCGAAAAAGAAACAGAAGATCTTGGACCCTATATTAAACACATGAAACGGAAACATGATTGATTGATTGATCATGATCATGATCATGATTGATTGATTGATTGATTGATTGATTGATTAGTTGGTTGGTTGGTTGGTTGGTTGGTTAAACACGTTGGATAGGGTCAATTGAAACAGCGAAAAAGAAGCAAAGAAGATCTTGAACCCTATATTAAACACATGAGACGGAAACATGATTGATTGATTGATCATGATTGATTGTTTGATCATGATTGGTTGATTGATCATGATTGATTGATTGATTGATTGGTTGATTGATTGATTGGTTGGTTGGTTGGTTGGTTGGTTGGCAGGCTTTATATAAACCATCAATGGGGATTATGTCCCTTACATAATGGTAAAACCAATGCAGTCGAAATGTAACAAAGTTGCCCCTTGAGGTACCAAACATTTTTCACTATGAAAATTTTCTGTATCTATAACCATTCAAAAGTTATAGGGAAATCAAAGACCAATAAAAATCTAAAATACGACCTTGACCTTTGACCTTGACCTAATTTTCGTTTTTTTGGACCAAGGATCTCAAATCAAAAGACCCGAGGTCTCTATCACTTATGGTTTTCCAGTTTGAAATACATTTCAAAATTTCAAAAACAAAAGGGGAATTAACTCTCATATGGAATCTCTATAAGGCTTCGGTCAAAAAAAAA
This sequence comes from Mytilus edulis, assembly GCA_019925275.1. Taxonomy (NCBI): domain Eukaryota; kingdom Metazoa; phylum Mollusca; class Bivalvia; order Mytilida; family Mytilidae; genus Mytilus; species Mytilus edulis. The sequence goes on along the minus strand of CM034360.1, from coordinate 61,540,931 downwards.
CAGAACGTCCTGAGGATGTAACGCGCCATTTGGAAAAATAAATTTGTCGGTTTCTTAAACGGTTGTGAAGATTAAGCGATAACAAAAAAAACAGTGTTCGGGGAGATAACTCTTATATGGGAAAGTATTGGGTTTCGCGGTGTCAGTTTCAAAAGCGCATAAACTGTTCGATATCATATTTCATTTATCTAAGCGACATCTTGCGAAACAAAAAAACAGCGAAGGAAAAAAATGTTGGCGGAAGAAAAAAAATAATAATTAAAAACCAATTGTTCAGAGAACAATTGAAAGTCTTTCCACACCAAAGAAATTTTGATAAGATAGTTTCTTCATACTGATGCGATAAATAATGGTTTAATTATATTAATGAGTGATGTAAGGGAGATAATAAGCTACTTCCGGTGAAATGAATATCACTTCCGGTCTCATATGATAGCTTCTTTGACACTGATTCCAAAAATATATAGTTTCTATATACTTTTATATGTAGAATGGCAGATAATTGGCCACTTCCGGTTTGTTGGAAGTCATTTTTTGTCTTCAGTAATCAGTTTATGTATCTATATGACAAAATATATGGATTCTGAGTACTTTTATATGAAAAAATTGCAAAAAAGGCTACTTCCGGTTTTCTCAAGGTCACTTCCGGTAGTCATTTTTCAAGGTCATTTGTCACCTTACCTTTTGTACAAGGTCAAATGCCTTTATAATGAACTTAGTTGAAGTTATAATCAAATAACTTCATATCAAGACATATTAGGGGCACCAACTCCTATAAGATGCCATTAAATTGTATCAAACTTAATGTATCATATCTTCATAACAATAAAGCAGACATTTTGCAATTGTTTTTCTTTATGTATCTTTCAAAGCGTCAGAGAAAATGCAAAAACAAGCAAAAGTCACAAATTAGAACTTGACCTTGACCTTTGACCTTGATATCATTTTCTAAGTTAGGACCTAGGGGCCTCAAATAAAAACATTCCAGGGTTATACGGTTAACTGTAAATGAGTTAAAAATACATAGCGACAAATTCATTTTGTAAAGGTAGATAACTCCTAAAAAATTTCATCGAATCGCTTCGATCCAAATGAGCCAAAAATTCCTGAGGATGTAACGAACAATTTGTAAAAGGATTTTTTTCGCTATCTTTTTTTGTTACGAAGGAGATGCACACAGATGAAAAACGATGAATAGGGAGATAACTCTTACAAAGAAAATGGTTCGCCTTAGCAGGGTGAAATTTAAATGCGCATAAACTATACGATACCATATGAGAAATATCTAAGCGACATATTGCGAAACAAACATTTATCGCAAGAACAAAATTTGGCGGAAAAAAAAAAAATAAATATAAATCAATTGCTTTCAAAAAGCAATTGTAGGCAGTCTTTCCCCCTTTGAAACATGATTGCTTTGGGGGGGGGGGGGTGTTTGTTTTTGTTTATTTGTTTGTTTTTGTAAAGGGTCTATATTATTATGTTACCGGAGAAGTTTCATGTTTAGTTTGGAAAGTTTTTATTTTATTTTAGGTCCAGCGCGCGCGCCAGATTGAGGAGACATCACGTGACTTGGGTTTATAATAACGAAAACTTAGTATTTTTATTTCTCTTTAGGTCGGGATGTTGAACAGACAACATGTATAGAGACGGAATGTACACAATGTAATTTCTTTTGTCATTGTAGGAAATTGACATTTTGATCACAGGTCACGGGCAGTGCATGTTTTGGATTTAATCGATCCGGTGTAACTTTAAAACACATTTAATGATTATTTTCTGATAATGTACATTTTTCAGCACCTGTTTGTAACACAGATTAGTATTTCAATCTCGGAGCGGACATTTTATTGTAGGTTTTTACTGAGATTTACGGACCTAGCAAGCGATTTTTACGGTATTGCCATTTCTTTTCTCTAGGAAAAGTCTTGAGACATATCTGCACCAAGTTTTATTATGAACCTTTATTACATGTATGCCCTGCTGACTGCAAATTTTGAGGTCGATTGGACTTGTAGTTTCAGAGTACATGTGGATTTTTTTTCAGAAGAGACGTAAGAACAATATTAAATTTCAATTTTTCTTGAATAATTGATAGTTTGTTCCTTCACTATACTGTCATAAATAAACAGTCATACATATTGATTGATTGATTGATTGATTGATTAGTTGGTTGGTTGATTGATTGATTGATTGATTGATTGATTGATAGATTGGTTGGTTGGTTGGTTGGTTAAACACGTTGGATAGGGTCGATTGAAACAGCGAAAAAGAAACAGAAGATCTTGGACCCTATATTAAACACATGAAACGGAAACATGATTGATTGATTGATCATGATCATGATCATGATAAATTGATTGATTGATTGATTGATTGATTGATTAGTTGGTTGGTTGGTTGGTTGGTTGGTTAAACACGTTGGATAGGGTCAATTGAAACAGCGAAAAAGAAGCAAAGAAGATCTTGAACCCTATATTAAACACATGAGACGGAAACATGATTGATTGATTGATCATGATTGATTGTTTGATCATGATTGGTTGATTGATCATGATTGATTGATTGATTGATTGGTTGATTGATTGATTGATTGGTTGGTTGGTTGGTTGGTTGGTTGGTTGGCAGGCTTTATATAAACCATCAATGGGGATTATGTCCCTTACATAATGGTAAAACCAATGCAGTCGAAATGTAACAAAGTTGCCCCTTGAGGTACCAAACATTTTTCACTATGAAAATTTTCTGTATCTATAACCATTCAAAAGTTATAGGGAAATCAAAGACCAATAAAAATCTAAAATACGACCTTGACCTTTGACCTTGACCTAATTTTTTTTTTTTGGACCAAGGATCTCAAATCAAAAGACCCGAGGTCTCTATCACTTATGGTTTTCCAGTTTGAAATACATTTCAAAATTTCAAAAACAAAAGGGGAATTAACTCTCATATGGAATCTCTATAAGGCTTCGGTAAAAAAAAAACAGAACGTCCTGAGGATGTAACGCGCCATTTGGAAAAATAAATTTGTCGGTTTCTTAAACGGTTGTGAAGATTAAGCGATAACAAAAAAAACAGTGTTTGGGGAGATAACTCTTATATGGGAAAGTATTGGGTTTCGCGGTGTCAGTTTCAAAAGCGCATAAACTGTTCGATATCATATTTCATTTATCTAAGCGACATCTTGCGAAACAAAAAAACAGCGAAGGAAAAAAATGTTGGCGGAAGAAAAAAAATAATAATTAAAAACCAATTGTTCAGAGAACAATTGAAAGTCTTTCCACACCAAAGAAATTTTGATAAGATAGTTTCTTCATACTGATGCGATAAATAATGGTTTAATTATATTAATGAGTGATGTAAGGGAGATAATAAGCTACTTCCGGTGAAATGAATATCACTTCCGGTCTCATATGATAGCTTCTTTGACACTGATTCCAAAAATATATAGTTTCTATATACTTTTATATGTAAAATGGCAGATAATTGGCCACTTCCGGTTTGTTGGAAGTCATTTTTTGTCTTCAGTAATCAGTTTATGTATCTATATGACAAAATATATGGATTCTGAGTACTTTTATATGAAAAAATTGCAAAAAAGGCTACTTCCGGTTTTCTCAAGGTCACTTCCGGTAGTCATTTTTCAAGGTCATTTGTCACCTTACCTTTTGTACAAGGTCAAATGCCTTTATAATGAACTTAGTTGAAGTTATAATCAAATAACTTCATATCAAGACATATTAGGGGCACCAACTCCTATAAGATGCCATTAAATTGTATCAAACTTAATGTATCATATCTTCATAACAATAAAGCAGACATTTTGCAATTGTTTTTCTTTATGTATCTTTCAAAGCGTCAGAGAAAATGCAAAAACAAGCAAAAGTCACAAATTAGAACTTGACCTTGACCTTTGACCTTGATATCATTTTCTAAGTTAGGACCTAGGGGCCTCAAATAAAAACATTCCAGGGTTATACGGTTAACTGTAAATGAGTTAAAAATACATAGCGACAAATTCATTTTGTAAAGGTAGATAACTCCTAAAAAATTTCATCGAATCGCTTCGATCCAAATGAGCCAAAAATTCCTGAGGATGTAACGAACAATTTGTAAAAGGATTTTTTTCGCTATCTTTTTTTGTTACGAAGGAGATGCACACAGATGAAAAACGATGAATAGGGAGATAACTCTTACAAAGAAAATGGTTCGCCTTAGCAGGGTGAAATTTAAATGCGCATAAACTATACGATACCATATGAGAAATATCTAAGCGACATATTGCGAAACAAACATTTATCGCAAGAACAAAATTTGGCGGAAAAAAAAAAAAATAAATATAAATCAATTGCTTTCAAAAAGCAATTGTAGGCAGTCTTTCCCCCTTTGAAACATGATTGCTTTGGGGGGGGGGGGGGTGTTTGTTTTTGTTTATTTGTTTGTTTTTGTAAAGGGTCTATATTATTATGTTACCGGAGAAGTTTCATGTTTAGTTTGGAAAGTTTTTATTTTATTTTAGGTCCAGCGCGCGCGCCAGATTGAGGAGACATCACGTGACTTGGGTTTATAATAACGAAAACTTAGTATTTTTATTTCTCTTTAGGTCGGGATGTTGAACAGACAACATGTATAGAGACGGAATGTACACAATGTAATTTCTTTTGTCATTGTAGGAAATTGACATTTTGATCACAGGTCACGGGCAGTGCATGTTTTGGATTTAATCGATCCGGTGTAACTTTAAAACACATTTAATGATTATTTTCTGATAATGTACATTTTTCAGCACCTGTTTGTAACACAGATTAGTATTTCAATCTCGGAGCGGACATTTTATTGTAGGTTTTTACTGAGATTTACGGACCTAGCAAGCGATTTTTACGGTATTGCCATTTCTTTTCTCTAGGAAAAGTCTTGAGACATATCTGCACCAAGTTTTATTATGAACCTTTATTACATGTATGCCCTGCTGACTGCAAATTTTGAGGTCGATTGGACTTGTAGTTTCAGAGTACATGTGGATTTTTTTTCAGAAGAGACGTAAGAACAATATTAAATTTCAATTTTTCTTGAATAATTGATAGTTTGTTCCTTCACTATACTGTCATAAATAAACAGTCATACATATTGATTGATTGATTGATTGATTGATTAGTTGGTTGGTTGATTGATTGATTGATTGATTGATTGATTGATAGATTGGTTGGTTGGTTGGTTGGTTAAACACGTTGGATAGGGTCGATTGAAACAGCGAAAAAGAAACAGAAGATCTTGGACCCTATATTAAACACATGAAACGGAAACATGATTGATTGATTGATCATGATCATGATCATGATAAATTGATTGATTGATTGATTGATTGATTGATTAGTTGGTTGGTTGGTTGGTTGGTTGGTTAAACACGTTGGATAGGGTCAATTGAAACAGCGAAAAAGAAGCAAAGAAGATCTTGAACCCTATATTAAACACATGAGACGGAAACATGATTGATTGATTGATCATGATTGATTGTTTGATCATGATTGGTTGATTGATCATGATTGATTGATTGATTGATTGTTGTTGATTGATTGGTTGGTTGGTTGGTTGGTTGGTTGGTTGGTTGGCAGGCTTTATATAAACCATCAATGGGGATTATGTCCCTTACATAATGGTAAAACCAATGCAGTCGAAATGTAACAAAGTTGCCCCTTGAGGTACCAAACATTTTTCACTATGAAAATTTTCTGTATCTATAACCATTCAAAAGTTATAGGGAAATCAAAGACCAATAAAAATCTAAAATACGACCTTGACCTTTGACCTTGACCTAATTTTCGTTTTTTTTGGACCAAGGATCTCAAATCAAAAGACCCGAGGTCTCTATCACTTATGGTTTTCCAGTTTGAAATACATTTCAAAATTTCAAAAACAAAAGGGGAATTAACTCTCATATGGAATCTCTATAAGGCTTCGGTCAAAAAAAAACAGAACGTCCTGAGGATGTAACGCGCCATTTGGAAAAATAAATTTGTCGGTTTCTTAAACGGTTGTGAAGATTAAGCGATAACAAAAAAAACAGTGTTTGGGGAGATAACTCTTATATGGGAAAGTATTGGGTTTCGCGGTGTCAGTTTCAAAAGCGCATAAACTGTTCGATATCATATTTCATTTATCTAAGCGACATCTTGCGAAACAAAAAAACAGCGAAGGAAAAAAATGTTGGCGGAAGAAAAAAAATAATAATTAAAAACCAATTGTTCAGAGAACAATTGAAAGTCTTTCCACACCAAAGAAATTTTGATAAGATAGTTTCTTCATACTGATGCGATAAATAATGGTTTAATTATATTAATGAGTGATGTAAGGGAGATAATAAGCTACTTCCGGTGAAATGAATATCACTTCCGGTCTCATATGATAGCTTCTTTGACACTGATTCCAAAAATATATAGTTTCTATATACTTTTATATGTAGAATGGCAGATAATTGGCCACTTCCGGTTTGTTGGAAGTCATTTTTTGTCTTCAGTAATCAGTTTATGTATCTATATGACAAAATATATGGATTCTGAGTACTTTTATATGAAAAAATTGCAAAAAAGGCTACTTCCGGTTTTCTCAAGGTCACTTCCGGTAGTCATTTTTCAAGGTCATTTGTCACCTTACCTTTTGTACAAGGTCAAATGCCTTTATAATGAACTTAGTTGAAGTTATAATCAAATAACTTCATATCAAGACATATTAGGGGCACCAACTCCTATAAGATGCCATTAAATTGTATCAAACTTAATGTATCATATCTTCATAACAATAAAGCAGACATTTTGCAATTGTTTTTCTTTATGTATCTTTCAAAGCGTCAGAGAAAATGCAAAAACAAGCAAAAGTCACAAATTAGAACTTGACCTTGACCTTTGACCTTGATATCATTTTCTAAGTTAGGACCTAGGGGCCTCAAATAAAAACATTCCAGGGTTATACGGTTAACTGTAAATGAGTTAAAAATACATAGCGACAAATTCATTTTGTAAAGGTAGATAACTCCTAAAAAATTTCATCGAATCGCTTCGATCCAAATGAGCCAAAAATTCCTGAGGATGTAACGAACAATTTGTAAAAGGATTTTTTTCGCTATCTTTTTTTGTTACGAAGGAGATGCACACAGATGAAAAACGATGAATAGGGAGATAACTCTTACAAAGAAAATGGTTCGCCTTAGCAGGGTGAAATTTAAATGCGCATAAACTATACGATACCATATGAGAAATATCTAAGCGACATATTGCGAAACAAACATTTATCGCAAGAACAAAATTTGGCGGAAAAAAAAAAAAATAAATATAAATCAATTGCTTTCAAAAAGCAATTGTAGGCAGTCTTTCCCCCTTTGAAACATGATTGCTTTGGGGGGGGGGGGGGGGGGGGTGTGTTGTTTTTGTTTATTTGTTTGTTTTTGTAAAGGGTCTATATTATTATGTTACCGGAGAAGTTTCATGTTTAGTTTGGAAAGTTTTTATTTTATTTTAGGTCCAGCGCGCGCGCCAGATTGAGGAGACATCACGTGACTTGGGTTTATAATAACGAAAACTTAGTATTTTTATTTCTCTTTAGGTCGGGATGTTGAACAGACAACATGTATAGAGACGGAATGTACACAATGTAATTTCTTTTGTCATTGTAGGAAATTGACATTTTGATCACAGGTCACGGGCAGTGCATGTTTTGGATTTAATCGATCCGGTGTAACTTTAAAACACATTTAATGATTATTTTCTGATAATGTACATTTTTCAGCACCTGTTTGTAACACAGATTAGTATTTCAATCTCGGAGCGGACATTTTATTGTAGGTTTTTACTGAGATTTACGGACCTAGCAAGCGATTTTTACGGTATTGCCATTTCTTTTCTCTAGGAAAAGTCTTGAGACATATCTGCACCAAGTTTTATTATGAACCTTTATTACATGTATGCCCTGCTGACTGCAAATTTTGAGGTCGATTGGACTTGTAGTTTCAGAGTACATGTGGATTTTTTTTCAGAAGAGACGTAAGAACAATATTAAATTTCAATTTTTCTTGAATAATTGATAGTTTGTTCCTTCACTATACTGTCATAAATAAACAGTCATACATATTGATTGATTGATTGATTGATTGATTAGTTGGTTGGTTGATTGATTGATTGATTGATTGATTGATTGATAGATTGGTTGGTTGGTTGGTTGGTTAAACACGTTGGATAGGGTCGATTGAAACAGCGAAAAAGAAACAGAAGATCTTGGACCCTATATTAAACACATGAAACGGAAACATGATTGATTGATTCATCATGATCATGATCATGATAAATTGATTGATTGATTGATTGATTGATTGATTAGTTGGTTGGTTGGTTGGTTGGTTGGTTAAACACGTTGGATAGGGTCAATTGAAACAGCGAAAAAGAAGCAAAGAAGATCTTGAACCCTATATTAAACACATGAGACGGAAACATGATTGATTGATTGATCATGATTGATTGTTTGATCATGATTGGTTGATTGATCATGATTGATTGATTGATTGATTGATTGGTTGATTGATTGATTGGTTGGTTGGTTGGTTGGTTGGTTGGTTGGCAGGCTTTATATAAACCATCAATGGGGATTATGTCCCTTACATAATGGTAAAACCAATGCAGTCGAAATGTAACAAAGTTGCCCCTTGAGGTACCAAACATTTTTCACTATGAAAATTTTCTGTATCTATAACCATTCAAAAGTTATAGGGAAATCAAAGACCAATAAAAATCTAAAATACGACCTTGACCTTTGACCTTGACCTAATTTTCGTTTTTTTTGGACCAAGGATCTCAAATCAAAAGACCCGAGGTCTCTATCACTTATGGTTTTCCAGTTTGAAATACATTTCAAAATTTCAAAAACAAAAGGGGAATTAACTCTCATATGGAATCTCTATAAGGCTTCGGTCAAAAAAAAACAGAACGTCCTGAGGATGTAACGCGCCATTTGGAAAAATAAATTTGTCGGTTTCTTAAACGGTTGTGAAGATTAAGCGATAACAAAAAAAACAGTGTTTGGGGAGATAACTCTTATATGGGAAAGTATTGGGTTTCGCGGTGTCAGTTTCAAAAGCGCATAAACTGTTCGATATCATATTTCATTTATCTAAGCGACATCTTGCGAAACAAAAAAACAGCGAAGGAAAAAAATGTTGGCGGAAGAAAAAAAATAATAATTAAAAACCAATTGTTCAGAGAACAATTGAAAGTCTTTCCACACCAAAGAAATTTTGATAAGATAGTTTCTTCATACTGATGCGATAAATAATGGTTTAATTATATTAATGAGTGATGTAAGGGAGATAATAAGCTACTTCCGGTGAAATGAATATCACTTCCGGTCTCATATGATAGCTTCTTTGACACTGATTCCAAAAATATATAGTTTCTATATACTTTTATATGTAGAATGGCAGATAATTGGCCACTTCCGGTTTGTTGGAAGTCATTTTTTGTCTTCAGTAATCAGTTTATGTATCTATATGACAAAATATATGGATTCTGAGTACTTTTATATGAAAAAATTGCAAAAAAGGCTACTTCCGGTTTTCTCAAGGTCACTTCCGGTAGTCATTTTTCAAGGTCATTTGTCACCTTACCTTTTGTACAAGGTCAAATGCCTTTATAATGAACTTAGTTGAAGTTATAATCAAATAACTTCATATCAAGACATATTAGGGGCACCAACTCCTATAAGATGCCATTAAATTGTATCAAACTTAATGTATCATATCTTCATAACAATAAAGCAGACATTTTGCAATTGTTTTTCTTTATGTATCTTTCAAAGCGTCAGAGAAAATGCAAAAACAAGCAAAAGTCACAAATTAGAACTTGACCTTGACCTTTGACCTTGATATCATTTTCTAAGTTAGGACCTAGGGGCCTCAAATAAAAACATTCCAGGGTTATACGGTTAACTGTAAATGAGTTAAAAATACATAGCGACAAATTCATTTTGTAAAGGTAGATAACTCCTAAAAAATTTCATCGAATCGCTTCGATCCAAATGAGCCAAAAATTCCTGAGGATGTAACGAACAATTTGTAAAAGGATTTTTTTCGCTATCTTTTTTTGTTACGAAGGAGATGCACACAGATGAAAAACGATGAATAGGGAGATAACTCTTACAAAGAAAATGGTTCGCCTTAGCAGGGTGAAATTTAAATGCGCATAAACTATACGATACCATATGAGAAATATCTAAGCGACATATTGCGAAACAAACATTTATCGCAAGAACAAAATTTGGCGGAAAAAAAAAAAAAATAAATATAAATCAATTGCTTTCAAAAAGCAATTGTAGGCAGTCTTTCCCCCTTTGAAACATGATTGCTTTGGGGGGGGGGGGGGGGGGTGTTTGTTTTTGTTTATTTGTTTGTTTTTGTAAAGGGTCTATATTATTATGTTACCGGAGAAGTTTCATGTTTAGTTTGGAAAGTTTTTATTTTATTTTAGGTCCAGCGCGCGCGCCAGATTGAGGAGACATCACGTGACTTGGGTTTATAATAACGAAAACTTAGTATTTTTATTTCTCTTTAGGTCGGGATGTTGAACAGACAACATGTATAGAGACGGAATGTACACAATGTAATTTCTTTTGTCATTGTAGGAAATTGACATTTTGATCACAGGTCACGGGCAGTGCATGTTTTGGATTTAATCGATCCGGTGTAACTTTAAAACACATTTAATGATTATTTTCTGATAATGTACATTTTTCAGCACCTGTTTGTAACACAGATTAGTATTTCAATCTCGGAGCGGACATTTTATTGTAGGTTTTTACTGAGATTTACGGACCTAGCAAGCGATTTTTACGGTATTGCCATTTCTTTTCTCTAGGAAAAGTCTTGAGACATATCTGCACCAAGTTTTATTATGAACCTTTATTACATGTATGCCCTGCTGACTGCAAATTTTGAGGTCGATTGGACTTGTAGTTTCAGAGTACATGTGGATTTTTTTTCAGAAGAGACGTAAGAACAATATTAAATTTCAATTTTTCTTGAATAATTGATAGTTTGTTCCTTCACTATACTGTCATAAATAAACAGTCATACATATTGATTGATTGATTGATTGATTGATTAGTTGGTTGGTTGATTGATTGATTGATTGATTGATTGATTGATAGATTGGTTGGTTGGTTGGTTGGTTAAACACGTTGGATAGGGTCGATTGAAACAGCGAAAAAGAAACAGAAGATCTTGGACCCTATATTAAACACATGAAACGGAAACATGATTGATTGATTGATCATGATCATGATCATGATAAATTGATTGATTGATTGATTGATTGATTGATTAGTTGGTTGGTTGGTTGGTTGGTTGGTTAAACACGTTGGATAGGGTCAATTGAAACAGCGAAAAAGAAGCAAAGAAGATCTTGAACCCTATATTAAACACATGAGACGGAAACATGATTGATTGATTGATCATGATTGATTGTTTGATCATGATTGGTTGATTGATCATGATTGATTGATTGATTGATTGGTTGATTGATTGATTGGTTGGTTGGTTGGTTGGTTGGTTGGTTGGCAGGCTTTATATAAACCATCAATGGGGATTATGTCCCTTACATAATGGTAAAACCAATGCAGTCGAAATGTAACAAAGTTGCCCCTTGAGGTACCAAACATTTTTCACTATGAAAATTTTCTGTATCTATAACCATTCAAAAGTTATAGGGAAATCAAAGACCAATAAAAATCTAAAATACGACCTTGACCTTTGACCTTGACCTAATTTTCGTTTTTTTTGGACCAAGGATCTCAAATCAAAAGACCCGAGGTCTCTATCACTTATGGTTTTCCAGTTTGAAATACATTTCAAAATTTCAAAAACAAAAGGGGAATTAACTCTCATATGGAATCTCTATAAGGCTTCGGTCAAAAAAAAACAGAACGTCCTGAGGATGTAACGCGCCATTTGGAAAAATAAATTTGTCGGTTTCTTAAACGGTTGTGAAGATTAAGCGATAACAAAAAAAACAGTGT
>CM034360.1:61371380-61518880 GCA_019925275.1 Mytilus edulis | reverse complement strand
TCGATCCAAATGAGCCAAAAATTCCTGAGGATGTAACGAACAATTTGTAAAAGGATTTTTTTCGCTATCTTTTTTTGTTACGAAGGAGATGCACACAGATGAAAAACGATGAATAGGGAGATAACTCTTACAAAGAAAATGGTTCGCCTTAGCAGGGTGAAATTTAAATGCGCATAAACTATACGATACCATATGAGAAATATCTAAGCGACATATTGCGAAACAAACATTTATCGCAAGAACAAAATTTGGCGGAAAAAAAAAATAAATATAAATCAATTGCTTTCAAAAAGCAATTGTAGGCAGTCTTTCCCCCTTTGAAACATGATTGCTTTGGGGGGGGGGGGGTGTTTGTTTTTGTTTATTTGTTTGTTTTTGTAAAGGGTCTATATTATTATGTTACCGGAGAAGTTTCATGTTTAGTTTGGAAAGTTTTTATTTTATTTTAGGTCCAGCGCGCGCGCCAGATTGAGGAGACATCACGTGACTTGGGTTTATAATAACGAAAACTTAGTATTTTTATTTCTCTTTAGGTCGGGATGTTGAACAGACAACATGTATAGAGACGGAATGTACACAATGTAATTTCTTTTGTCATTGTAGGAAATTGACATTTTGATCACAGGTCACGGGCAGTGCATGTTTTGGATTTAATCGATCCGGTGTAACTTTAAAACACATTTAATGATTATTTTCTGATAATGTACATTTTTCAGCACCTGTTTGTAACACAGATTAGTATTTCAATCTCGGAGTGGACATTTTATTGTAGGTTTTTACTGAGATTTACGGACCTAGCAAGCGATTTTTACGGTATTGCCATTTCTTTTCTCTAGGAAAAGTCTTGAGAGATATCTGCACCAAGTTTTTTTATGAACCTTTATTACATGTATGCCCTGCTGACTGCAAATTTTGAGTCGATTGGACTTGTAGTTTCAGAGTACATGTGGATTTTTTTTCAGAAGAGACGTAAGAACAATATTAAATTTCAATTTTTCTTGAATAATTGAGAGTTTGTTCCTTCACTATACTGTCATAAATAAACAGTCATACATATTGATTGATTGATTGATTGATTGATTAGTTGGTTGGTTGATTGATTGATTGATTGATTGATTGATTGATTGGTTGTTGTTGGTTGGTTGGTTGGTTGGTTGGTTGGTTAAACACGTTGGATAGGGTCAATTGAAACAGCGAAAAAGAAACAGAAGATCTTGGACCCTATATTAAACACATGAAACGGAAACATGATTGATTGATTGATCATGATCATGATCATGATTGATTGATTGATTGATTGATTGATTGATTGATTAGTTGGTTGGTTGGTTGGTTGGTTGGTTAAACACGTTGGATAGGGTCAATTGAAACAGCGAAAAAGAAGCAAAGAAGATCTTGAACCCTATATTAAACACATGAGACGGAAACATGATTGATTGATTGATCATGATTGATTGTTTGATCATGATTGGTTGATTGATCATGATTGATTGATTGATTGATTGGTTGATTGATTGATTGGTTGGTTGGTTGGTTGGTTGGTTGGTTGGCAGGCTTTATATAAACCATCAATGGGGATTATGTCCCTTACATAATGGTAAAACCAATGCAGTCGAAATGTAACAAAGTTGCCCCTTGAGGTACCAAACATTTTTCACTATGAAAATTTTCTGTATCTATAACCATTCAAAAGTTATAGGGAAATCAAAGACCAATAAAAATCTAAAATACGACCTTGACCTTTGACCTTGACCTAATTTTCGTTTTTTTGGACCAAGGATCTCAAATCAAAAGACCCGAGGTCTCTATCACTTATGGTTTTCCAGTTTGAAATACATTTCAAAATTTCAAAAACAAAAGGGGAATTAACTCTCATATGGAATCTCTATAAGGCTTCGGTCAAAAAAAAACAGAACGTCCTGAGGATGTAACGCGCCATTTGGAAAAATAAATTTGTCGGTTTCTTAAACGGTTGTGAAGATTAAGCGATAACAAAAAAGCAGTGTTCGGGGAGATAACTCTTATATGGGAAAGTATTGGGTTTCGCGGTGTCAGTTTCAAAAGCGCATCAACTGTTTGATATCATATTTCATTTATCTAAGCGACATCTTGCGAAACAAAAAAACAGCGAAGGAAAAAAATGTTGGCGGAAGAAAAAAAATAATAATTAAAAACCAATTGTTCAGAGAACAATTGAAAGTCTTTCCACACCAAAGAAATTTTGATAAGATAGTTTCTTCATACTGATGCGATAAATAATGGTTTAATTATATTAATGAGTGATGTAAGGGAGATAATAAGCTACTTCCGGTGAAATGAATATCACTTCCGGTCTCATATGATAGCTTCTTTGACACTGATTCCAAAAATATATAGTTTCTATATACTTTTATATGTAGAATGGCAGATAATTGGCCACTTCCGGTTTGTTGGAAGTCATTTTTTGTCGTCAGTAATCAGTTTATGTATCTATATGACAAAATATATGGATTCTGAGTACTTTTAAATGTAAAAATTGCAAAAAAGGCTACTTCCGGTTTTCTCAAGGTCACTTCCGGTTGTCATTTTTCAAGGTCATTTGTCACCTAACCTTTTGTAAAAGGTCAAATGCCTTTATAATGAACTTAGTTGAAGTTATAATCAATTAACCTCATATCATGACATTTCAGGGGCACTAACTCCTATAAGATGCCATTAAATTGTATAAGACTAAATGTAGCATATCTTCATTACAATAAAGCAGACATTTTGCACTTGTTCTTTTATATGTATCTTTCAAAGTGTCGGAAAAATGCAAAAACAAGCAAAAGTCACAATTGAGAACTTGACCTTGACCTTTGACCTTGACCTCATTTTCTAAGTTAGGACCTAGGGACTCCAAATAAAAACATTCCAGGGTTATACGGTTAACTGTTTATGAGTTAAAAAAACATACCGACAAATTTATTTTGTAAAGGTAGATAACTCCTATAAAATGTCATCGAATCGCTTCGATCCAAATTAGCCAACAATTCCTGAGGATGTAACGAACAATTTGTAAAAGGAATTTTGTCGCTATCTTTTTATGTTACAAAGGAGATGCACACAGATGATAAACAGTGAATAGGGAGATAACTCTTACAAAGAAAATTGTTCATCTTAGCAGGGTGAGATTTAAAACCGTATAAACTATACGATACAATAAACAAAATATCTAAGCGACATATTGCGAAACAAAAATTTCAGAATGTGGCGGAAAAAAAAAATAATAATAATCAGAAGAAAAACAATAAGTCTTTCCACAGAAAAGTGGAAAGACTTAATAATAAATATAAATCAATTGCTTTAAAAAAGCAATTGTAGGCGGTCTTTCCCCCTTTAAAATTAATTGAATTGGGGGGGGGGTGTTTGTTTGTTTGTTTGTTTGTTTGTTTGTTTGT
Source organism: Mytilus edulis (assembly GCA_019925275.1). Classification (NCBI taxonomy): domain Eukaryota; kingdom Metazoa; phylum Mollusca; class Bivalvia; order Mytilida; family Mytilidae; genus Mytilus; species Mytilus edulis. Next base: position 61,515,461 of record CM034360.1, on the reverse strand, counting down.
TTGTTTGTTTCTGTATGGGGTCTATATTATTGTTACCGGAGAAGTTTCATGTTTAGTTTTGAAAGTTTTTCTTTTATTTTAGGTACAGCGCGCGCGCCACATCACGTGACACGGGTTTATAATAACGAAAAGTTAGTCTTTTTATTTCTTTTTAGGTGGGGACTTTGAACAGACAACATGTATAGAGACGGAATAAACACAATGTAATTTCTTTTGTCATTGTAGGAAATTGACATTTGGATCACAGTTCACGGGCCGTGCATGTTTTGGATTTAATTGATCCGGTGTAACTTTAAAACACATTTATTGATTATTTTCTGATATTGTACATTTTTCAGCACCTGTTTGTAACACAGATTAGTATTTCAATCTCGGAGCGGACATTTTATTGTAGGTTTTTACTGAGATTTACGGACCTTGCAAGCGATTTTTACGGCATTGCCATTTCTTTTCTCTAGGAAAAGCTTTGAGAGATATCTGCACCAAGTTTTTTTAAAAACTTTAAGTACATGTATGCCCTGCTGACTGCAAATTTTGAGGTCGATTGTACTTGTAGTTTCAGAGTACATGTTGATTTTTTTTCAGAAGTGACGCAAGAACAATATTAAATTTCAATTTTTCATGAAACATGATTGATTGATCATGATCATGATTGATTGATTACTTGATTGATTGATTGATTGATTGATTGATTGATTGATTGATTAGTTGGTTGGTTGGTTGGTTGATTAAACACGTTGGATAGGGTCAATTGAAACAGCGAAAAGGAAACAAAGAAGATCTTGGACCGTATAATAAACACATGAGACGGATACATGATTGATTGATTGATTGATTGATTGATCATGATCATGATTGATTGATTGATTGATTGATTTATTGATTGATTGATTGATTGATTAGTTTGTTGGTTGGTTGTTTGGTCAAACACGTTGGATAGGGTCAGTTGAAACAGCGAAAAAGAAACAAAGAAGATCTTGAACCCTATGATAAACACACGAGACGGAAACGTGATTGATTGATTGATTGATCATGATAATTATTGGTTGATTTATCATGATTGATTGATTGATTGATTGATTGATTGATTGATTGATTGGTTGGTTGGTTGGTTGGTTGGTTGGTTGGTTGGTTGGCAGGCAAACACACATAAAACTCTTCAAGTAGTGCCCCAAATCACATATGTACATGACCTTGACCTTTGACCTTGTGACTTTTGTCAAGGTCATTTCTTCACAATGTCATTGCAGAAGACCCTCTGGGTCAAGGTCATTTTGTTTAAGAGTTTTGTCTAATAATGGCTTTATATAAACCATCAATGGGGATTATGTCCCTTACACAATGGTAAAACCAATATAGTCATAATGTAACAAAGTTGCCCCTTGAAGTCCTTAACATTTTTCACTGCTTAAATTTTCTGTATCTATAACCATTTAAGAATTATAGGGAAATCAAAGACATATGAAAATCTCAGATATGACCTTGACCTTTGACCTTGACCTAATTTTCATTTTTTTGGACCAAGGACCTCAAATCAAAAGATCCTAGGTCTCTATCACTTATGGTTTACAAGATAGAAATGCATATCACTTATAACAAATGCATAAGGGGAAATAACTCTCATATGGAGCGTTCATATCGCTTCGGTCAAAATAGGACAAATCATGCGAAGGATATAACGAGTAATTTTGTAAAATAAATTTGTCATAATATTTTACGGTTGCGAAGGAGTTGCGCTTACAAGGAAAACAGTGTTTGGGGAGATAACTCCTACAAAGAAAAGTATTCGTTTACGCAGGGTAAATTTCAAAAGCGCATAAACTGTTCGATATCATATACCAAATATCTAAGCGACATATTGCGAAACAAATGTTTATCGCAAGAACAAAATTAGGCGGAAGAAAAAAAAAAAAAAATTAAAAACCAATTGTTCAGAGAACAATTGAAGGTCTTTCCATCAAAACAATGTATTTTGATATGAAAAGTTGTGAAACTAAGTTTAAAATGTCATTTCAATCGTCAAATGATAGCTCCAAGTAAGCTGATTCCAAAAATATATTGTTTCCATACATTTTTTTTTAAATAAGGGAGATAATTTGTTACTTCCGGTTTGAAAAATGTTACTTCCGATTATATTTGAATATTTACTTGACACTGATTCCAAAAATATCTGGTTCTATATACTTTTATATTAATAAAGTACAAAAAAATAGCTATTTCCGGTTTACAAAAGGTCACTTCCGGTTGTTTTTTACAAGGTTAAATGGTTTGATACCTTTTTCTAAAAGTTGTATGTCTTTATCATGTATACATATAGAATAAAAGCAAAGGTCAAAATCTAGAACGTCAAATTAAGCTATGACCTTGAGATCAATTTCAAGGTCATAAACCAAGGACCTCAAATCAAAAGACCATAGGTCTTTATTATATTTAGTTAATGAGTTATATCACCAAACGCGTATTTTTATATACAAGAGGGGAGAAAACTCCCTTTTACATTCAATGTACGCTTGCAATCAAAATTTACATCTTACGACATGTCGCAACTAACAATTTAGTAAAAATAATTTGTTGATATCTTATACAGTCTTTGGATATAAGTGAAAATAAGCCAAATTCAAATATTAGAATATGACCTTGACCTTTGACCTTGACCTAATTTTCATTTTTTGGGACCAAGGACCTCAAATCAAAAGATCCTAGGTCTCTATCACTTATGATTTATAAGATAGAAATTCATATCACTTATATCAGATGCATAAGGGGAAATAACTCTCATATGGAGCGGTCATATCGCTTCGGTCAAAATAGGACAAATCATGCGAAGGATATAACGAGCAATTTTGTAAAATAAATTTGTCATAATCTTTTACGGTTGCGAAGGAGATGCGCTAACAAGAAAAACAGTGTTTGGGGAGATAACTCCTACAAAGAAAAGTATTCGTATACGCAGGGTAAATTTCAAAAGCGCATAAACTGTTCGATATCATATACCAAATATCTAAGCGACATATTGCGAAACAAATGTTTATCGCAAGAACAAAATTAGGCGGAAGAAAAAAAAAAATAATCAGAAGAAAAACAATAGGTCTTTCCACAGAAAAGTGGAAAGACCTAATAATCAGAACAAATACAATAGGCTTTCCACAGAAAAGTGGAAAGACCTAATAATAATAATAATCAGAACAAAAACAATAAGTCTTTCCACAGAAAAGTGGAAAGACTTAATAATAATAATAATCAGAACAAAAACAATAGGTCTTTCATCCGAAAGGTTGAAAGACCTAATAATAATAATAATAATAATAATCAGAACAAATACAATAGGTCTTTCACCTGAAAGGTTGAAAGACCTAATAATCAGAACAAACCCTATAGGTCTTTCAACCGAAAGGTTGAAAGACCTAATAATCAGAACAAAAACAAAAGGTCTTTCAACTGAAAGGTTGAAAGACCTAATAATCAGAACAAACCCTATAGGTCTTTCACCTGAAAGGTTGAAAGACCTAATAATCAGAACAAATACAATAGGTCTTTCAACAGAAAGGTTGAAAGACCTAATAATCAGAACAAATTCAATAGGTCTTTCCACATAAAGGTGGAAAGACCTAATAATCAGAACAAAACCTATAGGTCTTTCAACCGAAAAGGTTGAAAGACCTAATAATCAGAACAAATTCAATAGGTCTTTCCACGGAAAGGTGGAAAGACCGAATTACCAATTTTCTGTTTTATTACTTTTCATAAAAGTGAAAAATCGCGAATTATCCTTTTATGATGTCAAACTGAGTAATAAAGATTATTGTGGTGTTTGTTGTAGACGCATTGAAAAGCTCTAAGACGAATTTAAACCAAAGCTTAAACAGACTTAATATTAAGATTGTATTATATGATGTTCAGATTCGTCTGAGTATTAATGAATCTACGTACCAAACAGATACATGAGATAATAAAAAAAGATTAAAATCTAAATATATGAAGGAAAACTACACAAACTATATACTTGTCTTTAATTTGAACGATAACATCGACACATTTGAAGGAACCGATCTATAAGAACAAAATACCCATTTAGATATACGACAAAAAAAGACATAACATTGACAAAATCAATGAAATACCAACATTGATTGAGGGAGTAGAAACATAAGTTTCTTATGAAAAAACTAATCATAGATACCAGGATTAAATTTTGTATTTACGCCAGACGCACGTTTCGTCTACTAAAGACTTATCAGTGACGTTCAAATCCAAAAAAAGTAAAAGAGGACAAATAAAGTACTAAGTTGGAGAGCATTGAGTACCAAAACTAAACAAAATTTGCCAAAGACAAATAAAGTAATTTTATCCCTGAGCTAGAAAAGCCTTACATGTATTATATAATATATAATTATATCAATTATTATTTATGTCAGCTTAGAAGTATTGACTACTAGTAATTGGCTGGTGATAACTTCGGGGAATTAAAACTCCATCATCAGTGGCATTGACCCAGTGGTTGTAAAAAAGTCATTTTAGATACAAAGGTTAAATTGTGTATTTACGCCAGACGCGCGTTTCGTCTACGAAAGTCTTGTCAGTGACGCTCGAATCCGAAAAAGTTAAAAGCCAAATTAGTAGGAAGTTGAATAGCATTGAGGACCACAATTCCGCAAAGTTTTGCCAAATACAGATCAATGCATCTTAAATTACTCACTGAAACATGTAAAACAGACTCACCAAATTCTATTTATTTGTTTCTTTGTGTGGCTTATTTTAATTATATAGTATTTAATATCAAGTTTGATCGTACTAATTTGCTGATTTATTTCTGTTTTCACATGACTTGATTTAATAACTGACAATTAAAGTTTGTAACTTTTTATAAAATCTTCACTGGAAATTGAACCCTTTTTTATAATCTAATGAGTTTGAAACAAAACATCGACAAAACTGCTCCGCTACAAATGGTTGTCTATCAGCAAATGTACAGATTAACATATGACACATACTTATAAGGCACATAGAAGTTTTAGCTTTATATATATGTTCATCACCTTTATGAAGCAGAAGTTGGTAGCTTCAAGGTTTAAGAAAATGCTTCATGGAGTCAAATTTGACGTAGAAAAGAGTCAGTTAAGATTCTTATTCCTGAATTCTCTTTGTTGTCACTATTGTTCAGTTTTCCCGTTCGTCCGTTTACATTTTGAATTGTTATTGGCTATTTCAGTTATTGAAACGAAAAGTTTTATATTCGTTTTGTCTTCTCTGTTATATAAATACAATATGATTTCATAACATCTTAATTAATTACTAAAGAAAAAAGCCGATTGATATGAGCCGTTACTCCTTCGAAACCATAAAAACTCGAAAATATTGGTGTAATTACTCATAAATATAGTGTTTTATACTTCCTAATAGTTTCTTCATCACACTTTTGTGCATGTTCAATCGATATAATCGTCAGATTGATTGTTTTCGAGGTAATGTAATTTATTTCTTTTTATCATTGCTAATAGAATTTTGCAACTTGCGTATATCAACATATTTGTAGTAGTGTTACGGTTTCTAAGGAGTTGATTCTTGAAAAAACTGTATACTTTATTTTTCATTGACCTAGGTAGAATTTTCCCATTGTGTAAATTATTAAAAACCCTTTCGGTGATGTCAACTGATTGTACATTTTTCGCGAAAAGGGTCTTCTGCATTATGTTCCTCATTTTTCGACTCGTGAAATACATATAAGTAATTGCATTTACCGTGTATAAATCCTTAATGTGTCCATCTTATTACTGTATCACCAGTGTTTGTTTTGCCACTTTCAAAATTGTACCGCATTTTAGAGCATATTTTCTTTTACTACATGCTGATCTACTGTATATATCATACTTAATCTACGATCAATACCGTAAAGCAGTTCTACGTAATGTTTAAATGATGTTAAAGATAACAGTATGACAGCTTATGTTTAATTAACATACCTTTGATATGTTCTTTTTTATATGTACACACATACCAATTTTCACAGATCTAATATTTTGGTTTTAAATCATCGTCGAATACCACGTCGGGCATAGTGCCTATTTAGTACCACGATTTTTTAGTAGCATGAGTCACGGTCAGAGAGAAACAACACATTTTTATTCAGAAAATTTACAGATCAAATATTGTCAGGCTGTTATGTAGACTAATTTCAGCCTTGGATAACCATCATTAGTGATCCGATTGTTTGAATCTTTCGGACAGACGTACTAAAAAATATATTCAAGTCTTAATTGAAAACAACGTTCACAAATATGAATGCGTAGGATAAAAACCGCTATTTTTAAACTTGTGCATGCAAAACAAACTTTTGGTAGAGGGGTCTAATAACAACACAAACACAATGTTATTAAAAACATACACAAGTGAACGTATATTTTAATACAACGCATTTAACAAACAAGTCGAGCAATTGATCTTCTTAAACCCAGTTGATTGTCGTTGGCGATGGCATAATAAACGTAAAACCAGATGTACCAAAATGAATCTTTAGCTTTACCTTAATACCAAACAGGAAACAAATAAACTTGCAGTGAAGATGGTATAGTGCAAACATGAGGTGCACCAATTGGAACACCAAGTACGATTGCGACAATTATTGTCTATTCACTTGTGTTAGGAATCGAAACAGTATTTTAATGCCATATAATTTACCTCACTTTAAATGTAGACGAAAACAAATAAACTTGCAATGCAGATGGTATAGTGCAACATGAGGTGCAACAATATGAACAACAAATACAGATTGCGACAATACGTGTCTCTTCACTTGTGTTAGGAGTCGAAACATAATACATGATTTTGAAGGCCATATAATTTACCTCACTTTAAACGTGTTAAATGTAGGAGAGTCTCTTGCATTTGTTAAAAGTCCAAAATTAAATGAACGGATAATATAAATCCGAAGTAAAATACAGCACTAGCCCAAACGAAAAAAAATTTTAAAAAAATTTAAATTATCTAAAACAATGTCCAAACCTATGATTGCGTTGCATAAAAACCGCATTTTTCATTCAGTCAGGATTCTACTTTGTCAAAAGTATCTCCCCATTACACCAGTTCATTTTCACAATCGTAGAAATGGAAACCATTGTTGGAATGACGCGCTACCAAATTCTGCTCTTTGAAACCGATAAATTTATCCATATTACACCATAACGATTCTTATATGTTAGTTGTATTTTAAAAGAGAAATGTATCAACTAGCTAATGATTATCAGTTAATGATTTTGTCTGAATTGATTCAACTAATAAATATTGGCCGGTCGGTTGTCAGGTGGAATTTTCGAAAATTCATAAACATTTAAAAAAATTCTTATTGAATATTTCGTTGAAGGGCAGACTAGATTTTTTTAGTGGTTGAAGACTATAAACCCTAGTTATCACGCACACAAAACTATAATGTTTCGAAGATATGCATTTTCATTATCCAAATTGAAAGACTGTCGTCAAGTAAAAAAAAGCTATTCGAACCGGTCTACTCTGATTTTATTATTCAATAGATAGGTAATTTTCTTGACCCATATATTGAATCTTTCCGAACTATGATAGTTTGTATGTTATAAAGTCAACCTGTAGCTTTGATATATAAAAATAATAGAATCTGAAGCAAGACAATATATTAAATATTCTTGATTTAAAATTGAGAATGGAAATGGGGAATGTGTCAAAGAGACAACAACCCGACCAAATAAAAAAACAACAGCAGAAGGTCACCAACAGGTCTTCAATGTAGCGAGAAATTCCCGCACCCGGAGGCGTCCTTCAGCTGGCCCTTAAACATATTGTACGATATCAAAACAAAATATTAAACTCAAACATGCCCTTTCATAAAAAGTTTCAATCGATTTTCTCCTTTCGATACTATTGTTACTCATTTTTTTGAATTTTTTCTTGAGTCTTATAATAAAAGGGCAGACACGAAAATTACTAAACTGATAGATTGATATGTTTTCCGTCTGTGGTAATTTTTTTTTAAATCGGAGGTTATGCATTTTTTTCATTCAACTTGAAAGATAACCATATCGTCGGCTTGATAACTTATTGTTCTGCTAACTATGTACTAGATAAATTGAAAACTGATGCAAATTGTGTTTTTCAAATAAAACACTTTGTAATTGAGAACAAAATTGTAATTTTTTTTTCTATTAACTTTTAAATTTTTTGTCACTATAGTAAATATAACAGTACACATTTATCGCCTTCTTTAACAAAGGGCTTAGATTTTTTTGTTCTATTTCAACCGGGTTTCCGACTGCATTCTTTTGCATGCTAAACAAATTTTTTAGAGGGGTCTAAATACAGCACAAACAAAATTTTCCAAAAGACCAACACAGTGTTAAATAATATTCTAACAATTTATGTTTTATATAATCAACTTATTTCGAAATATGTCCAGCTGGGGTAAGTTTTTTAACTGATGTAAGTCTGGAAAAAAAAACATAAATGGCGACATTTATACTCTTAGCTTAGACATCACATAGCTCATTTGAATGCTTTACTGATAAATATATTTACCAAGTGTTTTATCTACTACATCTTCTACAGACGAATTCTCTATTTGGTCTGCAATATGGTTATAATCTTTCCCATGTGTACGTAAACTCTCGATGAATGCTGAATATCCTTTTAGATCACTACTAAGTAGGATGTCAATAAATTTACTGTTCTTTTCTTTGTGTGTAGCTTGTAACTTTATTTGGTCTGCATCGTTTATGGAAAACACTTCTGTAGTTATCATATCATCCAATATATCTTCAATAATTACAAAATCTCTAATGGTGTTGAAGTTTCTTAAAATCTTCGCCTTATCTTCTTTCGTCATAGGCCTTGTTACTGTCGAAACAAAAATCCCAATCTTTAGTTACTGTTGCAAAAATTAAACCTGTTTGAACTCATGCTTTGTTTAAGTACTGGCTTCTCTTTATTTTCTAATATTGTTACAATAACTGTCAAAGAGGGTCGAACGATACCAGTGGGACAGTTAAACTCATAAATAGAAAATAAACTGAGAACACCATGGATAAAATCGAAAAAGACAAAAAAAAACAATAGTACACATGACACAACAGAGAAAAATACAGAATAAGCAACACGAACCCCACTAAAACTTGGGTGATCTCATGTGCACCAGAAGGGTAAGCAGATCCTGCTCCACCTGTGGCATATGTCGTGTTGATGATGTAATAACAAATCCAGTAAATAGTCTAATTCGGTAGGTCATATTCATGAAAGGGAAGGGGATTTGAGTTACGACGTAAGGAACATATCCGATATCATTTGTGAAACGGTTATTCCATAACGGTCGACCAACTCGTGATGGCGTCCGTAAAATTTACGGTGGGTTGATTTCAACATTACAATTTAGAATTTTTGGTTTAATAGCTTCCTTGTGAGCAGCAACCATCTGTCAAGAAAATCAAAGCAGGAAATGCAAGCACGGGAATATCGTATCAATTGGGAGATATATACCCCTTATGCAGGTGCTGTTTGAATGTTGCTACTTAGAAACGGAAAGTTGAAATCGCACCTTTTGTCGTAAAGTTTTGTTTTGTAAATGTCTGGTTAAACTTTGCAGACTAAGACATAAATGAATATAACAAGTACCTAACTCTAAGGAAACAATTAACAAAGCGTTCCCTATCAAAAGACAAAAACAAACAGGCATGTGTTATAATAGTTATCAAAGGCACCAATATTTTAATTTAGTACGCCAGACACGCGTTTCGTCTAGATAAGACTCATCAGTGACGCTCATATCAAAATATTTATAAAGCAAAACACGTACAAAGATGAAGAGTATTGAGGATCCAAATTCCAAAAAGTTGTGCCAAATACGTCTAAACTTAATTACATTTAAAGAAAACAAATATGTCAACAAAGACAACCAAAATGGTATTTAGAAAAAGAGACATATTAAATAAAAACTAAAAACAAGAATAAAAAATATGACCATAGAACAAAACATAATGGCTGGAATCTAAAATTCACAATTTGGATAATCGACTTGCAACGTTCTAAAATATTATGTATATTTGCAGATGACACCCAGGTATTTTATAAATTAAAAATCTATAAAAAATACTTTTAAGAGTTTATCTTAGTACGAAAAAGGTTCTGGTTCTATAATAAGCTATAACAAATCAAAAGGCTAACTTTACGGGGCTACTAAAATAAAGCGATTAAAATATTAAGCCTTAGGGTTGTTCAATGGTTATGAAATACTGTATAAACATTTATTTTCGTGGGGTTAAAATTTCGTGGTTTTGTGTCCAAAAGTAAGTTCGTGGGGATTAATTTTCGTGGATTTTAAGTTTAGAAAACAATTATATAAATGACACTTTATAATTGACAATGCCTAATAAAACTGATCTGAACTTTCGGCATTGGGATAAATCAATAATTGCATTTCATAGTAACAGTGAGCACTAATCAAAGGTTGTAACCTGCACACTCTAATTGGCTTTTACACACCTTTGATGTTTTATCCAAGGACAATGATAGTGTAATAAATGTATTACGACTTGAGGGCATTATAGACGCATTAGACTGCTATTGATTGACAGTTCTCGATGATAATTAATTACTGTACAAACAAAGGATTAGGATTATCGCCTGACTTAAAGAAAACCTAAAACCTTTGAATATCGATGTCTTATCAATTAACCTAGTATGTATTTCATTGTCTGTATTTATGTTCATCAATTAATTATTGTGTCAATAAGATTTTGTCACATCATAAAATAATGTAAATCTACAGTTAAATTTTCGTTGAGGATTTAATTTCGTGGATAATTCTTATCCACGAAATAAACGAAATTAAATCCCCCACGAACATTTCTGCTTTTACAGTAGATGACGATGATATTTTGGAAAAATATTCGATAAAGTAACAAATTGTATACATGTATGGAGAAGTAGATAACTTACATTTACAGATAAAACACTAAGTCGTATAGTTAGAAATATGATACTTTCTCTCTGTTTTTATGAGATCGAAATAAGAAGACTTAAGAATAAATATACTAAACATTGCTACACAGCTAAATAATGTAATTTATAATTAAAATTCCAAAAGATTTCTGGCAAATTGTGAAATCAAACGAAAACCACAATTTGCATTATGAAATGAAATTACAGATGTCATTGAGATTATGAACTTAAGCAAACAAAACAATTAAACCATCGAAGTTAAAACTTAAATATATTAGCACGCGTTTAAATAAAGATATATCTCCAAAATGTCAAATTAAGGGTTGAAAAATAAAAATATCAAATGGAAAATGTCACATTTGTCAAAATAACAACAACATAGAAACACTGCAACAATTTTTTTTTATTTGTAGTACATCACAGTTAATTTTTAACAAGTTCCTAAAAATACTTAACAAATACAACATAAAATAGTATATTCAAATGAAATCTATGAAACATAATGAATTCAATCAAATATAACAAAACGCCTAAAACACCTCAAGAAATTTATAATATCTGGAAACATAACTTGAAAAATAATCTAAATTTTGTTCTTTATTGAAAGGCAATCATTTTGACGTAATTGATAAAACAAAATTGTGGTTGAAAATATAGAAAATTTATACCATAAATATGGTATTAAATTGAGACAAAGTCATTTGTTTCTGATTTATTGTATGATGTACATATGTACAAAAAAAATTAAAAAAGTTTTATCAATAATACACTACAAAACTCAAAAAGTCTGAAAAGACCATTTTTTATCTTGATTTGCATAAACTTTTACTTCACATCCTCCCAAAGTATGACTCGTGTCTTAATTTTTCTTGACACATTCTCATTTATATTAAATTTGTATGAAATTTACTCGACATATTCTTGACATTCTGAATATAGTCTTAAAATTTCTTGACAAATTCTGGATTTTTTAATACTGTCTTGAAATTTCTCGACATATTCTCGACATTTTTATTCTTTCTCAGTTTGGCTTGACATATTCTGAACATTTTGAATTGTGTCTCAAATTAACTTGACAGTTGTGAGTTTTACAAATCATGACCAATATATAAATTTGTGGAATGGCATCTGTTGGAATATATTTTAAGTATTATACATGGACAGGATGTTCCCCATGAAATCAAGGTATAATACACCCCAGAATACACGTAACTGTCAAATAGAAATTACTGATTTACCTGTAATCAACCGTGCAACTTATCAGTTGACCTTCCATAAACATTCCAAAGATTAAAAGAAAATTATTATCTACTCCAGGAATAATAATAAAAAAAGTATTCATAATGAGTCCCATCAATGATTTCTATTTTTTATTCAAATTTGAGTGTTGAATTTTATAATTTTTAATCAATGATTTCATTGGTCTCAAATATGCATACATAATATAGATCTAAACATATTTTTTTTTCAGGAAGGAGTTATCACAAATTTTTGTTGATAAAAAATTATAAAATTCAACACCCAAATATGAATAAAAAATGTTTTTGGGTTGTTCTAAAAAAATCGAGTTTGAATCAAGATGAGAACAAATTCTTTGAACAACACAAAAGCCCCTTCCTCTTTTTTCAGCCACACTATTTCATTAACCGTTCAGGCGAAATTTATACTGTTGAGATAGTGTCAAGACATATTTTATACTGTCAAGAATATGTCAAAACGTATTCAGACATTATTAAGAATGTCAAGAATATGTCAAGACAGATCGAGACAAATTTAAGACAGTCAAGAATTGGTCGAGACTAATCCAGACTTTTATCAGATGATACAGGAAGGGTCGAGAAATTTTAAGACAATGTTAATCATGTTAATACTGTCCAGACACTTGTCAAAAAAAATCAAAAACCTTTTTAGACAAACTCATACTATGTCAAGAATTTTTTTAAAAATATGCAGACAAATTAAGAATGTCAAGTAAAAATTCATGCAAATTCAGACAAAAACTAGTCTTTTCAGACTTTTTGACTTTTGTAGTGATAGGTTATAATACGATTTTAGTAAATGCACATCTTTGCGTGGATATCCTAATAAGTATTTACTATGTTGAAAATAAGTTATAGAACTGTTAGATGCCTCTAACATTATGAAGATATATTTTTGAAACTAAATGTAAATCCAAGGTATAAAGTGGACTACATGTTTGGCCTTCTATTGCCCTGCAGGCAGTTTAATACAGTTTAAAAAAAAAACGGCAACGATTTTCGGTTTTTGCATCGCAATCTAAATCGGACATCATTTTCTCAACTATTCGACACGTAATTGGCTAGAACGTTCCGTCGACATCGATTTTGAGCTTGTCACGAACAGCTGATCGGACACCTTGTTATGATGGAAGTCGTTATCACCAGTTCGACAAAAACATGATGATAAAGAAGTGTGTTGCTTATATTTTGAGGGACGTTAGTTTTAATTTATTTTAGCCTTCTGCCAAGGATCGTGGATTATTCATTTCATTCACGATTATGAATGTAGTCTTAAGAGAAAGCTTGTATATTTACACGTTTCGATATCAACGTGATGTGGGCAGTCTGTAGACAGTTAATGCTCAGCAACCATGCAACGTAAGATGTTGTTGAAATTTCTCAACATACCCGTCTAAGGCCCGCCCTTTCCCCTAGGCCTAAATCCCCCCTCAATTTGTCTTGTACACATGTCAATTATTTATAATTTAAAAGACCCCCCTTCTTTTGGACGATCAATGTATTTAAACGGGGAAATTAGTTAGAACAACCCCCCTTCCCCGTTTTTGCCCCTGCAATCTGACTACACATGTAAGATAAATCATTTGCTATTTCAATTTATAATATATTATAAAAGTAAAACAAAGAACTATTCAAAATATATGCATACATGGCACTGGGCGCAATACTTATGGCTATGGCTTGTCTGTATTTAATAAAATTGTGAAAACAGGCACAAGAGATGTGATGATATGTGAGAAATATCATTTTAATATCCTCATGGCCATAATTGATAACCAACTTTTCATTTACGGTTTTAAACCAGATAGTCATTATACTGTCATTTCAAATCATCCATTTCAGTGTACATTTAAATTGTTGGTCTTTAATAATTTGTTCATTTTTCTTCTGTTCAGTTTATAGGCATCATATTAATATTAATAAATTATATATGTATGTTTGTAACATTGATTCACTATACTAATGTGCTTCTAAACATGTAAAGTATATATAAATGTATGTTTCTTTGTGTAGATCTTTTCAAATTTTCACAACATTTACATCAACAAATATTGATTGTGTTTATTTACAATCTGGTGTGTATACATTGAGTTTATTTGAAACCTTTTAGTAATTATTATACCTTCTTTTACATATTGATCTACACCTGGCATATATAGGTTTACAGTTAATGCATAAAGAGTGTAGTTTCTAAAATATCATATATGAGGTCTATACAATTAAATGTAAGTATTAATTATATAAATAATGAATGATTCCTGCTAGTGTCCTTCAGTTCTTTATTCTTTTTTTATATCATTTTCTAAAACCTTTTTCTATTTTGCTCATTATTCTCTGTGTATTTTTACACACCATCATTCTCTTTTATTATCAGTCTTTTCTTAAATTCTTTAATTTGTAAGCTTTTTATTTTTGCACTTTTTGCCCATAAGGTTTGTTATTTATTCTGTAAACACCATCCAGACCCTCAGGTTAGGTGTATATATTAAAGGTTCATTTTAATTCAATGTAGGACTTTGTATCAAGTCTATTTTAATTCAATAATAATTATGGAATACACAAATGTGACAATTTTAACTGAAGCTTTCTATTTGTATCATAACATGAATAGCAATAACTTATAAAACGCCACTAATTGTTTCAATTTTTTCAGTACACGCATGAAGATGACTTGGATGCAATGGTGTTGTAAAAGTTTAACTAGCCTAACTGAAAATTGAAAAAAAGTAATCCAAGAAAAGAGTTTCTACTTGCTTTTTTGAAGATTAACACAAACAAGGTATTGTCAGACAATTTGTCACTATATATGGGGATAGTTTTAGGTCTATGCATGAACAGAAAGTGAAATCAATGTTTTAAAGATGAAACGTTGAGGACTTATAACAAAACTATAACCGTGCTGAATATGAAAACCCCATGCCATGTCACATGAAACATTTGGAATGCAACAATTTTCAGTATGACAATAAAAGGAAGGGTCACATGACTGTTAAAACTGACTTTGAAACATTGAAGACAAAGAAATAAAAGTATTACATCAGAGGAAATGTGATTGTGCACTTCTTTCTTGAAGGATCAACACATAAAAGGAAATGTTCATATCAATATGCATCATGTGCAGTAGTTGATATAATTTTGGATATATACATTAAACTGTAAATTGAGTGAAAATTATAATTCAAATATAATATGTGGCACCTGCATGTACTTCCTGGTATATATTGCAATTCACAACATGTAACATGCATATAGGAATATTCTTTGCATGTTAAATGTGAAATAAAATAATTATCTAGTACAACATTATCATATAAAAACAAGCAGGATGATATCTGTCTACATTTTTTATGTATCATGGAAACCCACAAGAAAGTATTGTATGCATTGAAATGCGGATTATTAGTTTAATGTGACATATGCAATACTTTTTGTTTTAATTTTGAGAAAACAATTTGAAATGAATGAAAAAGTATCAATAGTTTCATTGAAACTTTTGAAATAGACTTATATGTATTTAATAGGAAAATAGTACTCATAATGAACTCAAGGCTTTCACATGCATGTAACTTTATTTAATAAACAAATAGTTTTATCTCAAGGAAATTTCTTTTTAATGTTTTTTTTCATAACAATTTATTGTTTTATACTTAAAAGACTGCAGTAAGTGAATGATGCATGTTCAACAAATTAAAATATCTCTAGAAATTCTTGATTACAGCTGATATATTTTTAAAAAGAAAGACCCATTCACACATGTTATGTGACAGTTACTGATCCTAATAATTCAGTGAACTAATTAAAGATGTTAAAGAAAATTAACAGGGCTGAGCAGATTAATATTTCTCATGAAACATCAGTTTGATAGAAGGTGCTTCATACTACCATGCACAAATTGGTGTTAAAGTGTTTTTTCTCCTATCAAGAGAATCATTTTGATATAGAAATAGGTGTTCTGACGGCTGTCATCACGTTATCTTACTATGCCAAACTTTGGTAATCTAAAAGTCGTAAAGACCCTATGATAATCAAACTGAAGGAAGTTATGTGCGGTTAGAAATGAACATTGGGTTACATAGGCATTTACAAAGTAAACGTTATAGTACCCCCTCCCCTGTTTTTCCCTCTTCGTATGCATGGAGGTTATTTTTACAGATTCATTAACAACTAAAAAAAGTAACATTATTTTACATCTTTAATGTGTGTATTTCTAGTCAAAAACTATCAAAATACCGATTATTTCTTTCCGGTATTTTTACACAGCAAAGGAGAATAATCAATCTGAATCAATTCAGTGTTTGAATGTCGCCGCGTAAGGACTTTAATATCATCTATTTATAAAGATCGCATTGGCCCACCCCGTTAACATTAATTGATCTCTGTAAAACTTGGCATATATATTCTTGAAAAACTTCTGAATATCAAAATTGCTGTTTCATGTTTTTAAAATGAATACAACTCTTTAAAATCGACATACCCGTTGACTTTTGGGGTGACCACGGTTGGATTGTATGACACCTTTGTTATGTTTTATTATAACGGAGTAAATTTAAAGGAAGAAACAGCTGTTACGAGAAAGATAACATTTTTGGCAACAAAATAACATCTTTATTTTCATTAATTTGTGTAGTTCTTTGGGGTGCGCCAGGCTCTTGAAGTTGACAGTTCACACGCCATCTTTGAATAATGCCCGTGTCCATGGTAACCAGGTAGGGGGTTGAGACAACAGAAATTAAAACTTTGGATGATATTAGGGATTATAAAAATAAGTTCTGGGTATGAAAGTTTTTGGACTAATATTCAAAATAATTTCAAATTTTAATGATTTTTTATTATATAAATAGCCGATTTACTTTAAAACAGCATTAACCTAGCTGCGTGCATAAACCCTTAGTCTGTTACCTAAAGGACTACGGTAATTGTATACAGGACATATTCAGGAATAAAACGATTAAACGTGTTACAAAAAAAGTGCTTACTGTCTTGGCTTCTAAAAAAAATTGAGAATGAAAATGGGGAATGTGTAAAAGAGACAATAACCCAACTATAGAACAGACAACAGCAGAAGGTCACCAACAGGTTTTCAAAGCAGCAAGAAATTGCCGCACCCGGAGGCGTCATTCAGTTGGCCTCTAAACAAATATATATACTACTTCAGTAATAATGAACGCCATATTTATCTCAAAATTGTTCTCAAGACACTTAAACTAAATATAATACAAGACTAAAAAGGCAAGAAGCTTCTGACGTGGGACAGGCGCAAAAATGCGTAGAACGGACACCTACCGGAAGCGTACTGGATAAAACAAGATATACGGAAAAATCAAAGACGACATTAATAATACATGTACATCGCATAAATATTCAAAATGTTTTTGTGTAACTGCTTTTGATTTGTTCTTCAAATTTCCGCCAAAGGACAGTGTCTGGCCTGAATAAAAACTGTTTGATAATGAAGACGTGCCTATACTGTAAGATCGATTATGAATAATATGAACTCATGAACCTTAAGAAACCTGACATTTAAATACAAGGCATTTCTGATGCAAAATTTTCAATTGGCATTAATTCGTTTCAGATCCGTTTATTATCCGCTTTATCCGTTATACGTCCGGAAGAAGTCCGTTTCTCATCCGTTTCTCATCCGTTCAACAATCGTTTTATCCGTTAAACGTTCGGTGTAAGTCCGTTGGTAAATTTATCTTCCAAAATTCCAACGGATGTTTAACGGACACGTGATGGATACGTAACGGATACAAAACGGAAACGAAACGGACGAGTACCATACAATACGGACGCCTAACGGACGTTCAACGGACATTTTATCCGTTGGATGTCCGTTCAAATTTTTTAAAATGTTTAAAATTTTCCATCGGACAGAACGGACGTCGACGGATAAACGTACGCTTAATGGACATGAAACGGATATGGACGGACGTCTAACGGATCATAACGGACGTCTTACGGACATGAACGGATTGGAAAAAAATATCCGTTAGGCGTCTGTTCGAGCTATCCTGTAAGGTGTGACCGAGGCTACAAGTTGAAATATATAAACACCGTAAGATGGTGACAAGGGAACGTCACCATCTAAAAATGGATTCTTAACGATAGGAAATACATCATCTCTTTTATCATCTCTTTTAGTATATGCTGTCCGTTAATGATATACATATCAAGGAAATATCAAGGAAAGGGCAGTGGTCATTGTTAGTACTGGTTTTATTTAAATTAAGTTCAACAGGATACATTTCGTTAGTTTAAATTCTGAAGTCGTCATTATTGATAGCAAAAATATCAATCAAATATTTAAAAGTATTATTAAATTTGTGTTTCAGATGTAGTTTTGGTGGGTCATTTTGTGTCATGAATTGTAAATCATAGCAATACAAAAAGAGGTCCACAATAAGTGGTGCACAGTTAGTCCCCATTGCAATTGCGATAACCTGACGATATACGGAATCTCCAAGGCGAATAAAAATGTTATCTAGTAAACATTCAAGGGCAGATATAGTATCAACGCAAGCATGTCCAATTAACATTGAAAGAGTTTGAAAATATATATTCAAATTCTGACTTTTTAAATGCCCATTTAATGAGGTGCATGTTTTTTTTTCTGAATCAGAATACGAGGCAATGTGGTATATAGGATATACAGATTCAAAATAACCAATAAAAGGATGCAATTTATCAAGTACTTCCAACGAGTTCTTGATACTCCAAAAGTAAGTAATTCCAAAATTTTCGAAGGCCTTATTTAAAAGAATATTATCAGGTTTTTGATATTACCAAACGTACTGGTAAGAAGGATATACAATTTAGTAATGGAACAATTACATAAAGAGGAAGTGAATCTATATTTGTATTTGTATTTGTGTTTTGTGTAGCTTCGGAAGCCAATACATAGTTGGGACTTTCATTGTATAAGGTTTTGCTTGTAAAGCGGCAACTAAAAGTTCATGTTTGTTACAGATGTCGTTTTCTGGAAATGGAGTCAGTTGGAATGTTGGTGAATTGTGGTTTTTTTTTTTTCTGTTGCAGAGTCTCAACGTCAAATTTACGTCAAACAATAAGAATATTATAAGCAGCTTTATCGGCCGGGACAAAAACAAATGCCTTGGCTAATTCTTTTGGTTTCTATTTGATACAAGAAATAGGTTTATTATAGTTATTGTTAAGACTTAATAAAATTAACGGTACCAATTTTCTTGCACCAGATACGCATTTCGACAATACATGTCGCTTTGGTGATGCTCGAGGCCAAAATATTTGAAATCCAAAGCTTACATAAAAGATGAACTTAAATGTTCTTTAAAATGTTGAATACGTATATCAACTAGGTTCATTAATGAATTAAAAAAAGGAGTCAAAAGATTTTTTGTCAGTTTTTTCTTGTTTTAGGAAAATGGCCATTGTTACATTAATATTATAGTTCGTTTCTGAGTGTGTTACATTTCAGTGTTGTGTCTCTGTTGTGTCGTAGTTCTCTTATATTTAAAACGTTTCTCTCAGTTTTAGTTTGTAACCCGGATTAGTTTTTGCTCTATCGATTTATGAATATTTAACAGCGGTATACTACTGTTGCCTTTATTTATCCATTTCGAACAGTAAGTACGGGATGAGTCGTGAATGATATTACGACACTCATTCCAATCACTTATTGACGGGGACGATATCAAAGAACTTTACTGAGGAATGTTTTTTTTATCTCTCGGTCTTGAACGATGTCTACTTCAGTAGATTCAATTATTTTATGTGGACGATTTGAACTGATTTAATAATTCAAGACATTCAAATTCAAGCTAAAATAATAAAGACTATCAAATATGCCATTTCATGTCACTTTATAGATGTTTTTTGTCAAAAAGGGAAAGTGGCCGGTGCACCCGTGTTCAGTTAAAGCCTTCATATACCTTGTTGTGTATTTTGAGCATTGAAGACGGAAACCATCTTAAAGGTAACTGAAATACTTAAATTGTGAAGATTTCCGTTTTTTAGCATGACGCAAGGATGCTAGTAACCGATACATGATCATTGTATTGTCAAAAACAGCCCATATTTTTTTAAGACTGTGTCCCACATATTCCATCTTGTCACAACTTTTAATGTTAAAACATGCTCATTTTTTCCCAAATCCTAACATATGATAAAATGTGAAATATTAATATCTAATGATGAACATATACAATTTATATACCGCGTTCAAATATTTTTTGCTCACTTAACCAGTATAAAGTTGTCTTTTTTCGGCGTAAAACGTCAACATCAGCCTTTTTGTACGCTTCAGAATGAAATGTAATATGATAAAAAGTGTTTTTTCAGATAAAAAAAAAGGGACTGTTTTGTTCTTTATGGATAAAATGCAGATATTCTTTATGCCATAGATAACAGAATACAACCATGAGAGAATAAATATAAAAGGAAATCGGAAACTATAAATATCTATTAAAATATGATTAAACTGTTGATTGGATATTTTCCCCGTAGAACAAAAAAAAAGCAATAGTTGATCAACAAAGAACAAATATTAAAGTGTCGCTATTATTTGTTTTAATCAGTTAACTTTAAATGTTAAAAGCTAAAGGCAAAGTAAGAACAAAAGAAAGTACAATATTTGTTTTAGATTTTCACCAACTGAAAATTACAGTAATAATATAAGAAAAAACGAAAAAACAAACGAACACAATAAATTAGCTCATTCACTTTTTTTTCAATAGAAACATGTGTTTATTCTTTTCTATGACAATACATTAATAAAATCTAAAGTTTGAACTAGAAGATGTCATTTAAACAAACATACACAGAATATAGGTAAATATATAATATGCACATTTCTGCACTTTTGTTTCGCAGACGATCTTTATACTTAAAACAAATTCAAACAATTTTATTGTTTTAATAATAATCTTTTATTTGTCAAATAAGTACCATTATAATTGTGGCATAAACAAAATTAACAACAACAATAAAATAACTGAATTGAACTCACACATATCTGTATATATACAAGTAAAATAATATGCTGGTTTTAGACTTTTACATATAGCTGATCTGTAACAATAACATCTTCATGCCTTATATATCATGTACTGTAGTACTCCGCTAGATTAAAACTGACAAGGAAAGGTAACACACGGCCAGCGAAAGCTCTATTATTGTAAAGCCCAGGTGGTCGTGTGGTCTAGCGGGACGGCTGCAGTGAAGGCGATTTGATGTCACGATATCACAGTAGCATGGGTTCGAATCCCGGCGAGGGAAAAACCAAAAAATTGCGAAAGCAAATTAACAGATCGATCATTGTTGGGTTGATGTTTAGACGAGTTGCATATATATATAACTCGTCTAAACATCAACCCAACAATGTTAGATCTGTAAATTTGCTTTCGCAACCCATGCTACTGTGATATCGTGACACCAAATCGCCTGCACTGCAGTCGTCCCGCTAGACCATACGACCACCTGGGCTCTCAAAAAAAGAGCTTTCGGTGGCCATATGTTACCTTTCCACGTCAGTTTTAATCTAGCGGCGTACTACAGTACATGATATGTAAGGCATGAAGATGTTATTGTTACAGATCAGCTAAATAATCTATAGTAAAGGATCCTACAAATTAATGTAAGATACAGTCACAGAAAATAATTATATTCATAAGTACGTCTGAATCAGTGACAACCCTACAACAGATGTATCCATCGGATCGCCATCAATGATGGTGATACATGGCTGTGTACATAATGTATATACAACTCGTCTAAACATCACCCCAACAATGTTAGATCTGTAAATTTGCTTTCGCAAATTTTTTGGTTCTTCCCTCGCCGGGATTCGAACCCATGCTACTGTGATATCGTGACACCAAATCTCTCTCTCTATATATATATATATAAAATGACTGAATAAATAGTCAACGATCAATCTTACAGGGCGATGAATCATGTAATATGATTCTGTACACTACAAAATATAATATATAACAAGTCAAACAGGGTACAACATCACCATTAAATAACTATAAAATATACAAATATTAGATATTTCGGATAACAGATATCCTTCTTCAATAATAGCACGATGTCAAATGAATCATGTCAATTCAAATTGAGACTCTTTCAAAATCTTGATTTATACAATTTAAGCGAACGCTGGAACAATTTTAAAATTTCCAAACACACCGCAAAGACTACAGAAATATGACAAAAATAAAAAATAAAAAATAAAAAAAGTTATTTACGATGTGAAATGGCACAACTCTAGATTTCCAAAAGACAGTTGAGATGTAATAATTGCATTGAGGGCAGTCCTCAAACAAAAAAATTTAAAATGTCCTAACCGATCCAGAATGGTATAAATTAGACAACGGTAGGGCAATTACAACAGAAACTACATATTAAAGCCTTCCAAACGAATAGCAGTCTAATAGTGATTGAAAAAATAAGTTTTGTATAATGAGGTAAAATAATTGAACGTGGCAACGTACTTTTACATCATTCCGAATCAATGAAAACCTGTAATTTACACTGTTATTTTAAAACTAATTTTGAACTGTAAAGCCAGTACTAAATCCGGCACTGTTTGAAACAGGTGGTCACAGGAAAATGAGGGACTCGTTCTATGTTTTTTTCATTTATGCCCTCTGAAGAGACTGTCCGTAACTTTCTTATCCAAAATCTTTCCCGAGCGACTCTGTCGACCTTTGACCAACACTCGTTGTGGTCTATGATCGTGATGGTAAGGTTTTTGAGATCAGCTTGTGTGTGTCCAGGTGATCTCAAATGACGACTTACGGGTAGGTCGGGCTGGCAAGTGTAGTCACTACTTCGATGAACATTCATGCGTTTGTTAAAAGGCTGCTCTGTCTCGCCAACATACTGCATGCCACATCGACACTGAAGGAGGTATACAACATTCTGGGTTTTGCAAGTTACATTGCAATATATAGTGTACACAGACCCATTCGGGTGGCAAGTGAATGTTTGAGTATTCAGTATTTGTTGACAAGTCAGGCAACGTCTGTTTCCACATGACTTGCACCAACCTGCAGTTGAACAGCTTTTATTTGAGGATACGTCAGCTCTAACAAATAAGTCTTTCAGACTTGCTGGTCTCCGAAAAGCTAAGACAGGAGGATTGGGAAAGATTTTGGATAATTTAGGGTGTTTGACAATAGTTTGCCAATTGGCACGGATCAAACGAAAAAGGTTATTAAAGGCTAGATTGTATGTGAGAACAAACGGGACTATTTTGCTGTGCCTCTTCCGTTTGTACTGTAAGAGGTCATTGCGGCTGTTATTGTTAGCGCGCGCAAACCCCTTATCTATGTCCAATTTCTTATAACCTCGTTTTGTCAAAAATCCGCAAAGTTCCTGTAACCGTTTCGTGACAGCCTCCTCAGAGGAGCAAATCCGCATGACTCTGAGAGCTTGACTGTACGGGATACTTTTTGTACAGTGTTTTGGGTGACAGCTTTGGGGAGAAAGGTATTGATGTTTATCTGTGGGTTAACAGTAGAGGTCTGTTGATATGACACCGTCCTTTATAGATGTGGTTGTGTCTAAGAAAGATATCTTAGAGTCGGAAATTTCATACGTAAATTTAATTGAATGGTGGGCGTTGTTTGCACGTCTGATGAAATCATCCAGTTTTTGTTGAGATTCAATCCATTTCATGTCAACATCATCAATGAAACGGAACCAAGACAAAGGTTTGGATAAAGATGTTGCAATAATTTGTTTTTCTAATTTGCCCATGAAAATATTGGCGTAAGACGGTGCCATTTTCGTCCCCATCGCTGTCCCGTTAATTTGAAGGTAATGCTCACCATTAAAGATGAAATTGTTGCATTTCAGAACCAGAGTAAGCAGCTGGACTAAACATTCAGTAGGTGGTTCTAAAATTTTGCGCGAGTCCCATATTTCCCTACAAGATTGTATGCCGTCATCATGAGGTATGTTGGTATACAATGAGGTGACATCTAAAGTGACAAGGAGGGTTTCCGGAGGAAGAGGGTTCATGGATTCCATTTTACGAAGATAATCTGTAGTGTCTTGAATGTGGGAAGGAAGATTTTCTACATGAGATCTTAAAATGAAAATCGACGAATTCTGAGATTTTCTCAGTCGGATGGCCGTTTGTGGATACAATGGGTCTACCAGGGTTGTTAACCTTGTGTATTTTGGGAAGAAGATACAATCGACCAGGCTTGGCATTCTCTGGCTTTAAATAACCAATTGTATCCTCATCTATGTGACCGTCATTGTACATGGTTTGTAACGCAGTGATAATTTTGGAGCTAAACTCGGAAGTAGGGTCATAGTCTAGCTTCTTATAAAATCTCTCATCAGAGAGCTGACGCACTGCTTCCGCGATGTAGTTAGCTTTGTCCATTATCACAACGGCACTGCCCTTGTCTGCTGGTTTTATCACAATATCATCTCGGTTTCTCAGCGATTGTATGGCTTTTTTCTCGTCTGGAGAGGTGTTGTAAAATGACGAGTACTTGTTGCTAGCTAGATGAACAACATCCGATTTGATTATGTCGATAACATCTTCCTGTGTAGCAGATTTACTAGGTTTTGGAATCCATGAACTCTTCTTTTTAAAATGCGGAATTTTGATTTCTTCCTCCGAGTCAGACGTGTCTGTGTCTTCCTCATTATCCACCTCTTTATCCTTGTTACCAAAATATTCGTTGATTCTGAGGGTTCAAGCAAAGTTATCAAGGTCATCTCCCAGTTTCATATTATCTATGTTATTGGGAGTAGGGCAAAAATTCAAACCCTTGGACAAGACTTTAGTTTCGTCCTCAGATAAAGAGACTGAGGATAAATTGACAACCGTGTTGATGGGATCCATCGGAACTCGAATTTTTCTTTTAAATCTACGATTTCGATGCTTTTTTCTAGATTTTGTAGAGGGTCTAATTGAAGGGTGGTTATATTAATTTGCACACCATCACGTTTAAATTTGTTGATCTGTTTGGCGTGGAGCTTATGTGATTCAATATGGTTGATATCACCAAGACGTACTTAAATTTCGTTAAGTTCAGGATCAGACAAATGTTCACGGGATCGGCAGTGCAAATAATCACGTAGTTTATAAAAATAATTAACTTGATGAATTGCTTCTTGGCGTAAGAGATCCATCAGACATGTCAGACGAAAAGAACTGTTGTATAAAATGTTGTCCCATCTGTGAAAAAATCTGTTCGACTTTTCTCCGGTTGTAAGTGGGGAGGCCATTAAAATAAGTCCTTTCGGAATAATTCCTTGATTAATGTAGGTTTCTTAATTTGAAATGTGATGTTCTGTTTTGATAATTTTGATAGTAGAAGATCTTAATTTCTTAAAATAAAATTGAAAATGCATGATGGAATATGCAGTAAGAAAATCGAATCGGGTGAACACACTCGATGCAGACTACCAAAAAGGTAGAAATATTAAATGACTGAATAAATAGTCAACGATCAATCTTACAGGGCGATGGATCATGTAATATGATTCTGTACACTACAAAATATAATATATAACAGGTCAAAAAGGGTACAACATCACCATTAAGATTATGACAGGAAAAAAGTCGAACAGATTTTTTCACAGATTGGACAACATTTTATACAACAGTTTAAACGTGATGGTGTGCAAATTAACCACCCTTCAATAAGACCCTCTACAAAATCTAAGAAGAAGCCTCGAAATCGTAGATTTAAAAGAAAAAATCGAGTTCCGATGGATCCCAACAACACGGTTGTCAATTTATCCTCAGTCTCTTTATCTGAGGACGAAACTAAAGTCTTGTCCAAGGGTTAGAATTGTTGCCCTTCTCCCAATAAAATAGATAATATGAAACTGGGAGATGACCTTGATAACTTTGCTAGAACCCTCAGAATCAATGAATATTTTGGTAACAAGGATAAAGAGGTGGATAATGAGGAAGACACAGACACGTCTGACTCGGAGGAAGAAATCAAAATTCCGCATTTTAAAAAGAAGAGTTCGTGGATTCCAAAACCTAGTAAATCTGCTACACAGGAGGAAGATGTTATCGACAAAATCAAATCGGATGTTGTTCATCTAGCTAGCAACAAGTACTCGTCATTTTACAACACTTCTCCTGACGAGAAAAAGCCATACAATCGCTGAGAAACCGAGATGATATTGTGATAAAACCAGCAGACAAGGGCAGTGCCGTTGTGATAATGTACAAAGCTAACTACATCGCGGAAGCAGTGTGTCAGCTCTCTGATGAGAGATTTTATAAGAAGCTAGACTATGACCCTACTTCCGAGTTTAGCTCCAAAATTATAACTGCGTTACAAACCATGTACAATGATGGTCACATAGATGAGGATACAATTGGTTATTTAAAGCCAGAGAATGCCAAGCCTGGTCGATTGTATCTTCTTCCCAAAATACACAAGGTTAACAACCCTGGTAGACCCATTGTATCCGCAAACGGCCATCCGACTGAGAAAATCTCAGAATTCGTCGATTTTCATTTAAGATCTCAT
The DNA here is from genome assembly GCA_019925275.1 of Mytilus edulis. Classification (NCBI taxonomy): domain Eukaryota; kingdom Metazoa; phylum Mollusca; class Bivalvia; order Mytilida; family Mytilidae; genus Mytilus; species Mytilus edulis. Next base: position 61,488,745 of record CM034360.1, on the reverse strand, counting down.
GTAGAAAATCTTCCTTCCCACATTCAAGGCACTACAGATTATCTTCGTAAAATGGAATCCATGAACCCTCTTCCTCCGGAAACCCTCTTTGTCACTTTAGATGTCACCTCATTGTATACCAACATACCTCATGAAAATGAAATGCAACTATTTCACCTTTAATGGTGAGCATTACCTTCAAATTAACGGGACAGCGATGGGGACGAAAATGGCACCGTCTTACGCCAATATTTTCATGGGCAAATTAGAAAAACAAATTATTGCAACATCTTTATCCAAACCTTTGTCTTGGTTCCGTTTCATTGATGATGTTGACATGAAATGGATTGAATCTCAACAACAACTGGATGATTTCATCAGACATGCAAACAACGCCCACCATTCAATTAAATTTACGTATGAAATTTCCGACTCTAAGATATCTTTCTTAGACACAACCACATCTATAAAGGACGGTGTCATATCAACAGACCTCTACTGTAAACCCACAGATAAACATCAATACCTTTCTCCCCAAAGCAGTCACCCAAAACACTGTACAAAAAGTATCCCGTACAGTCGAGCTTTCAGAGTCAAGCGGATTTGCTCCTCTGAGGAGGCTGTCACGAAACGGTTACAGGAACATCGCGGATTTTTGACAAAACGAGGTTATAAGAAATTGGACATAGATAAGAGGTTTGCGCGCGCTAACAATAACAGCCGCAATGACCTCTTACAGTACAAACGGAAGAGGCGCAGCAAAATAGTCCCGTTTGTTCTCACATACAATCCAGCCTTTAATAACCTTTCTCGTTTGATCCGTGCCAATTGGCAAACTATTGCTAAACACCCTAAATTATCCAAAATCTTTCCCAATCCTCCTGTCTTAGCTTTTCGGAGACCAGCAAGTCTGAAAGACTTATTTGTTAGAGCTGACGTATCCTCAAATAAAAGCTGTTCAACTGCAGGATGGTGCAAGTCATGTGGAAACAGACGTTGCCTGACTTGTCAACAAATACTGAATACTCAAACATTCACTTGCCACTCGACTGGGTCTGTGTACACTATATATTGCAATGTAACTTGCAAAACCCAGAATGTTGTATACCTCCTTCAGTGTCGATGTGGCATGCAGTATGTTGGCGAGACAGAGCAGCCATTTAACAAACGCATGAATGGTCATCGAAGTAGTGACTACACTTGCTAGCCCGACCTACCCGTAAGTCGTCATATGAGATCACCTGGACACACACAAGCTGATCTCAAAAACCTTACCATCACGATCATAGACCACAGCGAGTGTTGGTCGAAGGTCGACAGAGTCGCTCGGGAAAGATTTTGGATAAGAAAGTTACGGACAGTCTCCTCAGAGGGCATAAATGAAAAAACATAGAACGAGTCCCTCATTTTCCTGTGACCACCTGTTTCAAACAATGCCGGATTTAGTACTGGCTTTACAGTTCAAAATTATTTTTAAAATAACAGTTTAAATTACAGGTTTTCATTGATTCGGAATGATGTAAAAGTACGTTGCCACGTTCAATTATTTTACCTCATTATACAAAACTTATTTTTTCAATCACTATTAGACTGCTATTCGTTTGGAAGGCTTTAATATGTAGTTTCTGTTGTAATTGCCCTACCGTTGTCTGATTTAAACCATTCTGGATCGGTTAGGACATTTTTGATTTTTTTGTTTGAGGACTGCCCTCAATGCAGTTATTACATCTCAACTGTCACATCTTTTGGAAATCTAGAGTTGTGCCATTTCACATCGTAAATAACTTTTTTTATTTTTTATTTTTATTTTTGGCATATTTCTGTCTTTGCGGTGTGTTTGGAAATTTTAAAATTGTTCCATCGTTCGCTTAAATTGTATAAATCAAGATTTTGATAGAGTCTCAATTTGAATTGACATGATTCATTTGACATCGTGCTATTATTGAAGAAGGATATCTGTTATCCGAAATATCTAATATTTGTATATTTTATAGTTACTTAATGGTGATGTTGTATCCTTTTTGACTTGTTATATATACATAAGTATGTCAGAGTCAGTGACAACCCTACAACAGATGTATCCATCGGATCGCCATCAATGATGGTGATACATGGCTGTGTACATAATGTATATACAACTCTTCTAAACACCAACCCAACAATGTTAGACCTGTAAATTTGCTTTCGCAAATTTTTGGTTCTTCCCTCGCCGGGATTCCATATATATTTAAATTGGAGACTGAAGGTGTAGGTAGGTGAGATTTATCATTCAATGACATAAGTGTTTTTTTGTTTCGTCAGGGAATGAGTGATCACTAAATATAATTATCTCCTTGGAAATTTATTTGGAAAATTAGACGCAACCGTTATGGAAAAGGAAAACCTACAAAATTTTAACTTAAGGATTCTTTATTTGCTACATAAATGTGGAGACTTCCTTACATTGGTAGCATTTAACTATCCCATTTTTCTATCTAAATATCGTTTTATTACTGGTATTAAAGAGATAATCGGTACTTGAATTACGACAATCCCAATATGGCGACGACAGATATGGGTAAAATATTTACAGTCATTTTTCTCAAATGAAGCATGTATGTGTCTATAGTTAATCAGCTGCAAGTTTCTTCTATACTATTAAATCATTTGAATCGTAACGGTGCACTGAAATTTTCTATGCGCTTTGCAAATTGCCGTTGAAAAATGTTGGATGGTTATCGTAACTCTATTACATTTTTCTTCTTTGATAATCGTAATTTCTTTATCGGATAATATACTAACTGAAACATAATAAATGTGTCATTTCAGCATATTTTTACTTTTGTTTATTTTTACTATTATTTTTTTATTATTAGCCTTACCTATAGTCATACGAAGCATTCAACTGACTGAAAAACAAAAACCAAATATGTATGACATATATGCATGAAATGCATATTGATAAATTACATCAGAAGGCATAACATGTAGATCATCGCAGTCAAAACTGATTTAATTACAAAGATTTTTATAGATTTAAAAACAAATATTTTGTGCAGTAAAATGCATGACAATATTAGGTAAGGCTATTTTTTTTTCCATTTAATAGAAAAGTACTAATTACATTGCAAGTATGCAAGTACAAAAATGTTCCTTGTTTAGTACATTCAATACTTTTCTCTAAAATATATTCCATGCATATGCATGCAGCAAACTATTCAAATACCAAGTATTTAAATGAATTTTTGAATAAGTTTGTTTCTAATATGGCGGAATATACGTTATTTTTTTCTCAACGTTGCAGTCATTCTTTGAATAAGTATTTCTTGTAAGAAATTTAAAGCCACGTCAATTTTATTTCTTGATTTTCGGGCTTTTGGCCAACCATAAAAGAACACACATCCATGTTTGCCAATGAACTCTATATAAGAACGTACTTAACTATCCGGGGGGGGGGGGAGAGAAAAAGCAAATATAGCCATCTGCAATAAATGAATTAAAACAATATTTACTTTATTTACTATGTTTTTATTCAGGATAAATAAATGATTGTCTTATTTAGAAATCTGATGTAGGGTGACACATGCGTTTCGCCTGACAATAATTGTCATATTTCATTACTTCCTTTAAAATTGCCTCTTCGCTTATTCCCATATCTTGTGACATTCCTAGGTCATGGAAATTTCTGAATATTAACAAAGTTCGTGTTTTCCCATTTCTAAATTTCTGAAGCTTGTTCACCCTTCCAATTTTATGATATACTAGTATGTAGCTGTTTTTTTAGAACTATTTTATAATATATGCATTGTGCCTGATGTTCATATGATGAAATCATAATCTTTCAGTCAGTTTAATTGAAGTCTGGAGCTGGCATGTCAGTTAACAACGGAGCCCCGCTAGGGACATGCAAAGAAAAAAAAATATATTGTGCGCACAAACTAATATATTGTGCGCACAACTTAAATATATTGTGCGCACAAAATAATATATTGAGCGCACAAAATAATATAGTGTGCGCACAACATAAATATGTTGTGCGCACAATTTAAATATGTTGTGCGCACAACTTAAATATATTGTACGCACAACTTAGATATATTGTGCGCACAATATAATATACTGTGCGCACTAAAATAATATGGTGTGCTTCCAAAATTCGGAAAACAGTTTTCACTTGACCATGACCTCATTTTACATGTAAAGTGTTCGTGGTTTAGACAAAATCTCAGATACCAAATTCAATACCGGGTAGTTCTTCTATGTTGTATTGGTTGTATTGAACGATTTTAATGGCTAAATATTCACTTCACAGGTGTCATCTGACTTTGACATACTCCATTTTTAGGGTTTAAGTGGTCCGGCAAAGTAATATGTTTGTGTTTTGGTGTATTTCTCGGATACTATAAGCATTTAGTTAGATATATGTTTGGGGTATGGAATGTTTGTATGGTGAAATTGTCTATCTTGCAATTATAATAATCTGACCTTGATTTTATATTCATGGTTCATTGGTCCATGTTATTTGATTCTTGTTTGGTATTTTTTTCAGATACTATAAGGAATAAATTAACAATATTTTTTATGGAATGATTGTTATGCATATATATTTGGCTGGTCGGTATGATCTGACCTTGACTTTGTTTTCATGGTTTATTGGTTAATGTTAAATATCTCAGAATTGGTCTGTTTTTCAGATACGATGATAAAGGTATAGTTAAACTTTATTTAATGTACAAAATGATTATAAGGCCCGCAAATCATATAAGGTGTGTTTCGCAGATACATTTTGTTCTTCAATACAGCAAGAAAAAATCCCGCACCAAAATGCGTGCTTCGGCTGGCATATAAACAAAAATATGGACTAGTACAGTGATAATGAACGTCATACTAAACTTAACAGTTGTTTCTCGTTTCTTATATAGATTAGACCGTTGGTTTTTCCGTTTGAAAGGTTTTACACTAGTAATGTTGGGGACCCTTTATAGCTTTCTGTTCGTTGTGAGCCTAAGCTATGTGTTGAAGACCGTACCGTGACCTATAATGGTTTACTTTTATAAATTGTGACTTATAGATGGAGAGTTGTCTCATTTGCACTTATACCACCTCTTCCTTTATCTATCCAAAGTATATACAAGAAACTAAAATTAAAAATCCTACAAGACCAACAAAGGCCAGTGGCTCCTGACCTTGGGCAGGCACAAAAATGTGGCGGAGTTAAACATGGTTTGTGAGATATCAACCCTCCTTTTATACCTCTAGCCAATGCAGATTAAAAAAAAACCCACACACACAGCAATACTGACAGTAAAGAAGCCCGTGTCCGTTGTCAGAATAGGTAACAGATGAAACTTAACAAAATGACAATGATACACTAAAACAAGGACTACTAGCAGTTACTGATATGCCAGCTCCACACCTCAATTAAACTGATTGAAAGATTATGTTTTAATCATATGAATATCAAGCACAATCCTTCCCGTTAGGGGTTTAGTATCATACCATCATAAAAATATATATGAGAAGAATATAACCCGTATTTGTATGAGCTATGGTGTATATGTATATAATGTAGTTGTCTCTTTCGATCGATCGCGATCAATCGGGCCACAAGGTTTTGAATAAATGATACCCAAAAACACACCATATTTGGAAAAAAATGAATCATAATTGTTTCGATTGTTTTCAAAATATTTCACTGAGGAATGTCATTGACTATTCTAAATTGTTTCGTAACATTTCAATTTCATAATGAGTACGAACAATATACTGTAAAATTTGATAATGAAATCGATCAAAAATAGATACTATAAGTGACCTATTGTCCTCTTCTATTAATCAGAATGAAACTATAACTTGACCTTAAACATTTGTATACAACGCTTAAAAATTTAAATCATAATAAGCATACTGTTCTATGTCGGGAGCTTGTTATTCAGTGATTGTTGTTTATTGGTGTGGTTCATATCTGTTTATCGTTTTGTTATAGTCATTTGGGCCGTACAGTTTGCTGTTTGGTGTGAGCCAACGCTCCGTGATAAGGACCGTAATATAACCAATGATTGTTAACTTAAAGTATTTTAATAAATTATGACTTGGGTGGAGAGCTGTCTCATTGGCACTCATATTGATTCTTCTGCTTTATATGTACCCAGTTTTATCTTTATTTGATCACAACTTCATGGTGAATTTCTTAGACTGAACACACCGTCAAATTTCAATAACGAACAGTACATCTTGGGTGAGAACCGTACTTAATCATGATCAAACATATTCATCTTTAATACAAAAAAAAAATTAAAAAAAATAACGTGTACGTGTATTCAGTTTTCAGTGGATTTGACTTACTCTACGCTATTACAATGATACATTTTAAGAAACCACATACTTCATTGAAGTTGGTGACATTTAAACTTCATCATAAACTATAACCAAAACATTTACAATAAACAGCGACGGACGGATGAACGGACGTAAAGACTTTTAAATATAACGACCATCTCCATCGTCAATCAGGGTAATATATAGTGGAGGCTTCCAACGCATTTGTTGGTAAATCAAGTGTCAGACGAAATAAACGTAACTTCTTTAGTATTCCTGTCAGGAGTTGATACAAATGCAGTGATGAATATTTCCATGTATTCTAGCCCCATTTCAAAAGAAACCTTATGCATTTCTCCATTCTGTCATTTCAAAAAGGAGACATTGAAGACCCGTACCATGTGTTAGGTCAAACGATTTCGTGCGTAAGATATATTTAATTTGTTCGCACAATATATTTAAGTTGTGCGCACAATATTTTTTTTTCTTTTCATGTCCCTAGCAGGGCGCCGTAGTTAACTGCTAGTAGTCTATTGTTATTTATGTATTATTGTCAATTTTTTTATTTTCTTTGGTTACATCTTCTGACATCAGACTCGGACTTGTCTTGAACTGGATTTTAATGTGCGTATTGTTATGCATTTACTCTTTTTACATTGGTTAGATGTATAGGGAGGGTTGAGATCTCACAAACATGTTTAACCCCGCCGCATTTTTGCGCCTGTCCCAAGTCAGGAGCCTCTGGCCTTTGTTAGTCTTGTATTATTTTAATTTTAGTTTCTTGTGTACAATTTGGAAATTAGTATGGCGTTCATTATCACTTAACTAGTATATATTTGTTAAGGGGCCAGCTGAAGGACGCCTCCGGGTGCGGGAAATTCTCGCTACATTGAAGACCTGTTGGTGACCTTCTGCTGTTTTTTTTTTTTATTTGGTCGGGTTGTTGTCTCTTTGACACATTCCCCATTTCCATTCTCAATTGTATATACAAAGAAATGTCATAGGATTTCGGAACGTTTCGTATTATTATTTATTCATCACCATAATTTCATCATATTCTATCATATACGTTCTAGTGTCAAATCAATATCAATAAAACATTTTCCAGTAACAACTATCTTTCCATTTCAATTTTCAATTCCATAATTACTATTATCTTTTTTCCGAGTTACGATTATCATCCCGAATTTTTCAACGCCAATTTTCAAAGCGCTTAGACAATTTTAGTGCACCGTTACGATTCAAATATGATGAAATGGTACAGAAATACCTTGCAGCTGCGTAACTATTGACAAAAACATGCTATATTTGAGAAAAATCACTGTAAAGATTTTTACCTATATCTGCTGTCGCCATATTGGGATAGTCATAATTCCAGTTAAGATTATCTCTTTAATAACATTGAATATATTCTTATCTATAACAGATTTTTTTTCTCAATATAAACACTTAACTATAACACACTCAACCATATTCGTCACAGTTTCATTTAATTACTCGCCAAAAATAAATTAAGGACTGAACGTATGTATATAGTATTAATGTTATATGAATTTAAATAACTACATATTAGATCTAGGAAAATGTTGTATGAGTGCCAATGAGGCAACTCTCACACCGAAAAGCAAGCTATAAAGGGCCCCGAAAAGATCTAGATTAAAACCATTTAAATGGGAAAACCAACAGCCTAATTTATATAACAAAACAAGAAACATAGGAATACGTATGAATGACATCACCAACCGACAACTAATGAACATCAGATTCCTAATTAAAGGAAAGGTACAAACAATCGCAGTGGGTTCAAACGTATTAATGGTAGCACACCTTCACCCTTATCTGAAACAATTGTGTAATATCACAACATATATATACCTAGATATAGGTTTTTCTACCTCAGGCATATTTAACCTTAGCTGTATTTGGCAAAACTTCTAGGAATTTTGGTACTCAATGCTCTTCGACTTCGTACTTTATTTGGCCTTTTTAACCCCTTTTTTGGATTCGAGCGTCACTGATGGGTCTTTTGTAGACGAAACGGTCGTCTGGCGTATATACAAAATTTAGTCCTTGTACCTATGATGAGTTGATATACATGTACAAACTATAGAACATCAATTGGAAGTACATGTATCAATAAGTAAGCCGCCTACCAAAACCAATAACAACACGCTAAAGTAAATATTTTGTGAATATGACAGACACTTACTGACATTGAATGAATACTATGAGTTATGAGTTATCATGTTGAGCTTACCAACTAGTGCAATTTTGAATAGTAATGTAGTTTATTTTCATATTTGAACTTACCAGGTGTTCCATCCTCTACTTGTTTTACCACTGTTTTCTCTATTTCATTTGCAATATCTGAATAAACTCCATCTTCATGTAAACTCCTGATAAATTCTGTATATCCTTTTTGACTTCCTTTCAAGAGGATAGAAATAAATACTCTGTTCTTATCCTTCTCAGTAACTTTTGAGCTGATATTTTCAACCTCATTTACGGAGAAGACTGTTGTACACAGCATATGATCAAGTATACAATCAATTTTTAGACTGTTTATAATGGTGGTGTAGTTTCGTGTTATCTTGGTTCGTTGTTCCTTTGACAGGGGCTTTTCAACTTGAAATAGAAAATGTATTTTTTTCATTACTACTAAAATCAATAATGCAGACATTACTCATTTACTAGTCTGTTTTAGTTGGTATTATAAGCAAAAACGACCCTTATGGCAAAAAATATAAATTATCAGATTTTTAATTAATTAAACAGAAAATACTTATGCCAACACAATGTAAAAAATTTGAAAATGATCGGTGAAAAATTAGTTTAGAAATTTCAATTTTGTAACACATGAAATGTGTTCTAAAGTAAAATTCAACGTAACGTTGAAATCATACACTTTGACGTCGATTTAAGTTTGCTGCAATTTACTACTTTACTCTTCTCCTGATGCTTGACAATATGTAACCTGATATCCATTCCTAGCATTATGGACGATTTTTTTGATACATGTAAAGATGTTCCTACCTAACACGTGCAGTTCTGGCTGCATGAATATCTACAGGACGAGCCAACTTATCGAATTATTATCAAGGACGATGGAGAGTATCTATTTCTTTTATTTTGTGCATTTTTTTTTTTGAAAAATTAATTTCTGATTTATCATGAGCAACGATGAAATAATGGTACTTTCTGATACCATAGAATATGTTTAATCTAAACAGATAAAATTGGTTTCTAATCTATCCATTTTCTAAGTAGTTTCATCGTTCTCTTGCTTACAATGTTAACTGACTTAACTTATTGATGATAATTTTTGGAAGAATTCTGTCACATGCGATACAGTATCACAGTTTGATCGTCAATATATTTTTTTAGCTTGACAAAATCTACCAAACGTTTAGTATGACCAAATGCTTTTTTTCTAATATTGTTCAGTTACATGTAGCACACACAAAGCAAGATAGTCAGGCATATACCGATTTTTTTTTCTCCTGCAATAACAGAACAATAAAGACTTTCATTTGTTAGATTTCAAATATTAATTTTTTCTTTTTTTTTTGGTAGAAATTTCAGTGTTATCTAAAATGTAATAAAAAAACGACTGAAGTGTGAACTTCTGATTCTTACAGGGCACTATCTGTTTTTCATGGGGTTCGTGTTGCTCAAACTTTAAATTTCTGTGTAATTTTTTGTATCACTCGTTTGATTTTAAGACATGGTCATCTGAGTTTTCTGTTTATAATTTATGATTGCACGCGTGGTGTTTGTTTATATCTATTTGATACTAAGGATCAACTTGACTCATTTTTACTCTTATTTGAACTTTCTCAGGTTCAGATTGAATCAATTCATATTGCCAGTTAAAACACTTTGTCCATTCAAAATCAAATTGACAATAAAATTAGAAATGAAATATAGCTTAAAGGAGCTCAATGTGGGAATTTGTCGTGGAAGGTCAGTGTTTTGAACATTTAATCTAAAGGAGTGGAATGTATTTTTGCCAATAGAGCGTTAAAACTGGTATTAATTTACAGCCGATTCTATTGAGTGTGAAGGCAAAGGTAATATATTTGGTTAGCTTGATTCGCGACTAGCTTAACCGTGAAGTCATTTTTAGTTCAGGTGAACTACACTCCTTTAAATGTAAACTCATCTGACAGATAACCAATCTATCTGTCTGTTATAAGACCAGGCTACTCCGAAAGGATTGTCGTATACCTTAGCTAACCAAAGTTATTACCCTTGCCTACACACTTAATGGAATCGGCTGTAATTAATTTAATTGTTTTAGATTTTTCATATCGGGGTCTTTTATAGCCGACAATACGGTATGTTTTATCTCACTGTTGAAGGCATATACGTACGACATGGGACTATTATACTAGTATAAGAATCTCACCTATGACATAAGAATATATAGATGCAAACATTATATGCGGACAGCAAGGCGACCAGACATTTGTTCATTCAGTTCAGTGGACATATCTAGTCTATAAATGCTCCGTGTTGAAGACTGTACTTTGACCTATAAGGGTTTACCTTTTTAAATTATGACATGGATGGTGAGTTGGTTCATTGACACTCATGCTCATGTTCATCTTCTTATATCTACATCCAGTTCCATTGGTCTGAAATGCTGGTACATATGTGTCAAAAACCGACTGTTTTGATTCACAAGAAGATGACACAATCAGGTTTAGAGTCATGTCTGTTATGAGTTACTGTTTGTGGTAAACCATGCAGACTAGCCTTTTTTTCAAATATGGTACCATGATATTTGAAAATTCCCTCAAACGTCTATTTAAATTTTGATATTTTCTATGTATTTCTATTACTGTTGATGTGTTTAATCAAAGATTTTAAACGGGACTCTCGAATAATATAGGTAACAGCAATACATCTCGACAAACTTACCTGTTGTCAAAAGTTTATGTAAAATTTCGCTCTCCGTATCTAGAACGGGATTTATCTACGCCTTTTTATTCTAATTTACCCAATAAATACGTATCTTTGCCTTCTTTGGATAGTTCATTTCTACATGTATTATCTTCAATGTTATCGTTAAATGAGAACTGCAGCTGTGTGTGCAATTTCGTCCGTTTCAGATATATTTTTTGCAATAAATATAACGCATGCTAAACTTAAAGTGATTTAAACGAAAAATAACTTTTAAAAACTTTATTATAATAAATAACATTAAAAATATATCTCGAGTGCGAAATTTCAATCTGTCCGTCTTCGTAATAAATTTTAACTATTTTTATGTATTACTATAATTATAATAAGTTTCGCTGGATATCGATTCGAAGTGAACTTGAAAATTTCAATAGTATGCAAAAGTAAATTAGATCGTTTTTTAACGTCTAAAGTATGACATTTGAAGATTGAAAAAAATATGGAGAACAACAAGATTATTTGATGTGATCTAATTATATGTTTTTTTTTCAGCTTGTGCTGCCTCAATTAGTCCTTGCTTCATGTTTACAGATCATTGTAATATATCCAGCATCATCTTTTTTGAAAATTAACGCAACATTGCAAAAATTGCATTTGTTTCTGTTTCTGTTTCTGATTTTTACATGGTGTTTAAAAATTCCATTGAAAGTTTATTATCGGATTGTTAACCTTATCTATCCGTGAATTAAGAGATTAACACAATGGGTGATACAGTCAGTGACTTCTGATCATTAAGTCAAAAACATCAATTTATAAATTGTCTTCTCGTCGTTGTATAACCTTTCGTACTGGAGTTGCATATTTATTTTCAACAAAGTTAACAACTCATTTAGGTCAAACAATATCCCGCATCTCGTTTTTTTCACAATCAAAGAAAATTAAGACAAATGAAATTAAACTGCGACCATTAAAAAGTATACATATATTTGACAACATTGTAACAATGATTAACAAGTCCTTAAGCAATCTCGTGCATGTATGCATCCAAAATTGTTAATCATTTTTCGAATAAGCTGAAGCCTTCCCTACCACACAGACCATTTAAGAATAAAAGATTAAAAGATTTTTTTTTTCGAATGGAAGCAGAACACCTATATTTTGTTCACTTTTAGAAAATGGAAAACAATAATTACGATAAAACTGAATACAATTGAGAAAGGAAAATGAATGCAGAATCTGCCAAAAAAGACAACATCCTAGCCAAAGAATCGAATTGTAGATTTATTATAATAGTTTTTGTGCCGTATGAGCCGAGCTAATTCCATCCCCTTTCCACTTAGAAGATGAGTGTCCGGGACCTCTAAAGCCGGTTTTGGCGATTTTAGTAGGATATTTAAGTAAACTTTAAAGCATTTAAAACAAGTGAAACTTTTGAGTTACTGCTTACTGATGATACCCCCGACGAAATATTTCGGTAAACAGGAAGTTGTTGGGTGATGAATCTGAAAACGCATCGCACAATATAACTGAATTATATAAACCCTGAAACCAAATTATAGAAATCCTTGTAATGCGACGAAAATATTCATGGGACAAACGGACGGACTGAAGGATGAATTGACTAAAGGACAGACAGAGGCAAAACAGTATACCCCCACTTTTTTTTTAAAGTGAGTGATATAATTATGAACTGATATTTGTTTCATACTTACAGTTTTAAACGCATTGCAAATTTTTATGCCCACCTACGATAGTAGAGGGTCATTATGTTTTCTGGTCTGTAAGTCCGTCGTTCGTTCGTTCGTCGTACTGTTCGTTCGTCCCAGTTCAGGTTTAAGTTTTTGGCCAAGGTAGTTTTTGATCAAGTTGAAACTTAGTACACAGTCATGTTCCCTATGATATAATCTTTCTAATTTCAATGCCAAATTAGAGTTTTTAGCCCATTTTCACGGTCCACTGAACATGGAAAATTATAGTGCGAGTGGGGCATCCGTGTGTGTACTTGGGACACATTCTTGTTTGATATATTTTCTGATAAAATACTAATAGAATGTTTTCATTTGAACAAATGGTTTATTGTTTTATGTACAGTAGTCATTAAAGCGTGGCAAAATAAAAGACGAAAAATTTAAGACGACTATCTTCTCTGTCATACTTAATTTCTTGTAAGCAAACTCTCTCGAGTGATTAACCATATAAGATTTTCCGCAGTTGGCATGCGTTATGATGTTGTGCCAAATATTAGATTATTTTCTTGGGTTCTTCATACAATAACTTGTCGTAGTAAAAGTATAAAAGAAATCTAGCTGCGGAAAAAAAAGCTTTTAGAATTTTGTAGAAAATATTTAAGTGGGGCTTTTTTCACACAACATTGGTATTATTTAAATATTGTAGAAGGTTAGTACGTAAATCGTGGTACTATGTCATAATGAGACTTGCTGATGTGTGGGATTTTATTATATTGTTTATAAATCATTCCTCTCAAGACAGTAAGAATATACAGCGTGTCAAATCAAGCATTTGAAAAGTTTTAATAGAAATTTATCACAAAATTAAATTTTAAATCGTAAATACGGCATTATTTTAGAGAAGTATTTAAATGTATTAATATAAGAAAAGACTATGTTCAGTTCACATGGATAGTATAGCGCTATGTTTAGAAAAAATATCTCAATTTTAACGTGCAATTTATCGGTTTGTTCTACGTTACATTCTAGCGTTGACTACCGATAACGACGTCAAATGCGATAAGGGTGGTTTTTGCTTGACGGGCTAAACATCAACCCAACAATGTTAGATCTGTAATTTTTGGTTCTTCCCTCGCCGGGATTCGAACCCATGCTACTGTGATATCGTGACAACAAATCGCCTGCACTGCAGCCGTCCCGCTAGACCACACGACCACCTGGGCTCTCACCTCGTCTAAACATCAAACCAATATACATCATGTACACAGCCATGTATCACCATCATGGATGGCGATCCGATGGATACATCTGTTGTAGAGTTGTCACTGACTCTAGACGTATATATATATATATATATATATTTATATCCATCGGATCGCCATCAATGATGGTGATACATGGCTGTGTATATATATATATCATATTTTCCCTCCGGTTTATATGATCCGTTCATCCTATATTGTCTCTTAAAATTCAAGAGTCAATCTTAAATTGAGAGTAAGTTATATGGCCTTCCAAATACCGTTTCGATTCCTAACATCACTGAAGAGACATATATTGTCGAAATCTAGATCTGGTGTACTAAAAAAATATGGACACCGAATGTTTGTGGCACAACATCGTAGCCACAAGTTAACAATTTTTTTTTCTGTGACGTGTTAAATTTATATTCAGATCCATTTTGTTACATCTTGTGATCAATTTTATTTGGCAATCGTCAATGGCAGTCAGCAGGGTTAACGAACATCAGTTGTTCGACCTGTTAGTCAAATGCGTTTTGTTTAAATATACTTTTTCACTTTTTTGGTCTTTTGGAAAATGTTGTTTGTGCTGTTTTTAGACCCTTCTACAACGAAATTTGTTTGACATGCACACGTATAAAAATTGCGGTTTTTATCCAACGCAATCATAGGTTTGAACGTAGTTTTCAATTTAGACTCGTTTATATATATATATATATATATATACAACTCGTCTAAACATCAACCCAACAATGTTAGATCTGTAAATTTGCTTTCGCAAATTTTTGGTTCTTCTCTCGCCGGGATTCGAACACATGCTACTGTGATATCGTGACACCTAATCGCCTGCACTGCAGCCGTCCCGCTAGACCACACGACCACCTGGGCTCTCATTA
Organism: Mytilus edulis; assembly: GCA_019925275.1. Classification (NCBI taxonomy): domain Eukaryota; kingdom Metazoa; phylum Mollusca; class Bivalvia; order Mytilida; family Mytilidae; genus Mytilus; species Mytilus edulis. Next base: position 61,473,739 of record CM034360.1, on the reverse strand, counting down.
AAAAGAGCTTTCGCTGGCCATGTGTTACCTTTCCACGTCAGTTTTTAATCTAGCGGCGTACTACAGTACATGATATATAAGGCATGAAGATGTTATTATTACAGATCAGCTTAATTATCTATAGTAAAGGATCCTACAAATTAATGTAAGATACAGTCACAGAAGTACGTCTGAGTCAGTGACAACTCTACAACAGATGCATCCATCGGATTGCCATCAATGATGGTGATACATGGCTGTGTACATAATGTATATACAACTCGTCTAAACATCAACCCAACAATGTTAGATCTGTAAATTTGCTTTCGCAAATTTTTGGTTCTTCCCTCGCCGGGATTCGAACCCATGCTACTGTGATATCGTGACACCAAATCGCCTGCACTGCAGCCGTCCCGCTAGACCACACGACCACCTGGGCTCTATCAAAATAGAGCTTTCGCTGGCCGTATGTTACCTTTCCTCGTCAGTGTTAATCTAGCAGAGTACTACAGTACATGATATATAAGGCATGAAGATGTTATTGCTACAGATCTGCTAAATTATCTATAGTGAAGGATCCTACAAATTAATGTAAGATACAGTCACAGAAAATAATTATATTCATAAGTACATGTACGTCTGAGTCAGTGACAACTCTACAACAGTTGTATCCATCGGATTGCCATCACAGTAGCATGGGTTCGAATCCCGGCGAGGGAAGAACCATAAATTTGCGAAAGCAAATTTACAGATCTAACATTGTTGGGTTGATGTTTAGACGAGTTGTATATATATACATATGTCGTGTACAAGTTGCGATTTTGTACAGGTTATAGCATGTACAAAAATGTTGTACATGTTATAATTTGTATAATGCAAAAATACAAGTTATAACATGTACAAAAGTACGTCATTCATGTTATAACCTGTACAAAATATTGCTTAAAAATGGTTTTAACATGTACACAATTTAAGATATATCTTAATGAAGTAAAATATACATTTAAATTCACCAATGCATAAAGAACAACAATGAAAAGGCCAGAACGTGTCTTTTTCCGTAGAGGACAATGATCACAAAGTTTCAGGAATATATGTTTCATGAATTATATTGGCAAAATGTGTTTTCATGTAATTGTATGTTTTATGCAGTCCATCATGGCTTAAATAAGTGTGACACTATATACTATAAGCTTGCATTTTCTAAATGACAATTACATTAAATACTAGTTCAAGTAACTAAATTCTTAAATTTTTTTTAAAAACAATGCCTAATAATTTTGGGTTAAACAGATATATCATGTTAAGGAGGGGTATTTGCGAAAAATACCAGTCGAGAGAATGTTAAATTTCACAGCTCGTGAAATTTAACATTCGCTCGACTGGTATTTTTCGCAAATACCCCTCCTTAACATGATATATCTGTTTAATATTCCTTCCTCTCGTTGTATAGCATGCAAAGACTTAAACAATGTCTTAAATGCTTACTCTGTAAAAGCAAGGTAGAGCTGAAATAGTTTTCATTGGACCACGCTTCATTATCAATGTCTTTGGATGTACTCTTCAACATTTTTGGCCTTCAGCATGTCACTTATGTAAATTTATAACTCATTTTTTTTATAAACTATAAGATCATTGCATGAGGCGAATGTCATTTTGATATTTTAAATATATATCCTCTACTTTGAAAACATGTTTTTGTGGCATTTGGATGTTGTCTGCACCATGGGCGGGTTGTTATCTTTTAGACACATACCCCATTTGCATTCCCAATTTTATTTGTAGACTGGCTATCTTCTTATGTCTTTTAGTGTCAACTAGAATGAAAGTATTTTACTATTGCCTTTAACGTGGACACTCATAATTATAATTCATCAAATAAAGATATGACCATAGATAGACATAACAGGATCATAAGACATGTTCTAAGATATATCATAAGATAATATGTCCTAAGATATATCTTATGATAGGTCTTAGGCGTGCTTTGTAATACAGACCCTGGCCATTAACTATATCAAAAAATGACAAAACACACTAACATGAAGGAATAATAAAACAGATATGAAAATATTATTGAGGTTGATAACGTCTGTTACGATAATAGAGACATATCCTTATTTTTCGATTTTGTACAAGTTAAACCCATTTTTAAGCAATATTTTGTACAGGTAATAACATGTACGAGGTACTTTTGTACATGTTATAACTTGTATTTTTGCATTATACAAGCTATAACATGTACACTATTTTTGTACACGTTATAACCTGTACAAAACCGCAACTTGTACACGACATATATATACATATACGAAAATGTGATATGAGTGCAACTCTCTATTTAAGGCAACATTTTTAAAAAGTAATACAATATCATGATTATTGGTAGCAAGCTATAAATGGGCCCATAATTGACTCGTTTAAACCATCCACATAAAAAAACAAACGATCTAAACTGAATATAAAAACGACAAACGAAAAACACGTATCAACCACATCAACCGCATCAACAAACGGCAACTACTGAACATCAGATTCCTGATTAAAGGACAGGTGCAAACAATTTCAGCGGGTCTAAACGTAGTAATGAAACCAAACCTCCACCTGTTTCTGACACAAAAGTGTAAAATCACAACATAGGACTATACACTTAAAAACATCAATTGGGAGTATCAATAAGTAAGCTGCCTACCAAAACCAATAACAACACGCTACGATAATCTATTCATGAGAATATTTTTTGAATATGACAGACACTTACATTGAATGGATACTATGAGTTATGAGTTACTATGTTTAGCTTACCATTTGGTGCAATTTCGAATGGTACATTTCATGTAACGACATGTAGTATATTTTCATATTTGAACTTACCATGTGTTCCATCCTCTACTTGTTTTACCACTGTTTTCTCTATTTTATTTGCAATATCTGAATAATATTCCTCTTCATGTAAACACCGGATAAATTCTGTATATCCATTTTGGCTTCCTTTCAAGAGGATATAAATAAATGCTCTGTTTTTATCCTTCTGAGTAACTTTTGAGTTGATGTTTTCAACCTCATTTAAGGAGAAGACTTCTTCCAACAGCATGTGATCAAGTATATTATCAATTTGTAGACTGTCTATAATGGTGGTGTAGTTTCGTGTTATCTTGGTTTGTTGTTCCTTTGACAGGGGCTTTTCAACTTGAAATAGAAAATGGTTTTTTTTCATTTCTATTTAAATCAATAATACAGACATTACTAGTATGGTTTAGTTGGTATATATATATATATATATATATATATATATATATATATATATATATATATATATATATATATGAAGATGTCAGATGAGTGCCAACTCTCTATTCAAGTCAAAATTATTGGCAGCAAAACTAAAAATGACCCTATAATTGACTATATGCATTGAAATTATTTTCAGAAAAAAATACACACATCCCTTTTGACACGATAAATAAATTATATGTACTGTTTATAATTTTATTAAAGAATAACAAAATCTTAAAAACCTTCTTGTCTTTACTTATCAGATAATCAAAGTCTTCCTAGCACTTTATAACACACATATTTTGTTTTTCTTTCACTTAATGTTTGTATAATTAAGGAAAAGATTTAAATTATTTTGAACCAGGTTACAAATTGTACTCCATTGGCAGTTTCATAACCAATCATTAGGGTGGTTTTTCAATAAAAGGTTTAAATCATGCCAATCATTATAATGATAAATTTTGATCTTTCTAATTTTCTTAACTTATCAATAAATCTACTTTTTTTTATATCTTCATACCAGAGAAAACTTCAAACATGGCAAAATACTTTGCTAAAATATACTTGTTTTTAATAAATAAAAACAAAAAAGCCAACAAAAGTCAACAACGAAAGCAAAACTATTGAAAAAACCTCAAACATATATACAAGTGATTGATGGAATGCGATGTCATCTCTACTACGTGTTGAAAGTCAAGATTTCAAGATTCTGATCCTCTGTAAGATATTCCATCTAGATAATAACTTATAATCTGGAAACAATGCTTTAAGTGCTGTGTTTTTGGTGAGGTTTTAGATGTCCACTATACAAAAGTTTATCAACATGATTGTTTGTAACTTACTTTATCTATTTATTTTAATTTTGAAGCATGTAAATGACAGAAACCGAAAAATAATGTAATATTTGTTGATGAAGTAATCGATGACAAACAAAAATCTGATTAATCGATTATTAATGGTTTGCACTAAATACCTTCATGTAATTGATTATTAATTAATAACGTTTTTTTCAGTAATAGTGCCCATTCCTCCCAGTGTTGTTGAAAATTAAGTGTTTTATCAGCAAGGTTAATGAATTGGCTAAATTTGTGATGATCCAGGTTTCTACACAAGGTATCGAAGTGCTAAAACTTAATTTTACGTCAACAATGTATTTGTAAAAATTCAGGACACATATTGTGTAACAGTTTTGTCACTCAAACAATTTGAGAAATAATTAGAAATTGTGGAGATTTGTGCTTGTGTGAATTTAGAATAATTCTTTAAATTTCTTTTTCATAAGTTATTATCAGAAGGAAAACTGCTCCAGTGTTCAAAGCTTTCAATTGTTTTTCTAACATTATTTTCTATACATTGATTTCAGGTATTTTGTAAAATTTCTAGAAAATATAGTCATTATGTACAATGACTGAATCTTTCAGGCATTTTAGTAAATGCCTAAAGTTTTCAGCCATTTTACATGTTTTACAAAATGTCTTAATTTACAAAATGACTGTATCATATGTAACACATATATGTATTTATTTATATTGTGACAATGGAGTGGAATGAATTTATACCAAATTAAGGAAAAGATCAGATATAAAACATCGAAGAAAGAAAAGTAGGACTTAGGCAGCAACCATTTGATTTTCTAGAGGAAGGGGGAGGGGGTATTGTTTTTTTTTTTGGAAAAAAAGTTTTGTTTCCAGTTTTTGGAGAAAAAATAATTTGTTCTTGACCCTGAGAAATAAAAATAGATTCATAGCCCCCCCCCCCCCCCCTTTTCCCCCTTAGAAAACCAAATGGTTGCTGCCTTGATTTGTAATTATAAAGAAATTATGATTACTAAGACAAAAGACTGTAGTTCTCAAAAACAAGTTTTGTTATACATTTACACATGGCCTGTGCCGAGATATTTGATCATTTTATCCCTCTCTACCTGGAAGAATTAAATTCGAATATCACGGCCTCCACAATGTGTAAACTTCTTACAAATCAATGGCTTTCCTGAGTTATTTCTTAGGCCAGATGAGCTTGCAGATAGCATCACTTTATTTTCAAATTCAACACAAGCATTTGAATATTATCGAAATTTGGGTTTGATGCCTAGAATGTAAAATGCAGCTACTGTTTTTTTTTGAGAATTAAAAGAATAAAAGTTGTACAGTTTATGCTATTTAAGATTAAATGGGTATAATCCTGCATGTGGTTGTAGTTCTGTGACTGCTATTATAGTATTCTCAGATTTATTCAATATATTTTCAAGATGATATCAATAGTCTTACCTACCGATGGGGATCGTTTAAGGGCCAAGTGAGCTTTTCCAATCACTTGGCGTCCGGCGTCAGGCGGCGTCCTGCGTCCGTCGTCGTTAACTTTTACAAAAAATTTCTCCTCTGAAACTATCAGGCCAAATTTTACCAAACTTGGCCACAATCATCATAGGGGTATCTTGTTAAAAAAAATGTGTCCGATGACCCGGTCAACAAACCAAGATGGCCACCATGGCAAAAAAAAGAACATGGGTAAAATGCAGTTTTTTGCGTATAACTCAAAAACAAAAGCATTTAGAGCAAATCTGACACACGGTTACATTGTTCAAGAGATCAACATCTATCTGATTTTAAATTTTCAGATGAATCTGACAACCCGTTGGTGGGGTGCTGCCCTTGAATTGGTAATGTTATTGAAATTTTACTGTTTTGGGCCAGCAGAGGTTAAAAGGTTATTAAAGATAGAAAAAAAAATTATGCTGTGTGCTGAATATTGAACCAACTTAAAATTTATGAATGTTTTAAGTATCTTGGCGTTTGTGTTTTGTTGCAATTCATACTTTCTGTTATTGCGTTATTTTCCTCTTAATAATATAACAGTTATAGTTGATTTGATCTTCCGTTTTAGTTTGAAACCCGGATTTGTTGCCTTCTATCGATTCATGAATATTGAACAACGTTTGCCTTTAATTTATTTGATTTATTTAAAATCTTCAACAAATATAATAAAACTTATAGTTGTCTCTCGAATTGTTATTGGTAATAAATGTGAATGCTCCGTTGGTTGATTTAGTAAATTGTTAAAATTGGAAACAGGAAGTGTGTTGGACTTTTTTTGCTCTGTGTTTTGTAGATGCGGTATACTGTTTTTTTTGTGAATTGTACGATAAATGATCAATGGTTTTGTGTTGTATGACGTAAAAGTGTAAATGGGTAGTTAACATCATTCAAGGAGTCCAAAACTTCAAAATCTGCACAAGACATTTATTTTTATTTTAGGAAGGTGACTCATCCAATACAATTGAAAATGTAAAGCAAATTAGTTCATATATGAAAACAGCTGTATCCGTAAAAGTTTTTATCCATATATTTTGTCAAATAATCTATGCACGATTTATTGTAATGCTAAATCGTTGACATATGTAATGCAATCATAACAGGAATTGGACGAGCTTGAATATGGCATTAACTTGTATATATATACTTTGCACGGCTGAAATGTTGCTATATAAAAATGCTTCTCATTTGGAAACTTAAATCATTTCTAATGTCGCATTTTTTTCTCAATTGACCCTCATTGCCAAGTCAAAATATTAGACGATTTATTGTGGTATATGTAAAGGCTACAGTAGTATAACGCTGTTCGCAAGTCATAAATAGATTGAGAAAAAAATCCGGGTTACAAACTAAATCTTCTATCAAATATAAGAGGAAAACGAAAATTTAAACTTATATCAAATATAAGATGAAAATGAAAACTAAAACTTATATCAAATATAAGAGGATAACGAAAACAATTGAACAACAGAAACAAGTGCAACAAAAAATCAAACGCGAATTGTTTTAAGTTCGATGGATAAATGTGTTTAACATAGACGTTAACAACCTTTAAATAACTAAGTTAAAAGACAACATCTATATCATATATATAGCGGAAAGTGAAGTTGGAGAAGAATTCTAGCTTCTTTTCATTCTTCCAAAAACAAATCCTGTATGAAGTCTGCATCAAATGAACTTGGGAACAAGTCGACAAAAAGAGAATTAAAACTTTACCTTTGTCAATGTAGAAAATATAGAATTTAGCATCACCATCTTGATTAGCGCTATACCTTCGATGATTATTTTTAAGAAAACCCATTATAGCGTTTGAAGATGCAGGTTACATTATACTAATGGAGACTATCAGTAATATGGAAAATGTTTTGATATTATATTTGCTTTTCTAACAATGTTTAAGATTCACTTATGTAACAAAAGGACCTAAAAATATCAACTTAATCATAAAACACCCAAATGGTCGCATTTTTATTTCTAAATTGATCTCCTAGTATTTCAAAAGCCTTCATTAAAAAAACAGTTCTTTTCAATTAAATACAAAATATTCTCCAAAGAAAGCCCGTTTTTGATATTTGATAGAAACAGGAAACTTTTGTGCAATTTACAGACCGAAAAGCTTTAAGCAAACCTTGGTCGCTACCTACGATCAAAATGTTTTGTAAATAAACTCATCATACATACCAGGATTACAATTTTAAATTAACTCCAGACGCGCGTTTTGTCTACCAAAGACTCATCAGCAACGCTTGAATACAAAACAACGTTTTAAAGGTCAAATAAAAGTACGATGTTGAAGCGCATTAAGGACCACAAAATCCTTCCAATTTGCCAAATACAGCTAAGGTAATCTATATCCGGTGGTAAAAAGCCTCAGGTTTTTTTAATTTCAATTTTGGTAAACAGTTTATTTATAATTATGAACATATCAATGATAACTCAAGTCAACTAAGAACTGCTAAGTATTAGGATGGTGATACCCTCGGGGAAATAAATCTCCACCAGCAAAAACATCCAACTGGGAGTTGCAAATAAAGTCAACATAGATACTTGGACTAACAGATTCCAATATTGATATTGAATTCATCAAATTGAATATGACTTTTTTCATCGTGGACGGCGGCCAAGCTTTATTATGCTAAAAACAATTAAAATTATGGATAAAAAATAACCACAATTGACATAAAAAAAAAACAATAGTGTTTTTGAACATGTTGAAGGGGTCATTACTTCATAAATTTGAAAGAAAAGTGACAAAAATATATTTGTGCCTTAATAGCATTATCACGAGTATTTCTATGTGAAATTTGTAATATTTTGGCAAGATTTAAAAAAAATAATAACATCAAGGCCAATTTGAACCTTTCACAAACCTTCTCCTTTGTTGTTGGCTTTTACGACCTATTTATAATTGAAATGTTCACTTTGTATATGCATCTGATTTTGAATTCTACTAAGAAAGAACACTTTGCAGATAAAACATTGTTCGGCTACATTTAAGACAAAATATAAGAAAAGTGCATGGAAATAAAACAGCTGAGATTGAATATGTGCTAGTTATCAATATTATACTATGTTCATATTTTAAGTGTCATGTGTAATCTTTTAAATTTTAACCTACCGTCGGCTACCTTTTCATCCTGAAAGCAAAATGATATGTCAAATAAATACACAGAAATAAAATAACCAATACGACTCTTGATTATATAATGTAGCTGCACCGTAAAGTCTACAATACTAAAGATACTCATAACAGGCAAAACTTTGAGTTTATTTTTGAACATATTTCGTATGTCCTACAGATGGGTGCGGTCATAACCTTGACAACAGTTAACTTGGATCAAACTTGTTGACTGCTTTCTTGGTTAACTTGAGAATGTTTAAGCAGTCAAGCAAGTTAACTTCGTCGTTGGTGGACCAGACCTATGGTCTGCTTTTTAGGACTGCTGCAAACCTATCGACAGGTCTGCTCCAGACCAGACCTGCGGACAAGTCTGCTCTTAACCAGTCCTGAGGACAGGTCTTCCCCAGACCAGACCTGTGAAAGAGTCTGCTTTTGACCAGTCCTGAGGACAGGTCTGCCTCATACCAGACCTCTGAACAGGTATGCTCCTGACCAGACCTGAAAACAGGTCTGCTTCTGACCAGACATGTAGACAAGTCTACTTTTGAGCAGACCTGAGGACATTTAATTAATTAAAATAAAATATGTCAACAATATTCGCATTGTTTTTCCACAGATATCATTTATCATTTACTTGCTAAACTCTACTATATATTATACAAATACCCTTTTTTTATTTGATATACATGTCTTATATAAATAAAAATAAAATAGCTATACAATCACATAGAGAGTGTGTTTTTATTATTATTAGAAAGCGGATAGAAAGGTTATCCTACGCATTGGAACAATATTCTTATATCACGGGATATCAACAACATTGTCGACGTTGCTTCGTTCACCGTTTTTTACCTGTCCCTTCCTAAATTTTACTTTATTGATAAATTTATACATGCATGGATATTTCATTGTAATTCAACTTGTTTGCATTGGATTAACTATTCTATTTTCCGCGGAATATTCTAACAGAAATTGTACAGTGTCTGTAAGCATACGGTGTGGTAAAACTATCAACAATCTCGTCAAATTCGTCAGATTTATCCAGAGATTTGTCTTTGCCGATTAATTGAGATATGGGACGTCCCAAAATTAAACTCAATGCGCACGTTAATGAGTCGATACCTCTGCTGGTGGACTATCAGTCCCCGAGGGTATCATCAGCCCAGTAGTCAGTCCTTCGGTACTGACATGATTTAACTAACTTTACTTAAATTGTCTGTTTATAAATTTTGAAATTATTATGAAACTAAGGTTTCAACTCCCTCAGGCAAAGTTGGCTTTAGACGAATTTGGCTAATTATTTTTGGTATTTTTGACATATAGCTCTTCAACGATTTTCGGTACTTATACATCTTCGGATTTCAAATGTTTGGCTTTGAGCGTTCCTGATGAAGGTAAATCAAGAAAAGCGCTTCGGACGCAATAAATTATAAAACATGTTGTTTTCCATTTTTAATGAAATAGTTGTCACTTGAGGTTTAACTATATTCAAAATCAATCAACCGACATAATAGATAAACAGTACATTATTCCAAGAAGAGAACCTTTTTTTTTAAATCATTGTAACTAGGGTAGTACAAATGAATACACCTTATCGATATTTGTCTGCAATTGCTTGATATCACACAGGTTCCCCATAACATTTTGACATCATCAAACAAAATATCTGACATGTTTTAATACCAAACTCATTTGCAACACCTCTTAATGAGGGAAAAGCATACTAATGGGTTCAAATTATGAACTGCAGCAGCATATGGTTGCTTTGACAAAATACATGTTATAAGTACCCTATACAGTCCTTGTAAATTTGGGGATTTCATATTTAAATTTGTAATTAACGCTTATAATTTTACCTCTGAGGTGTTTTTTAAACCTCGCATATCTTTGAACAAGTACGAATTTTTTTTTTTAAAGTTATTGAAAACGTTGCATTGAATATACACCTCTTAATGAGAAACGCTTTTGACGCAAGAAGTTTTTTAATAAGGTATTTTCAGATTTTGATGGCGATCATGTGTATATCAATCGATTGATTCAGAAAGCTTACAATACATTTCTGCAAGAAGGAATAACAAATACAATACTACGAACTTCCGAAATAAGTAAGAATATTTCTGAAAAGTTTACCCTATCGTATGTCTTTTCAACCATATTGCTTGTTTCTCCTACATTCACGTCTTTGTTTTCTACATGCCTTTGTTCCTCCTGTTAAAAATATCATTGCATATTATTTACATAGATATAGGAAGATCTAGTAGGAGTGTCAATGAGACAGCTCTCCATCCAAGTCACAATTTATAAAGTAGACCATTATAGGTCAAAGTATGGTTTTTAACACGGAGCCTTGGCTAACATTTAACTTCAAGCTAAAAAGCGTCCAAAATATAACTAGTGTAAAACCATTCAAACAGAAAAAAAACGGTCTGATATATATGAAAACAATAAACGAGAAATACTCAGGAACCACATCAACAAACGACAACTACTGAACATCATTTTCCTAATTTAGAACAGAGACAAACAATATTAATTGCAGCGATTTTTAATGTTTTATAAGGTATTGACCTTCATCATGTTCATCGTGTTTAGTGTAAACAATAGTGTAACATCTCAACATAGACAGACACACTATGAAATATCAATTGAAATGGCTTAACCCAATCAAAAGACATGATAACACAAATGAACCTGCACTGAACTAAATATATATATACGTATATTGATATGCTTCAGCAATGAAAAAAACGTTTGATCAACAAAACATGATAAAAGTTGTAGGTATCCTACCTTTTTTTCATTCATAGCAGTTCGGTGAACGTGTTGAACATATTCAACCTAACTCCGCGACTTTGACGCAATCATGATCATCGTCATTATTCTTCACCTACTCACCATGATGTCTCTATTAATGACATGCTGCCATTGATACATTGAAAACAATTTGATATTTATCATATTTGCACGAAGATTTATTAACTATCCGTTCAACACAACTGTATCCTAACATCCTTTTCATCAAAACAAATACAAACCTACCATTATCATTTCGGAAACTGCCAATTACTGACTTGTTGAACCAATTGTCATTGGAAGAGATGAAAAGAAGAAACTATCCTTTCTGAAATATTTCCATTCCAACATAGATCTCGATGCCTAAGGTTTTGCCAATACTCTTCTCATGAACTAGTTCAGTCGAAAATACTTCTCCTTTTAAAATTTCTGTCAATACTGACGAATAAAAGTCTATATCTCCGATTAATATAAAACCAATGAAAAGAGTAGACACTATATTTAAACTATTCATAACTTCTTTTTTTGCGATTTTTTTTTATAAAAAGATTATTCCTCTTTTCCTTTATCAACAATATATCTTCCCAAAATATATTTTTTAAATTCCAAAATGTTTATATATTATCGTAGTTAATACTGAACATTTCATAATCATTTCTGTAAGGTAACATAAAGAAAAACACAATTTGAATTGGAACCTTCATTCTTTTTATCGATGAGCTAAAGCTTTTTATCGTACCGCGGCTAAATTATCACGTTGTGATTGGTTTAACGCCGTCACGTGGTGACCCCCTATGAGACCGTAGGGGGTTAGTAAATTTCATAGGGGGTTCGTGACGCGGTAATTGTGACGTCATCTATTAATGTTGTTGTGTTTCTTTGATTATTTTTCAACAAAACGCAGCAGAAAAAGTCCAGCGTACGATAAATTCGTTATACGGTTAACTACTGACCCCCTACGGATCCATAGAGGGTGAATAAAATCCATAAGGGATTCGGCCTCCGGCCTCACCCCCTATGGATTTTACTCACCCTCTATGGATCCGTAGGGGGTCAGTAGCGAACCATATAACTTATAATGTACACTAAAATAGATTCATAACGCAACTCAATATCAACGCAGTAAAACACAATCTGATAATACAGGTTGTGTGTCTTCTTAACAAGTACATGTGTAAATTGTTCAGTAAGATTGCTGATAAATTAAAAAAAAAACTGTAACATTAATTTTAACACACGTTTAAAACTCATGTCTTATGTCTTTGTCTAGATTGGCCCTACGTGACAATTGAAGTTATATTTTTAAATAGCGGATGTAGTCGAGTGGTATAGAGTGTTGGATATTAAACTAAGCGATTAATGATGTGTTTAAAATGAGTGAGTTCAAGTCCCGTTAAGGGACACAAATTGTCACCATAAAAATCAAGTTTCAACACTGCTAGCAGATTACACTGCAAACAAAAATTCTGCAATTTAAAATAGATATTATCCTAAATTCTATGATAAATTTAGATTCACCTGTGAATATAGAGGTTCTCAAGATTTACCTAACAATTGTAATAGATTTGCATATAGATACATGTTGTGTAATTGTAGATCCTTTCAATTTAGCTAGATAACTTCTACCATCTGCGACCATCAAATTGAGCAATAACATAGTCATGCTAATGAAAATTCAGATGTTCCATAACGTAAAGAAAACGGACATAGGGATGAACGTTGTAAGCTGTCATGTATATTATTGGTCAAAAAAAAGTACAGAAAGGTGTTTAAAACATAAGAACATTGTCAATATTACTTTCATATTTGATTTGATAAAAAAGAAAGAAAGAAAGAACATCATTATGATATTCCCTGACGATGCATGTACATGTTCATGGGCAATATAGCTCCAATATAATGTTTTGCTTTGTCAAATTTCTCAAAAATATCTTATGAATAATGTTGGCATGAATTCATTCACAATGCGATTTCCCATGAAATAATGTTTAAGAATGATTTCTTTAGAAGACAAAAAGTTATCAACGCAGCAATAAGAAGGGTCTAAAGAGAAACTATGGTGCGGTAGTGCTCACAATTGAAAGTTCAATACAGAAAAGAAAACATTTCAAACGGAAAAGTTTCCAATACAAAGAGTTGAATTTAACCGTGTGTCTGATATAATATCGATGAAATCACGATAAATTTTTGATAATAATTTCATCAGAATCTGACAGCATATATAGCGATAAAAATGAGATATTCAGTAACATTTCTATTGTCAAGAGACACAACTGCCTAACACATAATTAATTAGCGCTGTTTTTTTTTTTAATTTAGTTTAAAGTTCATAGAAATCATACAACAAAGTGAGCATTTTAATTAAATTTAATTTTCAAATGACATTACCGCAGTATTGATAGATGATAGGCACTGATTTGTGATCTTCACTAGACATTGTTGTTTCAACATTTATAACAATTACAGAAAAAGTTTTTTCAATCTAATTTTGTTTCCAATGATAAATTTTTACACATGTAGTTATAATTTACAGTGCTGTTTTCCAAAATTGTATCAGACATCAATAATACAAACTGGTATTATAATTGTAATGACATAACTGCATGAAATGTAGGCTTCAGAACGCTTGGAAATTTCCAGATATTTTTTTTGTAATACCGTAGAGGCATTTCTCCTTAAAACAATGTTGACTTTTTACTTTTACAGAGACATGGTCGGTATTATTTTTTTATATCAATTGCATGACTAATGACATATACTTATTGGACTAAAGGGCAGAACACATATACTAAATGGTGCTAAACTTCTATAAACCTCTTTATAAGTGGTCGAATCGGACTTATTAACGAACTCGAAATAGGTATTGCTTTAACTACGCTTTGAGATACACATTCTTTAACATATTGTATTAGAATAACGTATTAAAGCATTTGCATAACAGAACCGACAGACTGTCAATCACTATTTGTACTAGAATCACGCTGTGACCAGGTACGATTAATAAAGCATTTGAGTATTTGGTCATGTCAACAAGGGTAACAATGACAAAATCTGTTCGCAAGATGTTACCATTTTGTATCATGACTACTCTGAAAAGTTTCATCAGTCTCGTTAAATCTCGTACGATTACCTTTTTTAATGGCTGTCGAGTTAATCGTTTCAACGCGATCTTCAAAAAACGGGACAGAACAGATCAATTTCGATGTTAGATACGACATGTATTTATATTTATTTACAAAACTACGAATTTAGATATTTTGGTAATTTGCGTAGTTTATTTAAATTGTATTGTACAACGGAAATGACAGAAGTTTGGACAACAACAGTTGAAATCAAACGTATTTTAATTTTGGACCTTTCAAACTTCAATATAGGGTCATTTGAAAACAGGTATCAGGTGAACCAAAACATATCTATTCAGCAGCATTCTCTAACTACATATGGATCTCCTTAATTTTATATGATACAATGTAGTTCTACAAAAATGTTGAAAATGTGTACATTATTTTTCTTGCTTCTCTCATCAGAAAGCGGTACCTTTTCGCTCACTATTTATCTGTTAGGTTTAAATATGAAGTGTAACACTTCAAAGTGACTGAACAGGTTAGGCAAATACTTCTCAAGAAACAAAAAAAAAGAAGACAATTTGGAAAATGTTGGAACAGCACCAGCCATGCCATGGTACATGTATGTATGAATAAAAAGTCAGATTGAAATAGCATGTACGATATGTTAGTTATGTGTCCTTATGAAAAGAAAGGAATGCTATCAATATTTCTGCAGTTAATGCAATTTTTATAACGTGTCTCCTACATTTTCTGTTCAAATTTTGATATAATCAGTGAATTGTTCAAAAAGGCTAAAATTAATTTGAATTACTTGAAGTGTTTAACTTACTATTTTACTGACGAATTAACTTGTGAGCTTCTGTGAAAAAAAGCATGTCCAATTTTGTGAATTAAAGTTAAAGGGGGAAAATCCTGTTGCGGTGCCATACGTGCATGTCAATTTCACACCTACCCAATATATTTTCTTTATCATGACCAGTCCACTGATACTAACGTAACATTATCAAGAAGTACAAATCAAAAGAAAGATGCACAAATTATCGATACAATAATTTACACACCCTGTTTCGTGCGCATC
This sequence comes from Mytilus edulis, assembly GCA_019925275.1. Lineage (NCBI taxonomy): Eukaryota > Metazoa > Mollusca > Bivalvia > Mytilida > Mytilidae > Mytilus > Mytilus edulis. The sequence continues at coordinate 61,458,112 of CM034360.1, read as the reverse complement.
TTTTGTCATTTCAGTATTTATTGCAAAAATTATGGAAATAAAAATTAAAAAATGGTGTTTTTGACCACTGACTCATACACTGTTGGGACCATAACCTCAGAAATCAATGCTTACCTCCCTTTGGTGTATTTAACTTATGAAAACAATTTCATACATTATCATAGAGATCCATTCACTTAAACTAAAGTTATTGTCAGGACACCAAATGTGTTTTAAGAAATGATAGCATTACTTAGAGGCAAAATTTTGACATTATTCCCTATTCCCATTCTCAATCTTATTTTGCCGTCGTATAAAAGCTTGAACAGTAGGATAATAAAAACACAACAGTGCACACGCTGAAAAGTCTCGCCTTTTTTACTTATCATTGATATCATGTTGATAGTCCTAAACATAAAGCTTTATTGCAAGTGTCACATAAACTTAACATTAACCAAGAAACTTAAACATTGACCAATGAACCATGAAAACAAAATCAAGCTCAAATGAACCATGCCATACAGACATGTTCAGATATCAAATCTTCCATACAACAAATATAGTTGACATGTTGCTTTAAAGTTTAAAATAAAACAGACCAAAAAAAACTGAGCAACCGTGAATATGAGGTCAAGGTCAAATAAAACCTGCGCCACTGACAGATAGATCATTAAATATATACATACACCAAATATAGTTGACCTATTGCATATAGTTTTATAAAAAAAACAAAAAAACTCAAAAACTCAAAAAACTTAACTTTGACAACTGTACCATGAAAAAGACATTTACAAATGTACACCTTACAATCATTCCATACACCAAATATAGAAGACCTTTTGCAAACAGTATACGAAAAACTGACCAAAAAAAAAAACAAAAAAACTATAACCACTTAACCATGAAAAAGGGGTCAAGGACGTTTGACATGTACCTGGCGGAAACTTCGTAACATGGGGCATCAATCAACAAAGTATGAAGCATATAGGTCTTCCACCTTCTAAAATATAAAGCTTTTAAGAAGTTAGCTAACGCTGCCGTCGTCACCGGATCACTATCCCTATGTTGAGCTTTCTGTGACAAAAGTCGCAAGCTCGACAAAAATGCAAGATATAATAAAAACTGACTCTGATTTAAAGTACATGTACATTAAATTGATGTAGAAATCAACAAATAGAAGATGATCAGGAATACATGTATACTGCTGAGCAGTGTTCTCCCCATAAATTTTAAACCGCATCCATGAAAATCATAAAAAAAAATTAATTTAATAAAATTATGGATAGTATTACAGTATTCATAGATTTTGAAATTAAATAAATATTTTATTGTTTAAAATTTTGTAAAATTTTCAAAGAAAGAAAAATGGACATGAAAATGGCACAAGGTTATAATCGGAAGCATTGTCCTTCATTAAAATCTCATACAAATTTATTGTTCAGCAGCAAATAATAAGGGGAAAACCTTGTTTAACGTAAAAGGGGGGATATATGGGTTTTTTTGGGTTTTTTTTACACGCGAACACTTCAATGTAATCAATCAAATTTGTTTACCAAATATAACACCAGACGGTATGGGGCAAATCTGAATTATTATGTTTGTCCTTTTATTGAACAGATTTTTTTTCTCCTGAATATGAGAATCAGAATATATTCTGAAGAAAAATACTACTCCAAAAACGTATGTTGTCTAGGAAATCTATTTCACATTTTTGCTTTGCTTTGACGTGTCAAAGAAAAAAATGTGAAAGCCGTTCAAGACGTCATAATTGTTTGGACTAGAAATTTATCATACCCCTCATCCTTTTGAAGTTCAATGTGTGTTCCCTAAACTTTTTCATCTGATTTTTTTTTTATTTTAGACAAAAACTATATGTATTCGTTCTGCACATGCATGAACTATTTGCCACTGGACGTTAAGCAACCAACAATCAAATCAATATATAGGACATAGTCTTGCTATAAAGCTGGCATTTAAGGTAGCGTCTTCCTCATATTATGAAAAGAAAATATCTTCAGGATTCGATCAATGATTTACTAGTAACGTTGTGACCGTTGCACCCGGAGTGCGAAAACTCTGAATATTTTTTTTGATTGGTACATGTACTAAATACAAATAAAGTATGCGACACCATGTTAATTGATACAAATATATCAAGTTTCAAATAAAAACAGGACAAAAACAACACGTATAACTTACAATGTCAACATGTTGAAACCAGGTATTCTCAAGGTCATTCTTACAATGTCTGACATTATGCTCATCACACAAGTATGTTGTCTCTTCGCATCTTTCAATCAGTTCTGTATAGCTGAGTCTTCCAACCGGTTTAGAGTAATCACCATTGCTGCATTTTCCCTTTAATGTGCAAGTCTTAGAAATGTTTTGACCTAATTTGTTATCCAGCTCTCCAATTTTGCAACAAAGCTCGTTGATTATATTAAGATATGTTTCGCTAGCTACTTCAGCCCATTTCCAAATTTGTAATGATATGGCATTCTTGGAGAAGCCGATAAATAATTTTCTGAGTCTTTTATTATCTAAACATAATAATGCTTTTCCTCTATATATAGCTTTTTGTCCATTGACTTCTTCACAAACATATTTTCTAATGAAATAGAACAGAATATAGTTAAAATAAGCAACAGGAAGAAAATCAAATTCAAGTACCAACCAAGGTGAAGTACTTAAACCACTCTGTGTAGCAGAAAAACATTTCTGAATGTTTTCGATAGACGTTGATGATTTTGTTATCATGCATGGCATATAGTAGGACTCTGGTATCATGCTTTTCTTGTTGATAGTTGCTACAAATCGTGATTTTACTATAATGTCAAATTTTTCCATTACATTAAGCAAATGGTTTTTGTATTTTTCAAACCCTAAGGCAGGTTCCTTTGCAAAAAGTCGATCAATCATACCATCTGCTAGTTCCCCTGTGTCTGTAAGATGTTTCCAGTCGGACGAATTAACTAAGTTAATATTTCTTTTCTTCGGATGGTTATCACATACTAGGCATCTGAAACACTTTACTAACCATTTTGGCTGTAGAATGATATAATCTCGTATATCTTCGAAAAAGATAATGTTTCCAATTTTATGCTGGTATTTCAAGAAAGGAAGAAGTTCTTTTTCTTCTATTGAAATATTTTGGCTTAATTCCTTAATATCCTCAAACGACAATACATTTTCTCCCGAATCCTTTAAAACTACTAGAGCGTTTTCTAATTGAATCCACTGAGTTGGAAGTTCCTCAGCAAAATAATTCATCTCTTGTGCCACTTCTGAAATTTTCTCTCTCAATTCTTTACAGTCGCTTTCAAGAAATGTTTTGTTAGATATAAAACTGATGTGTCGCTTGTGATCACCTTTTTTGTGACACCCAATAATATTTTGGAATTGCTCAATGTACTCGTTTATCCTTTTTTCAACCTATAATAATGTAAGAAAGGAAACGCTTAAACATTGAAATCAACACGATTAACAAATTTTTACTTCCGAAGCGCTTTTCTGGATTTACCTTCATTAGGAACGCTCAAAGCTAAACATTTGAAATCCTAAGGATGTACAAGTACCGAAACTGTTGATGAGCTATATGTCAAAAATACCTAAAATAAACAGTCAAATTCATCTAAAGCCAACTTTGTCTGAGTGAGTTGAAACCTTAGTTAAGTGAGTTTTCATAATTTGGAACTCATGGTAAATAAGTCCTTTTTGCAAACTAGAATATTATAAAAAAAGAAGTTTTGTTTAGGATTACTATGGTTCTTTTTAGCTTTGATATCTCAACAAGTATTATTGTTTTCCGAACTATAAAAATATGTTTCTACACGTTTGACACTTAAGTTATCTGAATGTAATTAGTGGCATGTGTTAATACAACATATTTCCTATTAAAAATCACATAAATAAAAATAATGTAAAACATTAGTTCATAATTTGTCAACCATCGAATATGAACATATTCTTCACTTGAATAGATAAGACCACTGACTGAAGTAATCTTTAAATGAAGAGAGGTGAACTCGAAAGTACGAATATGAGCATATAATAATTGAACATAAGCATACAGTATCACATATTGTATTTGTATAAAAAAAAACCAGGTGATACCCTGTATCAACGGATGTTATAGAACTTTTTTACAACACTGGTTGTGGGAAGCTGCTGTTTGTAACTTCCGTTGCCAAAGGCCAAATATGGCAGATGACCGTACCGATATAATTTTATATACTTTTTGAATACTTCTGAAGAAAATTGGTGATTATATATAAAAAGATGTGGTATGAGTGTCAAACCATTTAAGGTCAAAGAATGGTCTTCAACACGGAGCCTTGGCAAGTTATCATGGGCCCAAAATGACTACTGTAAAACCAATCAAACGGGAAAAAAACAAAAGTCTAACCTACATAAAAAAAAAAGACAAACACTTATAAATCACATCAACAATCGACAACTACTGAACATCAGATTCCTGAAAGAGGTCACGTGCAAACAATTGCAGCAGATTTAAACGTTTCATTTGTCCCAAACCTTCACCTTATTTGAAAAAATACTGTAATATAACAAAATTGAAAGACACAATATCAATATCAATTGAAATAGTTTGACTTAATCAAATAAACTCATCAGAGATACCAGGACTACATATTGTATATACGCCAGACGCGCGTTTCGTCTATAAAAGACTCATCAGTGACGCTCGAGTCTTAAAAAGTAAAAAAGGCCAAATATAGTACGAAGTTGAAGAGCATTGAGGACCAAAATTCCAAACGATTTGGCCAAATACAGCTAAGGTAATCTATGCCTGAGGTAGAAAAGCCTTGGTATTTCAAAAATTTCAATATTTTGTAAACAGTAAATTTATAAATAAAACCATATCAATGACAATTCATGTCAGCACTTTGTGTGCTGACTACTGGGCTTGTGATACCCTCGGGGAAAAAATATCTCCACCAGCAGTGGCATCGACCCAGTGGTTGTAAATAAACTCATCATAGAAACCAGGACTAAATTTTGTATATATACCAAACGTGCGTTTCGTCTCCAAAAGACTCATCACTGACGCTTGAGTCTAAAAAAGTTAAAAAGGCCAAATACAGTACGCAGTTAAAGAGCATTGAGGACCAAAATTCCTAAAAGTTTTGCCAAAAACAGCTAAGGTAATCTATGCCTGAGGTGGAAAAGCCTTAGTATTTAAAAAAAATCAATATTTTGTAAACAGTCTATAAATATAACCATATCAATAACAATTCATGTCAGCACAAATCGTGCTGACTACTGGGCTTGTGATACCCTCTGGGAAATAATATCTCCACCAGCAGTGACATCGACCCAGTGGTTGTAAAAAAACTCATCATAGATACCAGGACTAAATTTTGTTTATAAACCAGACGCGTTTCGTCTACAAATGACTCATCAGTGACGCTCGAGTCTAAAGAAGTTAAAAGGCTAAATATAGTACAAAGTTGCAGAGCATTGAGGACCAAAATTCCTAAAAGTTTTGCAAAATACAGCTAATTTGATCTATGCCTGAGGTAGAAAAGCCTAAGTATTTCAAAACATTCGATATTTTGTAAACAGTAAGTTTATAAATATATAAATATCAATGACTATTCAAGTCAGCACAAAAAGTGCTGACTACTGGGCTTGTGATACCCTCGGGAAAATAATATCTCCACCAGCAGTGGCATCGACCAGTGGTTGGAAATAAACTCATCATAGATACCAGGACAAAATTTTGTATTATACGCTAGACGCACGTTTCGTCTACAAAAGACTCATCAGTGACGCTCGAGTCTAAAAAAGTTAAAAAGGCTAAATATAGTACGAAGTTGAAGAGCATTGAGGACCAATATTCCTAAAAGTTTTGCCAAATACAGCTAAGGTAATCTATGCCTGAGGTAGAAAAGTCTCAGTATTTAAAAGAAATCAATATTTTGTAAACAGTAGATTTATAAATATAACCATATCAATAACAATTCATGTCTGCACAAAAAGTGCTGACTACTGGGCTTGTAATACCCTCGGGGAAATAATATCTCCACCAGATGTGGCATCGACCCAGTGGTTGTAAATATAACTCATCATAGATACCAGGACGAAAATTTGTATATACGCCAGACGCGTGTTTCGTCTACAAAAGACTCACCAGTGACTCTCGAGTCTTAAAAAGTTAAAAAGGCCTAATACAGTACGAAGACGAAGAGCATTGAGGACCAAAATTCCTAAAAGTTTTGTCAAATACAGCTAAGTTTATCTATGCCTGAGGTAGAAAAGCCTTAGTATTTCAAAAATTTCAATATTGTGTAAACAGTAAATTTTTGAATATAACCATATCAATAACAATTCATGTCAGCACAAAAAGTGTTGACTACTGTGCTTGTGATACCCTCGGGATAATAATATCTCCACCAGCAGTGGCATCGACCCAGTGGTTGTAAATAAACTCATCATAGATACCAGGACGAAAATTTTGTATTATACGCTAGACGCACGTTTCGTCTACAAAAGACTCATCAGTGACGCTCGAGTCTAAAAAAGTTAAAAAAGCTAAATATAGTACGAAGTTGAAGAGTATTGAGGACCAACATTCCTAAAGTTTTGCCAAATACAGCCAAGGTAATTTATATCTGAAGTAGAAAAGCCTTAGTATTTTAAAAAAATCATTTTTTTGTAAACAGTAAATTTATAAATATAACCATATCAATGACAGGTCATGTCTGCACAAAAAGTGCTGACTACTGGGCTTGTAATACCCTCAAGGAAATAATATCTCCACCAGCAGTGGCATCGACCCAGTGGTTGTAAACAAACTCATCATAGATACCAGGACTAAATTTTGTATATATACCAGACGCGCGTTTCGTCTACACAAGACTCACCAGTGACTCTCGAGTCTTAAAAAGTTAAAAAGGCCTAATACAGTACGAGGACGAAGAGCATTGAGGACCAAAATTCCTAAACGTTTTGCCAAATACAGCTAAGTTTATCTATGCCTGAGGTAGAAAAGCCTTAGTATTTCAAAAATTTAAATATTGTGTAAACAGTAAATTTTTAAATATAACCATATCAATGACAATTCATGTCAGCACAAAAAGTGTTGACTACTGTGCTTGTGATACCTCGGAGAAATATTATCTCCACAGCAGTGGCATCGACCCAGTGGTTGTAAATATACTCATCATAGATACCAGGACGAAAATTTGTATATACGCCAGACGCGTGTTTCGTCTACAAAAGACTCATCAGTGACGCTCAATTATAAAAAAGTTAAAAAGGCCAAATATAGTACGAAGTTAAAGAGTATTGAGGACTTAAATTCCTAAAAGTTTTGCCAAATACAGCCAAGGTAATTTATATCTGAAGTAGAAAAGCCTTAGTATTTTAAAAAAAATCATTTTTTTGTAAACAGTAAATTTATAAATATAACCATATCAATGACAGGTCATGTCAGCACAAAAAGTGCTGACTACTGGGTTTGTGATACCCTCGGGGAAATAATAATAATAATAATATCTTTATTTGCAAAACATACAAAAACCAATTTTGGTTGTGGCAAATACATTGACAAACAAACATAATGAAACATAATGAAAACTCGACAATATTATAAGAAATATGATAAAAACAGTTACTGTTCTCCTTTCCTCAGTTCTAATGACTCTTTAATAAAAGAAACAACTGCTTTTACATCATTTGGCGTTGGTGGATTAAGTATTATCACGAGTTTATCAGTAAATTAAGTGTATTGAAATTTACATATTTTTGTATATAATATTTTAGAAAGATTTATCTTTTATTTTTATTTATTTTACAGTTGAAGAACAAATGCAATTCATCGTCTAAGATATTACATATTTCAAACTTTCTTTCATTTCGTGGTATTTTGGTATATCGTCCAGTTTTGCCAAATACAGCTACGGTAATCTATGCCTGAGGAAGAAAAGCCTTAGAATTTAAAAAAAATCAATATTTGTTAAATAGTAAATTTATAAATATAACTATTTCAATGACTATTCATGTCAGCACAAAATGTGCTGACTCCTGGGCTTGAGATACCCTCGGGGAAATAATATCTCCAACAGCAGTGGCATCGACCCAGTGGTTGTTAATAAACTCATCATATATACCAGGACTAAATTTTGTATATACGCCAGATGCACGTTTCGTCTACAAAAGACTCATCAGTGACGCTCGAGTCTAAAAAAGTTAAAAAGGTCAAATATAGTACGAAGTTGAAGAGCATTGAGGACCAAAATTCCTAAAAATTTAGCTAAATACAGCTAAGGTAATCTATGCCTGAGGTAGAAAAGCCTTAGAATTTAAAAAAATCAATATTTTGTAAACAGTAAATTTATAAATATAACCATTTCAATGACTTTTCATGTCAGCACAAAATGTGCTCACTCCTGGGCTTGAGATACCATTGGGGAAATAATATCTCCAACAGCAGTGGCATCGACCCGTTGGTTGTTAATAAACTCATCATATATACCAGGACTAAATTTTGTATATACGCCAGATGCACGTTTCGTCTACAAAAGACTCATCAGTGACGCTCGAGTCTAAAAAAGTTAAAAAGGTCAAATATAGTACGAAGTTGAAGAGCATTGAGGACCAAAATTCCTAAAAATTTTGCTAAATACAGCTAAGGTAATCTATGCCTTAGGTAGAAAAGCCTTAGAATTTAAAACAATCAATATTTTGTAAACAGTAAATTTATAAATATAACCATTTCAATGACTTTTCATGTCAGCACAAAATGTGCTGAGTACTGGGCATGTGATACTCTCGGGGAAATAATATCTCCATCAGCAGTGGCATCGACCCAGTGGTTGTAAATAAACTCATCATAGATACCAGGACTAAATTTTGTATATACGGCAGACGCACGTTCCGTCCACAAAAGACTCATCAATGACGCTCAATTCTAAAGAAGTTAAAAAGGTCAAATATAGTACGATGTTGATGAGCATTGAGAACCAACATTTCTAAAAGTTTTGCCAAATACAGCTAAGGTAATCTATATAGTTATCAAAAGGTACCAGGATTATAATTTAGTACGCCAGACGCGCGTTTCGTCTACATAAGACTCATCAGTGACGCTCATATCAAAATAGTTGTAAAGCCAAACAAATACAAAGTTGAAGAGCATTGAGGATCCAAAATTCCAAAAAAAGTTGTGCAAATACGGCTAAGGTAATCTATGCCTGGGATAAGAAAATCCTAAGTTTTTCAAAACGTTCAAAGTTTTGTATACAAGAAATTTATAAAAATGACCACATTATTGATATTCATGTCAACACCGAAGAGTTGACTACTGGGCTGGTGATACCCTCGGGGACGAAACGTCCTCCAGCAGTGGCATCGACCCAGTGGTTTAAATAGTTATCAAAAGGTACCAGGATTATAATTTAGTACGCCAGACGCGCGTTTCGTCTACATAAAACTCATCAGTGACGCTCATATCAAAATAGTTAAAAAGCCAAAACAAATACAAAGTTGAGGAGCATTGAGGATCCAAAATTCCAAAAAAGTTGTGCCAAATACGGCTAAGGTAATCTATGCCTGGGATAAGAAAATCCTAAGTTTTTTAAAACGTTCAAAGTTTTGTATACAAGAAATTTATAAAAATGACCACATTATTGATATTCATGTCAACACCGAAGTGTTGACTACTAGGCTGTTGATACCCTCGGGGACGAAACGTCCACCAGCAGTGGCATCGACCGAGTGGTGTAAATAGTTATCAAAAGGTACCAGGATTATAATTTAGTACGCCAGACGCGCGTTTCGTCTACATAAAACTCATCAGTGACGCTCATATCAAAATAGTTATAAAGCCAAAACAAATACAAAGTTGAAGAGCATTGAGGATCCAAAATTCCAAAAAAGTTGTGCCAAATACGGCTAAGGTAATCTATGCCTGGGATAAAAAAATCCTGAGGTAGAAAAGTTTTAGTATTTTTAAAAATCAATATTTTGTAAACATTAAATTTATAAATATAACCATATCAACGACATTTCATGTCAGCACAAAAAGTGCTGACTACTGGGCTTGTGATACCCTCGGGGAAATAATATCTCCACCAGCAGTGGCATCGACCCAGGGGTTGTAAATAAACTCATCATAGATACCAGGACTAAATTTTGTATCTACGATAAACGCGCGTTTCGTCTACAAAAGACTCATCAGTGACGCTCGAGTCTAAAAAAGTTAAAAAGGCTAAATATACATTTTTGTAGTACGCTCCACCAGCAGTGGCATCGACCCAGTGGTTGTAAATAAACTCAACATAGATACCGGGACTAAATTTTGTATATACGCCAGACGCGCGTTTCGTCTACAAAAGACTCATCAGTGACGCTCAATTATAAAAGAGTTAAAATGGTCAAATATAGTACAAAGTTGAAGAGCATTGAGGACCAAAATTTCTAAAAGTTTTGCCAAATACAGCTAAGGTAATCTATGCCTGAGGTAGAAAAGTCTTAGTATTTTAAAAAAAATCAATATTTTGTAAACAGTAAATTTATATATATAACCATATCAATGACAATTCATGTCAGCACAAAAAGTGCTGACTACTGGGCTTGTGATACCCTCGGGGAAATAATATCTCCCCCATCAGTGGCATCGACCCAGTGGTTGTAAATAAACTCATCATAGATACCACGACTAAATTTTGTATATACGCCAGACGCTAAGGTAATCTATGCATAAGGTAGAAAAGCCTTAGTATATCAAAAAAATCAATATTTTGTAAACAGTAAAGGAGTAAGTTCGGTAAGGGCCATATTTGGCCCCAATTATAAAGTTCATAGTTACAAGGTAATAAATGTTTAAAGTTGCCTTAAAGACATGTTATATAGTTAAACAGAACTATTTTTGTCAAAGTTTAATTCTAACACGTTGATTTTTACATCCAAAAAAGGTAAAGATAAGGGATTTTCGTGAAATGTGACAAAATCAGCTAGATTTCAACCAAATAAAGGACCAGAATCATAGAGCGCAGGCGTCGACAAGCTTAAGATTCAAATAAGACATGTGAAATGTATTCACAAACATTATTTAAAAAAGATCTTTGTTGTCGACGTATGCGCTCTATGTTTCCTGTCCAATAATCTATGGAATTTCGACCATTTTCGTTGATTTTTTGGAGAAAAATCAATATGAGTACAACTTGTGACGTCATAATGAAACGCAGAAACGTAAAATTTTCAACAAATTGGGTTATATCCTAGCTAGTCAATGTATAAGCTATAATTTATCGTGATATTGGTCGATAATACTAATTCTAAATTTACGCTAAAAAAGGGGGCCATTTTGGGACCTTATCGAACATACTCCAATATAACCATATCAATGACAATTCATGTCAGCACAAAAAGACACAAAAGACATATTAACACAAGGGAACATACACTGATCCAATAAATGCGATCTATGATTTAATTTAAATACAAAATCAATAAAATAAGGGATGGATTATAAAAGTTACAGTATTGTATCGCTGTGATTTGAGAAAAAAACATTTTCAGAAAAAACAGCATCAAACTTGAACAAGTTCCATTTACAAAAAATAAACACAATTAAATGAAAACAATTAGAATGTTAGGTAAACAGTATAAAAGAAAAAAAAATTGTTTTTCGAAATAAATAATTTTGATGTTAATAGTACGAAGAAGTGGACATCATTTATAATATTACCATAGTACGAACATAACAAAACTGGTTAATAGATAAAACCCTGGATAAGTAAACATAAAATAACAAAAGAAAACATTACAAATAGTATCGAATTAACTAAAACGTACAATTGGGAGTTCTCGAATTGACTGATAGCTAGTTAAAAAAGCCTCTAAAAAAACAATTAATAATACAAAATCATGCATCTGAGAATAAAATCAACCAAAAAAAAATTCCGAGAGGTAAATATTTCAACGGCCTGGGTAGTCAAGGAAGACATGACTTGTGCAATGTAATAAATAAATGTATCGACAGGCAGTAGGATTGTTAGGATTAAAATACAGTCTGCCGAAATTTAAGCACCACCTAAATATAGCTGGCAATTTCTTTTTAACTATTGCACAAAAATATTCTTTTTTGTTGTTATGAATCGCCTAAAACAAACCCTTAAAAAAAGTTTATGAAAAAAAAATGAATTCCGATAAACCCGCCAAGCAACTTTTATTTAAGATCATCTGCATTTTCTCAAATACATTACCTTTAAATCATCATCCTACTGTCCCGGGTAGAGGCGAAATTTTACTTTCATCAAGTCATTGTCTAATATGAAAAGATGTAACTATTTTGTGGTGGAACGTTGACAAGAAGTTGCCATATCAAACGCTGGTAGGAGAACTAGGAGCATAGGTAACAATTTCAATGTTAATCACACCGTCATTGTCAGATGTTAACAATCTGATGTTGACACCGGAACTGTAAATTATAGACCAATGCCCTGAAAATCCCGTTTAACAACCCTTCATGATGACATTCTGCCTATTCGTCGTGTTAAAGCTAACCTATGTATCCTTGACCGACAGCGCAGACATTACTGATCCCCAGGTGGTTGTTTTAGTGTTTGAAAATCCATCGACTTCATTGAGGCAACATACGAGCAAGTCGTGTTGTCAAGAGATCTGACCTAACAGCCAGGCACCGTACATCAAGTGTTAATGGGATAACAACGACACTTGAACATGCGATGCAGGCAAACAAATCATTGATCAAATGAGAGTCGGTGTCTGTTACGAACGGGTACTTGAAGTTTATGGTTTGTTTATGGTTTGTTTATGGTATATGTTAGGAAAATTGCTACATCTATGGTCTTTTTTTAGTGAATTAATTATTTTTTTGTAAATGAAATTTTTTAAACCCAGAATGTACTGGAAAAAAAACTTTGATAATTTAAACGAAGAAGAAAAAAAGCAGTATTACTAAATCCATCAACGCCTTTACAAACAAATAAGTTAGAATCCTTCTTTGAAAAATCAGTATAACAGAAGGCAGAGGACCCCTTACAGCTTGTTCGTTGTTATAAATTTTGATGCTGTTGTTATTGTGTATGTTTGATATGTATGTATATTATGTTTATTGTGTTAATATATGTTGGTCACAAACAGTAAAGTTTATAAGTCAATAACATACTTGATTTGATTTGATTTATATAGAACGACTGTTTGTAACGTTAAAAGATATAAAAAAAAAAGCATATCACGTATATTATTTAACCTTTTGACAAATGTTTTAGAACCAAAAAAGATGAAATTGTTATTTAAATACATTTGAAAAAAATGTATGCATCGAATGCTGTATTGTTTAATTGACAAGTAACAGACAAGTAACAGAAAGATATTTCACTTAATAAAAAGGAGCATTGAATAAAGATCAGACAAATAATACGTTTGGCAATTGCTTAAACATAAATGTTTAAGAAAACAACACCTTCCCAATATACTTTTAGAAATTAAAATACACACATATTCGTAACTTTTTTTTGACACTATGTACGCCATGAAAAACACTTTTTTGTTATCTATGTAGCTGGATTTTGAATTAAGTTAAATAAAAAGAAAATATAAAAGATAAAGAATCACAATTTATGCATTTTCTATTTGGTCTTCTCATTAAGAAATAAATTATGGATTATTCTGCATATTTTTCTTTTTTTTCTATAAAGCTTCGACAAGTAACAACCCAAATATGTTCCTGCATAAGTCAAAAGAAACGTTACTTAGAGACAAATATGAAGTTTAATCCTATAAATAATAGTCTTGTTTGAATGCATAAAAATAATATAAAAAAACGTAAACAATAGGTTTGTTTTTGTAATAATCAATCCGTGAATGACAAGACAATAGGTAATTTTATCAGCATTTATTCAATTGAAATACTGCGTTACAACAGTTACTGTCGTATTTAGGTAAATAAATAAATAAATGAGTGGTTCATATAATAGCAGTTATTTGGCCTTTTTTTACATTTTTACATCTTTTTTATTCGAGTGTCGCTGATTAGTCTTTTGTAGACGAAATGCACGCATGGCGTTCATATAAAATTTCAATCCTGGTACTTAGGATGAGCTTATTCATAATTTACATTACATAATGAATTAGGCAAAATAAAACGTATGTTTGTTTATTGTTCCATCCTACATTTTTAATTTTAATATTCTTTTTACATGAAGTTTATTTAAGCAACTTTCACAGTGCTAAATATGCTTATTTAATCGTCAAGAAAAAAACAAAATGAATACAACAAAAAATAATGAAAACTTAAAGTGCCATGATTTATCTTAAATTTTTAAACTCTGAATGATTTTTAAATTATTCAGACGTTTCTTAAAAATATATACATTCTACTAACTACTAACTACTTGACATGCAAATGACAAGATGTGTTATTTAAGCTCCCCATAAACGCCAATTACTATGGTAGCAACAATAAAATATATAGGGGAATTCAAAATAAAAAGGCAGAATAAAAGAAATGATGAAACAAATGTTGGCTTAATAAAGATGGCTTAATCGTTGGAAATAGAACGGGCAAACTATCTCAGTATTCAAATATTGATGATAATTGAAAACAAGTATCCGCGCACAACCCCTCTCCCTTTGAAAAACCAATATGTTGTACCTTATATAAGTACTTTATGTCTCTAAAAAAATTATTAAATTGGGCACCAGAACTTGTAACGATAGTTATATGTTACAAAATATGAAAACAAACAAGTGTGTTTAAAATCAACAGTGGGGTGTCTTCCTCCTATTCATACTCCTTTAAAAAAAATCCATAACCCGTCTATTCACACATACAAATTACAATAAATGGTTTGATAAATAAGTTGATTTTATATCAATTAATGTTGATTACAGTTCACCGAAGATCTACCAGCATTTTCTTTTAGCAATCACCGTTGAATATAGAAAAGAAGATAAAAAATAAAAACAAATATTTTACATATAGTACATATATGAATTTTCTACTAATTACCAGACAAAGTTATACTTTCAAACATATTGGGCTGCCATGATGATATCATTCAAATTTGTATAAAGTCAAAGATTTGGTATTATTGCCAATGAGACAACATACCAAATGACACAGCAATTAACAACTATAGGTCACCGTACGGCCTTTAGCAATGAGCACATTTTAAGCCCATATCGTATACTATGCTAGTAAAGGCCCTTGAAATGGTACAGGAACATACATACAGAATGTTGCGCGGTAAAATATGTTAGTGTTACCCCCACCTCCGCCTTGGACAGTGGTGTATCAACATATGATTAGACTAGTCATTTTATTTTTTTAGCCCGTTCAGATCAATAATAGGACAACCCAACCCGGATCGAGACACCTCGGACCTCCTAGTTTGTCAACTTTTACCGGATATAAAGAACAATGGGACCATCATTTACGCCAAATCGGACCGTACATGTATGTATTGACAGCTTAAACTCTGTATAAACGATAGAGTTTTGGCTTTTTAAATTATGAAAGGTAATTTTTTTGTGTATTGTTGCATTGATGCAAAAAACGTGCAGTGCCAATATTAAATGGTTTGTAGGATATCCGATCGCGATGATTATTTATATGAAACACATCTTTCTCAATGTATGAAACAAACTTGAATTATATTTTATTGACTATTTTAATTATTATATTTCGTTGTCAATACTGCGTTGCATTATTCGTAGATACATTTGAAAATTGACTGTAAATTGGTCTAAATAAAGCATTGTTGAGACTTTTCTATGATGATAAGATCATAATCACCGTTTTTATACTAGTCTAGTGGATCATTGAGTTAGATAAAAATTCTATCTGTAACATGTGTAAGTGTTTTCGAGTGTGTTAGTGTAGAAATATTTCATAAAACAACACTTGGTTACAATTATGTCTCAGGTTGTTCAATTTTGCAATATTATCATAACATACCTCTTTTTTAGTATTGAACTTGTCAAGATGAGTACACACTACTATGACAGGTGGATATAACCCATAACCTGGACAATCTGTTTGTAGACAGTGAATACTGTCAAACCAAAAGTCAATGAATTCTAAAAAGAAATAATGCAAAAAGATAGACTTTGTTTATCTCGTCTTCCATCTATGAATTAAATCATAGTGGTAAAGTAGACTGCATGAAAAAAAATGAAAAATATCTGAGCGTAACTGATGAGTCTCATATACACGAAACGCGCGTGTGGTGTATTAAATTATATTTTTGATACCTTTGCCGCTGCTGGTGAACGTTTTGTCCCTGAGGGTATCACTAGCCCAGAAATCAGTACTTCGGTGTTGATATGAATATCAATTATATGGTAACTTTGATAAATTTTCTGTTACAAAACTTTGATGACATCTGAATATTCCATATGATAATTATTTCCCCTTATGCATTTGACACATTGGAAATGTAAAAGAAACTCATAACTCTAAAACGAAAGAAAACTAGAGTCTGCCAATATGATGTCCTGTGTCAATAAAAAAAAATAAGGTCAAAGGTCAAAGCTCTTGGTTAGTCGTTTGCTTGTGCATACTACTCCTGAGAAACTGTATCGACAAAAGATTTTCCCCAAATTGTAATTTTATTTCAATAACTAATACTAACCAGCCAGAAACATAGGGTGCACTTGTTTCTATTAAGCCGGTCATGCGCCGGTCATGTGAACGGCGTACGCCTATTCGTGCGAGAAACAAGAGGAACGGCTTATATACCGGCAAATCTAACATGGCTGCCCAAGGACCATTACTACCAGCTTAGGTTATGGCCTATTCAGGCTGTTTGGGGACGATGAAGAAGAAAAATTGCAACTATATCTTTCACAGACTGAAATGTGATATTTTTTATTAAACGTTCACAACTTTAACAAAAACGTTCTCAAGAGCGAAAAAGCATTTATACGTTGATAAATTATTAACAATTAACAACAAGATAAATATGAAAATATTAATAACAATGAATAACAATGAATAATTTATTTATAAAGGGTGACTACAATTATTTACAAAATACGAAATATTTAATAAAGAAAGCTCAATTATGAACAAATACTTATCTTCCCTGAAACCTAGTTTTAAATGCACAAATTCGGTTCTTACAACAGTCGGCCATATTTTTCGCCGCTTAGCCGGTCAGATGAAACCGGCTCGAGCGGCGTAAACCGGGCATGTGCAGTGCTGAATATTTTTACACACAAGTGTCATGCTGGTTTGCCGACGGTTAACGGCGTCAGCAGTTTGCTAGAAACAAGTCCCACCATTCTTTTGGATTATTTTTCTTTACTACGTTCATACCTCGCAGACACACAGATTATCTTGATTGAAACATTAACTGACCCAGATTGTAGGCGAAGATCATGCTTCAGTTTATCTTTTGGCGTGTACAAAACACGTTCAGCTCTATTTTAGTCCGAAGCTATTTTACTGCAGCATTTATTTTGACGTTTGAAAATATTTTTTTAATTTTTTAACTAGGGAAGAAACGGAGAGAATATTCGAAGTTGAAGAAGAATTACAAAGAGATTCTGTCGGTATTAGTATTGCCGAAAGTACAGGTACACGCGACACCAAAATGGCCAGAACCGGCAATAAATCAAGTAAGTCTAAGAAACGTTCGTCCAAGACACAGGACATAGAAATGTAGCTTTTCAGCTTGGAAGAAAGCTTTGATAAAAGATTTAATAAACCTTTTGGTCCGGTACTTGCAGCTTATATAGTGCAGATAGTTCTCATACTGGTGGGTCAGACTCGCAGTAGAACGAGGTTACGATAATAGATAGCGTCCCTGTACAGACAACACAGACCAATAATTCTCTGGAACCCAACTTGAATAAAGATTTAGGTAGTCCAAGATTTATAAGAGATATTGATGAACGATCAGAAATATCTCTACAGGTAAACCCTCGAAAGAGACGAGATCTGTTGGGTCTGATTTCTGATCTTGAAGTAAGTAGTCATTTACTTGATAAAAACAGTAATTCTTAGAAAACTGACAGATTAAGTAAATACTTCAATTCAAGTGAACAGAATATATCTACGGTTGATGAAAAATGTTCAGGGAATATTAACACTACATGTAACATTGTCAATAAATTTGATAGACTAGCTTAAGTTTTTAAAGATGATTTACCAGGTGACAATAGTGATGAGTCAGTAGATTTAGTTTTAGATAATTCTCAAGTTAAGATTTTATCTAATTCTTGGAGAACTCAACATCCTCAACGGTTGTCTGCTTATAAGGATGAATATTTATCATGTTTCCTGTGCATTCAAAATATTTACCTGTATTACAAGTGCCAAACTAAGATGATATACTTGAACCTAGTATCAACGTGTGCATACAAATAAAACTGTGAAATCTTTGGACAAACAAAAACAGTTATTTTCTCAACCTGTGAAACAAATTTAGAATCTATTCTATTCTGGACAGGTAGCTTCCAGAAAGGGAATTATTTCTATTCCTTACATGCAAAAAGCTTAGGCACTTGAATGGGTAATTAATTATAAGAAAATGAGAAAAACTGTCTATTAGTAAAGGATTTTTTGCAATATCAGCCAAATCTCTTGACCAAGTGAGTAGAGCTGGAACCTTTCATCATATGATTTAAAAAATAAAATGTGATGCCACAGATGCGGGTATAAATAATTTAAATGATATTCAAGCTAAGATACTTTATATACCGCTTTCTGGTGGTGGTGTTCTTGGAGAAGGTCTAGAAAAAACAACGTGAGAAAATAAAAGAGCAGAGGGAACAATTTGAAGATATGTTACCCGAATTTCACAAAACCAACAAAAGAAAGTTGGACTATGATAGTCGTGATTGTTGGTCAAATAAACAAACAAATTTTGCGGGAACTCAACTTTTACGAATTATCATTATAATTTTAAGAAACCGTCTTTTGATACAAATAGACAGTCTTCTATAAATTCGTCTCATACGTCTTTACGGAGAGGTGGCTTCGGAAATAAAGACAAGAAACTCAAAGATACCGAGACATCAAACAGTGGTACCGGTCCCTGAAGATCTTTTTGTATAAGCGATACAGGTATTTTTTTTTCAAAATCAAGACACGATACCAATGGGGTTTGACTGTAATACAAAATAGAAAATCAATTTGGCAATGGAATAGAACAAACAATGACTCAAAAAACATATATGGAATTTTTACTTCAAAAGGTAAATGTTTTAATAGAAAAAGATGATATAGAATCGTTTTTGTACAGTACATTTATTCTGGGCCCGCAAAATGGGATGATGAGACCAGTCATAAATATTAGACCTCTCAATAGGTTTCTTCAGAAAAAATCATTTCAAGATGGATTCACTGACCAAAGTCTTGAATATAGTAAAACCAGAAGATTAGGTCATAACGCTCGACCTTACCGATGCACACCTACATGTCCCAAATGTTTCAAGTTATTGCCAATATGTAAGATTTAGCCTTAAAAACCAAGCATTTTAATTCAAAGCTCTGTGCTTCGGTCCAATATCTGCTCCACGAGTGTTTACAAAATGATTTTCGTAGTAGCAGCATACTTGAGAACGAAAAATATTAGATTAGTAGTACATCTGAACGATTGGTTAATTATAAAGCAACAAAAAGCACATCTATGCCTAGATCGAGCACACTGTCTCAATCTCTTGATATCGCTAGGGTTCACAGTGAACAATGAAAAATCCAAACTAGTTCCAAGTCAGAAGTTGATTTATTTAGGGGCACTTTTCGACCTGGGAAAAGGTTATTATTCCCAACACAGGAACGAAAAGACAAGTTGAATCCAGCCATTCTAAAACTAATGAAAGAAATCCAAGTGACGGCTTTAGATTTTTTTCATCCTCTGGAGAAAATTGCCTTATGTTTAGAACTAGTTCCAAATGCTCGGTTGTACATCGGACCAATTCAACTTAATGTTCTCTCCTTTTGGGGACCAGCATGTTACTAGTTCAAACATAAGTCCGAGTGACACAACATATGGAATCTAATCCAATTTGGTGATTAGATTCAGCGATCACGCTGCAATGCCACTCTTTTCAACCTCAACTGACTTGTATAATAATAACTAGACATGCGTCAAAAACAGGTGATCGGGGTGTAATGGACAAGAAAAAAAGTCAAGGGGAATAGTCTGTTTCAGAGAGCAAGAAACACATAAATTACCTGGAATGAGAAGCAGTAGTGCTTACAATCAAACATTTTCTAAAATATCTGAAAAGAAAATCTGTACTAATAAGATCAGACAACACAACAGTGGTCGAGTACACCAAGAAACAAGTGGAGACCAAATCACCTCAGTTGTGTTACAAAACCTTGGATATTTGGACTTTAACAACTCAATCCAATATAATCCTGAAAGCAGCTCATATAATGGGAAAGAAAAACATAATTGCAGATAAACTTAACAGGAAAATAATTTGCACACAAAGTGGTCACTCAACACTCAAATTGTACAGAAACAATTTCTCTTGTTGGACCAACCTCTGATGGATTTGTTTGCCTCGGCAAAGAAACGTCAGACTAGATTCAACATCCTCATGCTTTTGCCTTGGATGCCCTGACAATATATTGCCTTCGCATATCTCCCAATCCGCCTGATACCTAAGATATTGCAATATATGAGGCAGTGCCAGTGTCAGATTCTTCTGATAGTCCTTTGTTGCCCAGGAGACACTACTTCCCGGAATTACTTCAACTATTGATCGATTACCCAGTCAGTCTTCCGATACAATCAGAACTTCTCTTTCAACCGCGATCCCAAGTGTTTCAAGCAAACTCTGGATTTTTCAGTCTCACTGCTTGGCTTATATCGACAGATCGTTCTAAGCAGAAGACTTTTCTCAAGAAGCTAGAAATTTACTCTCAGCTTTATGGAGGAAAGTAGCTCGGAAAGACTATAAATCAAGAAGTACTTAAGTTGGTGTATTACAGGGGAAATTAATTCAAATAATGCAACTTCAAATTAGGTAGCAGATTTTTTAGCCTATCTATTTGAAAATTGATTGCAATATAAGACTATAGGGCATATATATCTATGCTTTCCAATGTTTTACCTCAGGTTGATAATACTGCAGTAGGTCGACATCCATATATTATAAGACTTATAAAGGATTTTTAATTCTAGACCTCCTACAACGAAATTATTACTGGAATGGGATTTGCAGTTGGTCCTAAATCTATTACAGAAAGAACCCTTTGAACATATTGAAAATATTGATTTGAAACATTTTTCATCTAAAATTGTGTTTTTAATCTCTATTAATCCTTTCAGGAGATGTAGCCATTTACACTGTCTCAGGGTGAACAATTCCTGTATGAGAGTACAACAAAAAGACATTTCATTTATTAGATGTGATAAGGCAAAGCAGGATCGACAAAATCATAGAAACTCAAAATTGTTGTTTTTGCATTCACAGTCCAGAAACAGTTAGAACCTGTTACATGTGTGTTACTATACATATAGAAAGAACAAAGACATTTAGAAGTAGTTTAGATGAAGACCAACAGGGAAAACTATTTCTTTCTACATGTGAACTACATAAGCCAGTAACGTCCCATTTTTTTTTTTAAATGGATCGTTCAAGTTATTAAAAAAGCGTACCCTGATTCTTCCTTGAGAAATTTCAAGGCACATTTATCTAAAGCAATTGGACCCTCTTGGGCTTTATACAAAGGTTCATCTATCAATTCTATGTTAGAAGCAGCTGATTGGAGATCAGAATCAACATTATGTAAATTCTATCTGAGAGTTTTGTCAGTCGATGAATTAGACAATTTGTAAATTTGGCGAGTTGCGGTGGATAATTTGTTATTGGTGAAAGTATTTTAAGTATGATGATTTCATTATGAACATTAATTTGTGTTAAACTTTTGATGTATTATATATAGACATTTGTACATATGGTACGGTTTAGATGATAGAAATTAATACAGCATAAGCCTCCAGTTCAGTAGGAGTATTGATTTGGAGTATATCCAAAAGTATGTTTCTGACTGTAAATATAAATATTTAAAATAAAATTCAAATATTTATGATCAAGTTAAAATTTTATGAAATATTTAAATTTACCAGTCAATATTCCCACCACCAACCAATGCTTTAACTTCAGGGCGGGAGTTTTGTACACGCCGATAAACTGAAGCATGTTCTACACAGACGATCTGGGTCAGTATATATTTGAATCAAGATCATGTGTGTTTGAGAGTTATTAACGTAATGAAGACAGATAATCGAAAATTATGTTTCTGACTGGTAAGAATAAATATTTCATAAAGATTTAACTTCATTACAAATTTCGGAATTGTTAGTTGTGATCTTTTTAGTCGAAGCGTAACATTCACTTGTTTTATCCCGTTCAATTTAAATAATAAGACGCATTGTAAAAAAAACCTCATTAACAACAGGTATTTTGAGTCCTTGCTTAATGACCTTGAAATGTATATAAAGGTCAGGGTCAAGGTAAATATGACGTTCTACATGTTTACTTTTGCTTTTATTTCATATGTATAACGAAAAAGCCAGGATACTCTGTGCTTTAGGTTGCGATTATGTGTAAACCATATCATTTTTAATGTAAAAGTTACATTTTTTTAGATTAGTGTCAAACTAACAATGATAAGAGACCAGAATTGACATTTAAGTGATACTCGACTAATCGGTGTCCTGATAGACTGTTGCAGAAAAATATCTTTATCAAGAGCGCTTCCCGTGGACTAAAGTATATATATGTTTCGAATGTTTACTTTTAATTGTCATTTGAAATACTGTCGAAAATAGGTAGGCTATGAAAAGGAGGCACACACATTTAACGTATTGTGTCTTGTTCATTCAACAAGCTCTTTACCTGTACAGAGGAAATATGTCCATGAGCAAAATTGATGGTTAGTTAAACATGTTAAATATGTAACACAAAACCGTTGCACCATGTGTCAAACCTCAAAGAATGGTCAAAGGCATCAGTTAGTTTTAATCAACATCCGTTAGTTGATAATTTAATGTGTTTCTTTACGATTCCCAAAATGCCTTCTTTGGAAAAATCATTGTCAAAAGATGTTTGTTAAGGCGAAGTGTACGTAATTGCAGGCCCCTAGCGGAATACGGGATTAATAATGTTCGACGTTAGTTACGCAAGTTTTCTCCCTTACTCCAAACAAGGACACACGAAAGAGAAACAACTTCGTGCGGTCTATCAAGAATCCATTTAGCACGCCCGTGCTGTCTTAAAACCTAATCATGCGAAATTATCTGAATTACTCCAGTTAGAAATCAAAGCATTCTATTGTTTTGTGCAGCCTGACTGTTTTTAAAAATTCATTAAACTAGGATGACATGCAAGAATTGTTTTGCAGTATTAAATTGCGTTGAAATGTATGTTAAATTTGAAATTCCCCAGTGCGATAAATGCATATAATTTTTATTTCGACATGAATTTTATAACGCATCAATGTAGATATAACGGAATTTGATGAGACTGTCATTATGTTGAAAGGGTTAGCGCTATAGAACCAGGTTTAATCCACCATTTTCTACATTTGAAAATGCATGTACCAAGTAAGCAATAAGACAGTTCTTGTCCATTCGTTTTTGCCATGTGATTATCGACATTCCGAATTGATTTTCCTCTAAGTTCAGTATTTTTGTGATTTTACTTTGTTTTATAATGCATAAATATGCATTCATTTCATATTAAATGCAGGATTTCATGCAGTGATAATGATCGTAATCAAATATATAGTTATTAAGATCAAGCCTGTTTTGACATATTTATGACATATAAATTGCAATATTACCTCCAATAGAATCAAAATCTTCGTCATCGGCAATAGTTTTTATATCTTCAGATATATCGGCAACAAGAAGATAAATGGCATGTGGATTTAAAAATATCTGGTGCGTGACATAATAGTCTTTCTGGCCGGCAAAATCCCACAGACCACATTCTACTAAACCATGTGATGTCATTTTGTCTTGTTCCCTCTGGACTTCAGAAAGAATGGCATCCATTTCGTTTAGAATCTTCTTTGTCATATCGTCAGGTGATTCGACAAATTTTTGTTTCTGTTTTTCCTGAGAAGGTGACGAATCTCTGTGTTTATCTTTTTTATATTCATCTACATTAGACATTTCTTCATAGATTTCTACAATGTCTGGCACGGTTAATTTCTTGTATGGTTTGTCGTTTGACAGAGCCACAATGCTATCCCTATATTTTGGTTCATCAACTAACATTGAATTCGAACCTCTTGTTTCTGTTTCAATTTGTTTCTCTTTAGATTTGGGTAGATTTTCTCTTTTCCCTTCAGATATATTTTTCGTCGAAAAATATGGTTCGTGTCCAGCCCGTTTTCTTTCTTTTAAAACTGACTGTTCATGAGATTGAAGTATTTGATCCAATACAGGTTCGTTTCTTTTATGCTTTATGTCAACGGCCTGCAGTATCCTTCTTATCCTTTCCTTTCTTTCAGTTTCATCTGCACATAAATAATTTGTAATCAAAAACATAGTTTTTACTGAAAAAATAAATAAATGCATTCTGTTTTACCAACAGTTCTTTTTGGAAAATGTGTCCTACGAGCGATAATGACTTAGTGGTTTGACAGCCAAAGTTGTGTTAAAACTTAAATTACCACGAAGCACGAGTACGTTAACTCCGCTTGCACATATTTTGTTAATAAACATCAGGTTTTGCGTTTACTAGTAAAAGTACAAAAACCAAACAACTCTGAGGAAAATTCTAAATGGAAAGTCCTAATTCAAATGGCAGAATCAAAAGCTGAAACACTTCAAACGAATGAAAAACAACTGTCATATTCCCGAGACAAGGTACAGGCATTTTCCGGTGTAGCAAATGGTGGATTATACCGGGTTTTATAAC
Organism: Mytilus edulis; assembly: GCA_019925275.1. Taxonomy (NCBI): domain Eukaryota; kingdom Metazoa; phylum Mollusca; class Bivalvia; order Mytilida; family Mytilidae; genus Mytilus; species Mytilus edulis. Next base: position 61,433,248 of record CM034360.1, on the reverse strand, counting down.
ATTAAATCTCTCAACTAAACGCGGGTTTACTATAATTATGTTGACGCGATCAAAATGGAAATTTCTAATGTCTGATCTAGTAGACGAGCGTTTAATCTGTGTCTATTCAGTCAGCAGTGAACGGATGTTTAATTTCGATTCCTCTAATCGTTTTAACTGGTTGTGTAAATGTATGGAAGGGATTATCCGCCCTAATTAAAAATTCTTGATTTTAACATATAATTTCTTAATTTGTAAAAGTTTTTTTTTTTTTTTGAATGTGTATTTTTTCCATTCGTTACATGAAATTCCACATTTCTTGATTTGTGAAATGTAACTTGTTAATTTGTGAATGCAATTTCTTAATTTGTTAACGTCTTTTCTTCGTTCGTTACATAGATTTCTAAATTTCTTGATTTGCAAAATGTTATTTATTAGTTTAAGTTACGATTTTGGAGATCGTGATAGTGTAATTGTCACCACGACCAGCCAATAAGAAGTTCAGTTTCGAAAGAAACTCCACAAGTTACAAATCAACATTTTACAAATCAAGAAGTTGCAAATCAAAACGTTATACAAGTTAAGAATAAAATAGTTCAACAATATTCCGCACGAGGTCACTGGATTCATGTCAACTCGTACCTTTGCGCACTCTTATCCAATATTTACCAACTCATATTTTTACCAACTCGTACCCAATATTTTATTATTTATATTCATTAAAGTTGTTTTATTAGTTTGTATAATATAGAAACATACAAATACAATAAAGTACAACTGCATTGATTGGTCATCTGATTCAGTTTCTTTTCAACTCAGAAATGTCTACAGTTAAGAATTCGTAATACGCTGCAAAATTCGGACGAATGTAGAGTAAACAGAGCGATCCAGCTCTTCTTGTACAAATTATGACACGACACCAAAAGGGTCTAAGTCTAGCGATACCAGAGCTTAGTTTAGTTTCTTATATGTTTGTGGGTTGAACAAAACAAAAAGCTGTTTAAAGAACATCATATCAGTTTGCATACGCCCGTTTACGGGCCGTATTAAGGTTATCATTTTTCTGTATGTCCGTCGGTACGTCCGTTTGTTCGTCTGCCGTCAACATGTCGGAAACTCAAAAACTCAAAAACTTAAATTGTTTATATCTATTGACGTGAGCTTTTTTTCGGGGTTTTTTTTTAACTTTTTTTCTGAGTTGTGGAGTTTTTATTTATCAAAAAAGGGTGATTTCTCAGTTTTGGACAATAAGTCAGGAATGATTTCACCCAGTTGTAAATTGGTAATATCTATTGACATCAGTTCCCTTTCGATTTTTATTAATTTAATTTAAGATTCCGTTTTAGAGTTACAAGATTTCATTCATAAAAAGGGTGATTTTCCAGTTCTGGAAAAAAAACTCGATTATGCTTTCAGCAGTTGTTATGAATCTTTGATGAATTGTTTATATCTATTGATGTAAGCTCCCTTTAGAATAAGAACATTTTCACATTGTACATTTCTAAGGTATGGTTTTTTTTTCAAAAAAAAAGGTGATTTTTCAGTTTTTGGACAATAATTCAAAATACTGTCAGCAACTCTCATGGAATTATGGTGAATTGTTTATATCTATTGATGTGTTGATTTTCATAAATTTCTTATATGACATTAAGAATTAATTGAAATGTATTTGTTTATAGTCTGACAACAGATTTACTACGCATTGCGCAACAAAACAGTGTATTGCACAACAGCAATACATCTTTGATTGAATATAATTCAATTCATGTAATCCATTTCATGTTCTTTGACTAAATTTATTCAAAAAATTATAAAAAGTCAAATATTTAATAACAATTCAGACCCGTATCTAGCTTGACTATTGTGTCCATTTTCGGCCCAACTATTCAGGGTTAGACCTCAGCGGGAGTATCCAGCTGCACACAGCAAAGAAGTTTATTTTTGTTGAAACGATATTAACTGACTTAGATTATTTAAACCATTACTTTTTTATTTCTTTTATTCTGGTGGTGACTGTTCGCTTCAAAAAGATTCGAAAGGCCTTCATATATAAAAGAGGGGTGAAAGATACCAGAGGGACAGAAGTCAAAGTCGTAAATTACAAATAAACTGACAACACCATAGCTACAAATGTAAAAAGACAAACAGACAAATAATAGTACACTTGACACACCATAGAAAAATAAAGACTTAGCAACACGAACCCCATCAGAAACTGGGGGTGATCTCGGATGTTTTGGAAGGGTAAGCAGATCCTGCTCCACAAGTGTCACCCGTCGTGTTGCTCGTGTTACTACAAACCTGGTAAATAGTCTAGTTTGGTATGTCACATCCATGAAAAGGGGAGGGGATTGTGGTTACGATTTACGGAACATATCCGATATATTCTGTGAAACGATTATTCCATAACGATCAACCAACTCGTAATGACGTCCGTAAAATTTACGAAGGAATTATTCCAACTGTTCCATTTGGAACTTTTATCTTAATAGTTTCCTTGTTAGCAGCAACCCTCTATAAAAGAAATTATGAAAGGAAATGCAAGCACGGGAATATCAAATGGGAGATATATACTTCGTATGCAGGCGCTCCTCCTGAAATGTTGCTACTTAAAAAATAAATGTTGATGCATTGTTATTTGATTTTTCCATGTGATTATGGACTTTCCTCTCAGTTCAGTATTTTTGTGATTTTACTTTTTATATCTAGTTTGATGGGATAAATGCGTTCAACATGGTCATTATTTAGTGAGAAAACATCATCTATATTTATGACATGAAAACAAAAAGCATCAGATATATATTATATACTAGCTAAAAAGAAACGGTTCCCAACCCTTATACATACTAATTTTAATTAACAAAAATAATATTCATTGCAAGAAGCTATATGTTCGAAAAAGTCATAAGTCTGTTGGTTACTGCACCTTTGTTTTTGTTTTACCGGAAAATAACGTCATTTTAGTGTATTTTTAATTTCAAACGTTACCACATTAATTTATTCCGACCTAGGATTTTAAATTTAATGGGGCTGATTATATCCAGTCAAGTAAAAGGGATGGCACAATAAGAGTGTACAGACGTCTAAATTAACGTTACGTAGACACAGTGTGTGCATGAATGTGATTACTTTCGGGTGGTGGTGTGATGGTTTGGGCAGGAATCACGGAATGTCGATGCACTGAATTGGCGTTCTTGAAGGGAAGCCTTACTGGAATTAGTTACCGAGATAACATTCTCTCTCCAATTGTACAACCATTCATTGCAAGGCATGACAATCGTCAGACTTTCCAACAGGACAAGGGTAGGTGCCACGTAGAACGTGTATGTACACAATATCTTTGGCAGAATAATATTGAGATTTTCCATGGCCAGCTTTATTGCCAGATCTATCACGTGCACTCATTGAAAATTTATTGTTTGTTTATGTAATGTATCCTTTTTTTTTTCTATAATTTGTTAATACTTCAGTTTTATCATGTATATCTTTTATAAAGTCATTTTATAAAATTTACTGTTGTATAAATTGTTCTGAATAATAAGGATGTTCTTATCTCAAGCAGAAAATCCTAGCCGTATCTGGCACAATTTTTTTTAACATTTGATACTCAGTGCTGTACAACTTTATACTTGTTTTGACTTTCAAACTTTTGTATCTAGGCGTCACAAGTAAGTCTTGTTGGGACGAATTAAAATTTAAACCAGGCTGGTGTATTTTTTTTAACTATTATTCGTGTGTTTCTTTGTCTAATATGTTCTCCTATCTAGTTGTATTGTAGTCCTGTAAAGTCATGTTGTCATTTTATTTATTATATTTTTATATCTTTTATATTTAAGTGTGAATTCGCATTTCTGTAAAACGTGGCACGGTACTTTTCTATCCCACATTCATGTATTTGGTTTTGATGTTATATTTGTTATTCTCATCGGATTTGGCCTAATGCTTAGGTCGTTTTAGTGTGTGTTACATTTTAATGTTGTGTCGTTGTTCACCTCTTATATCTAATACGTTTCTTTCAGTTTTAGTTTGTTACCCCAATAGTTTTGAACATTGGTACTAATGTTTCCTTTTATCTATGGGATGATCTTGACAAACGTGTACGCAGAAGTCATCAGCCACCGGAGTTAGTCAACCAGCTACGAGTCGTCTTAGTGGAAGAGTGGAATTTCATCCCAAAAAGCATTTATTCAGCGTTGAATTGGATCTATGGGTCAGAGATTGACTGCTGTTACCAACGCAAGATGTAGCAATTCGCGATATTAACTCTTCAACGTTTGGTTTTGTCAACGACATCTTTAAACAGTCGGTGCAATAAGGAAAATTAATTGTGATCTGTTATTTTTGTTAAGTTTGTATGCTTTTATATTAGTGTTTCATAAAATACAAAACTAAAATAATATTGTGGAAAAATAAAATAGATATTTTTAATAAAACTTGGGTATCGAAACGGAAGTTATTTTTGGCTGACAGTCGTAACAATTGCACTGACACGATATCCCAAAACGTGACTCGTGCTTAAAAACAAGTTACATTTCACAAATTAAAAAATATAGAAATTCATGAAACGAATGAAGCAAATACATTAACAAATTAAGAAATTGCATTCATAAACCAAAAAGTTATATTAAGTGTAAAAACTCATGTAACGTATGGCAAAAGTACATGTTACAAATTACAAATTTGCATTTTACAAATAAAGAAATTACATGTTATAAATTAAGAAATTAAATTTTACAAGTTAAGAATAAGTTTCTTGTGTACAAATTGGAAATTAGTATGGCGTTCGTTATCACTGAACTAGTATATATTTGTTTAGGGGCCAGCTGAAGGACGCCTCCGGGTGCGGGAATTTCTCGCTACATTGAAGACCTGTTGGTGACCTTCTGCTGTTGTTTTTTTTTTTTTTTATTTGGTCGGGTTGTTGTCTCTTTGACAAATTCCCAATTTCCCGTCTCAATTTTATTTTTATTATAACGGATATTCCTTTCCATATAAATACTGATATACACGTCGTGGTAAATTTTTTTTGTTATTATTATGTTAAGTTTAACATCGTGTAGAACGTCACATGCGGGGTTTCGGCTATGTTTGACACGGGGGGGGAAATTTCGAAGCGGAGAAAAACTATCAAAGTATGTTCAAGTATCAAATTTTTTTTTAACTCTTAGCACCATAAATTGTATTGCACGGAATGAACTGAAACATAATCTATTTCCTGTAAACATAAGTGGTCGTTTTCAATGCTCTATGTCCTCAAATAGACACATGTCTAGCGCGAGTTGCTTACATGTAATTTAGCGCAATTATCGGACCAGAGGAATTTCAAGGTCGCCATTGCTGAGCAGCATACTAAATTGATGAATACGACCATGTACATGCATAGCAGACATTGTTGCGAATACACAACGATGAAGGTAGAGTAATTACATAAGAAAACATAGATTTCGATATATTAGGCAGCCAAATTTTATCTGTATCACGAAAAATACAAACTTGGGGGTTGTCTCAAAATAGTCGCTACTGTTGAAGATCGGGTGACTGCGGCTGAAACCTTGCACGGGCTCATTTTTTATTCCATGTTCAATCGTAATAGCTGGTATCTTATTTATGTGTTTATTTTAGTATGTTTACCCTTTACTTACAAGTTGTAAACATTTGGCCAGTAAAAAATATGCGTGTGCAAACGACCGAAGAGGAGGGGATGACATCTACAATGAAGTATAATTTTTACGCTACCGTTAGTGTCAATGAATTAGTCTTTTCTAATAATCATTTTTATATCTAATTTCGTAGCCAAGTTAGGGTCAACTGTATGTAAGATATCCCATAACTTCACTCGGACAGTTTCTACTTTCTAGCCCCAACTATATTTCCCTTCCTTTTTACCCTAAAATTTTCTCCTCTTACTTCAATACTTCCATCTCCAAGACAAAATTAAAATGACAAAAGTTTTTACAAGATAACCTTTTTCTCTGATTACCTCATTCCCTGTCTCCTGACCCCTGTCCACCCCCTCAATATTAAGGTCCTCATGGGGTTTGATTGACTTTTTTGTTTTCATGAGAATACGACATAATTTGCCTAATTTGTAAATCATAACCCCTACAGTAGGAGGCAATGCATCCTATTGAAGGATTCTTCTTGATCAATCACAATTTGTTTACCATAACCCCCATCCCCCATCCCCCCTCCAAAAACAAATCTGTTTGGTATACAAAAAATTCATAAGGTCTAGTGATAGTTGTATCAGGGTTAAACATCTGTACAGAGTGTGGCCATTAGCATTTGTTACTTGAGATTTTTAGCTGTTCATATATATTGTATATAAAACTACTTTTTTTCCCCAGGGTCATTTTCGATTAATTTAAAGCAACCTGGTACCAATAGAAGCAGTATTGTCACAGGTTTATTTTTTGGTTCTATTTTTGTTTTGTGTCTCATTTTTATAATTTCTGTTTAGAAATTCGCTATATATTCAACCCATTTATCTTATAAACAAATATTTTATGTGTTCTCAAGGGAAAACAAAAACACATGAAAACGAGCTTAATATTATTAAATAAACACAAATTAATTAAGACCATTCTACTTCTTATACAGACATTTATTCAAATAGAAAACTCTCTAAAATCAGTTTTTCTCACATTAATACTCATTTATCAGAATTAAAGTCTTAAAGAAATCACTGTGTATGCTCTAATTTTTTCTTTACTTTACATTTTATACCCCCTCCCCTGTTTCAATTTTTTAAAGAATTTGAAAACAAGACTTTAATTATTGCCAGCTTACCCTATTTGCATATTTTCTGATAAAAAATGCCTAGAACCTGTTAAAAACTGTTTTGATAACATATTGAAAGCATATCAGAATACCATAAATGTAATGTTTAGCAGTCAAGCATTACAACATTCAAGATTATATAAAGTATCCAATCCAGCCTCTATCTCCAGTCCACATCTTACTGTATGCCTATTTGTCAATTAAAGAACACATTTTCTGCCTCAAATGGTCAATTTAGAATTCTTGTCACAACAGTATCATCTGTTACCATATATCTGACACAATTTAGCTACTATATATACTAGAAGTGTTCAAACAAAGCCATATTTGCAATAGTTGTATGTATGCAGATACCAGTCTTGAGATATAAATTCATTTAAAATGTTGTAGAGATGACTGCTAACATCTGATTTTTGCATAACTTCTAAGCATAGTTATTGTTTTCTATATCAAGAACTTTAAAATCATAAAATCATAGCATTTACAAGTTAAATTATTTGTTTTATGACCCAGGGGGTAGGCAATTTTTTTATGTTTTTTGCCCCTGGGGCCTCAAATTTCCTAAATCATTCTGCTGTTTCTAGCAATTTTTAATATTTAGTACATATTCAGGATAGAACACACTATTGTAAGTTTTCTTGAGATATTTTTGTTTTTCTAGCTTGTATTTATTAAGCCGTGGTGACAAAAAAGCAAGTTTAGGTGTTGCGGCTTACTTTTGGGTTATCGAAAGGACACAAATACCCCATAAATAATATTCCGGAAGGATCTATGAGTTTCAATGACTGCGAAGAGTAAATATAGGCACTTCTTAACAATTTAACTTACAAATATGCAAATATTATGATTTAATTTTGTATCCAGGACTTTAAGTAAACTATGCATACTGTTAACTGTTAATTTATGCTGAGTCATCATATTTAAGGCCCAGGATTCTATCAATCTTCATTAAATATTTATAAAACTTCTTATTTGAGTTAATTTCTTTAAAATCTGTGAAATAAAGCAAATTTGGTTAAATTCTGAATGTTCCCCTTTTTCACCCTATATAGGTTGCATTTCTGTAAATATTGACAATGCAATTTCCCATAGGAACTCCTTTTACGGCTAAAACTGTACCACTTTTACTATGAAGTTTTGAAAAAAAATCTTATCCTAGAATTAAAAGTTCATATGCACCACAATTTTTTTCAAAGGTCAAAATATAGGGCTGTGCGGCATATTTTCAACGTTTATATGACCTGAACTTCTCAGAGTTTAAACTTACACTAATTTTCTTAACTACCCCTACCTCGAATGAAAGGTTACCACAGATTTCAATGTAAACAATATGCACGTGTTTATTTACTGGTAACATTCCCAAGTTCTGTCTCTGCGATATGGAACACAGAGAGCATAACTGGGAACCAGTATGTAAACAAAATTAATTTTCTATGAATATTCAATTACTCCCCAAAAGAGGCGTGTTTTGAGAAACAGCTGTATTTACAAAGTGCAACCTTTAAGGCCTCAAGGATAAAAATCCAACCATACATTTGTAAATGCCCTCAAAATTTGTTGTTGAAGAAATGTGTTTTATATGAAACATATTTACATGGAGCAAAAAAATGCAGGTGACAAATACTTTTGGCCAGGTACTGTGTTTTGAGTCGAAAAAATCAATATTGTTTTGTGAATAGTATTTTTTAATAAATACAAAATGTTTGTATCCTATATTCCAAACAGGGTTTAAAAAGCCGCAGCATAATTTTTTTCATGGGGACTGAGCTGCATGCATTTTCAAAATTGAAGGCAGCCGAAAAGCAAGAAGTCTTTATTCACCTATGGAAACAAAATCACTATTTACACTTGTTGTGCATGTAATTATATTTTGTTTGCTCATTATTGATCACCACAAATGTTTATATATTTTCACACCATAGCGGCAGGGGCATTAAGTTTTACCCTTGCATTGCCAGTCTTATCAAATTAATCAAACGTCCCAAATTTTGTTTCTGTTCTCTAACTTCAGTTTGCCTCTACCAATGTTAATAATTTAAAACAATTACACAATTACTAGATATAGGTAGATGTGGTTTGAGTGCCAATGAGACAACTATCCATCCATGTAACAATTAAAAAAGTAAACCATTATAGGTGAAAGTACGGCCTTCAACACGGAGCCTTGGCTCACACCGTACAACAAGCTATAAAGGGCCCCAAAATTACCAGTGTAAAACCATTCAAACTGGAAAACTAACGGTCTAATCTATATAAACAAAACAAGAAACGAGAAACACGTATGTATTATATATTACATAAACAAACGACAACAACTGTACATCAGATTCCTGACTTAGGACAGGTGCAAACATTTGCAGCGGGATTAAACGTTTTAATGGATCCAAACCTTCTCCCTTTTTCTGAAACAATAGCATAACATCACAACACAGAAAAACACACGATAAAATATCAATTGGCAGACTTAACTCAATCAAAAAACGTATGATTACACAATGAACGAATAAATTTGATCTGCGATATCTGAATGCATATATATGCTTGTTACCAACAATCAACCAGCAAACACACATAAAGTTTGAATTTTTGGTGGGGTACCTTTTACTTTTCTAGAGTTATGCTCCTTTACAAATTGAACAATAAATTTGTTTTCCTTCCTTTAACACAAATTTGCTCCATCGAAATGTTCTGAAACTTATATACAATGCTTACTTTAACAAAACTCAGATCAAGTACAAAGTTTGGTGGTGTCACTTTTTTCATTCTTTATATGCAAGCGGCTGCTCATCTGTTTCTATATTACATGTATGAATTAGTCTACATCTATATACTTTTGAATGTCCAGAATTGTTTGATTTTCGGACATAATTACTCTGATATTTAATTTCAGGTTGCAAGGAGTGATCTTGGAATGTTCAACTTTACTCGGAAACTATTGGCAAAGTACTGACAGAATTTTATGAGAAGCCAGTATCATGTAGTTTTGCAAACCGGAAATTGTGTGTAAAATGCTGAAACTTAAGAAAAACATTCTACATGTATATGCAATATGTGTTGCCTCAGTCCACTTGAGGAGCTTAGATCAACTATAAATTGGAACTACATGTACATGATGTATATGCTTTAGTGCTGTCAAACTCTTTTAAAAAAAATCCAATCAAAGGACCTACTTCACCTTACTGTCCAAATCATGAATACAGATCATATATATATACTGAGTCTTATAAAAAAAACAGTGAAGGAGAATAAAGATAATGAAAATATAAAGCTGATCAGCTATTGTACATGTATATGATGTATCAATACTTAAATGTATGTACTAGAACATTGAAATTAACAAAATTAATAAATGTTTTATAAATTTGATCTCACAGACATTAAAGGAATAAAATCAATAACGTTTCACAAAATTTGATTTAGTTGATATAAAAAAGATGTGGTATGATTGCCAAGGAGACATCTATCCACAAAAGACCTAGTCCACCAGCAGAGGCATCGACCCACTAGTGGTAGTAATAAAATTAACGGTGCCAATTTTCTTGCACCAGATGCGCATTTCGACAATAAATGTCTCTTCAGTGATGCTCGTGGCCAAAATATTTGAAATCCAAAGCTTATATAAAAGATGAAGAGCTATAATCCAAAAGACCCAAAAAGTATAGCCAAATCCTTGAAAGGAATCAAAGCATTGCACGAGGGAGATACATTCCTTAATTTATAATAATTTCTAATACTTTGTAACAGCAAATTTTAATAACACAAGAAATCCGTATTTTCATGCAAGTACCGAAGTACTGTCTACTGGGCTGGTGATACCCTCGGGGACTAATATAAAAAAGAAGAAATGGTATGATTGCCAATGAGACAACTATCCACAAAAGACCAAAATGACACAAACATTTACAACTATAGGTCACCGTACGGCCTTCAACAACGAGCAAAGCCCATACCGCATAGTCAGCTATAAAAGGCCCCGATAAGACAATGTAAAACAATTCAAACGAGAAAACTAACGGCCTTATTTATGTAAAAAAAAAATGAACGAAAAACAAATGGGTAACACATAAACAAACGACAACCACTGAATTACAGGCTCCTGACTTGGGACAGGCACATACATAAATAATATGGCGGGGTTAAACATGTTAGCGGGATCCCAACCCTCCCCTAACCTGGGACAGTGGTACATGTATAACAGTACAACATAAGAACGAACTACAAAAATCAGTTGAAAAAGGTTTTACTCATCAGATAGACAAAAAATACAAGTGGAGCCTTTTTTTACGTCCGTTTTCAGTACGTCTTATGGTATACCATTGACTGTCCGGCGTCAACATGTTGGACATATACTCAAAATTATAAATACTTATAGATTTTTACATGGCATTTTCCATATGGCACTTGTATCAGCCCTAGACTCCCATATCAAGCCAGAGGGCTTGATATGGGTCGTGGGCTGATACCATGAACCATATAAAAAATGACCTGTAATAATCTATTTCTCACGTATTTTTAAGCAAGAGAAAACAAATAGCTTACATCAAATTATGTTTGATATTTCTTCAAAAATCAAAAAGATGTTTAATGAAAAAAAAAATAATGTATAACAACGTTTTGTGAAAAGTTTCAGAAATAATTAACAATAAATATATTAATTCTGAGAATTGCAATATTAAACAACTTTAAGGTGTTACATTACAAATATTAAAAAATGCTTAAGAAGAATCCTATATCGCTACTCATTCCAGTGTGGCTTCATATATTTTCTAAATTCTTTATGACGTCAAAATTTTACGAAAACTTTTGTGATTTCCCCTTTGATTTCTACTTTTTTCTTCTACAGCAGATTCGTAAATTTCTCAATTTCTTTTCATTGTGTTCAACTTGTTTACAAATAGTCTTTGATTGACAGTTTAACGGAAGTTGAACTCGGGGGCTTGATATGGGTTTCGAGGGCTGATAACGAATCTTGACTTTCGGCTATTATTGGCCATGCAAAAACGTACATATAAGTACAAAATATGTGATAATAAAAGGTACATGTGGTAGATAAACTATTTGTGTGCAATAATTTACAATTATGTCAATTGTCATTGACCACATAATAATCTTTATGGTTCATTGGTCAACAGTAAGTCCTCTTTTAATATGCTATATTGTGTAATCAATAGGTCATCTTTATGTATATTTGGTGTATGAAATGATTATCAATTGTATTATAACAAATTAAAACATTAAATAAGAGGATGTGATATGATTGTAAATGAGATACAAGAGACCAAATAACGCCATTATGACTTCAACAATGAGTAAAGCCTATTCTGCATAGTTGGTCTTAATGGGCTGGAAATGATACATGCACAATTTAAAACAATTCAAATGAGAAAACTGATTGGTGATTTTATGTCCAAACAATGAATGAAAAATAAATATGTCTGTCTTGCAGGGTTTATCTGAACTTAACTTCGTTTTCATGGATTTGTCTGTTTCTTGAATTCTAAATATGTTTCAAAAAGTTTTGGTTGATGGGATGACTGTTAAGGTGCGTTTACACGGTACGATTTTACATCCGATTTTCCATCCGATTTTTTACCGACGCTCAGGTAAATCGTATAGCGATCTGTTCACACGATACGTTTTTCCATCCGATTTTGAACAGATTTGAACAAGTGCTTTTTGCTTGATAATTGAACAACTATCATGACGAGTATCATAAAAAAAACCGGCATAAGTTTTTCTGAATAAAACATTTTTCTTCGTTTATTTATTAATTTCTAAAGGCATATACAATGCTATTCTTCCGATATTATGATGTTTTGATTCGTGGAAGACCATCAATTGCAGGTTTTTGGCAATATTTATCGGAAAGCTTGAAACAGTTACGAAGAACCGTTCTGTATTTTAAGACTTAAAATCGTAGACCTCTGTGGTGTACCAAGAAAAATCTATGTAAACCCAAATCCCCAACAATAAACATACAACTTGAATATTCTATCTTGTAAGTATACGTATACATGTATATAGGGAAGAACAAAAAATTTGCGAAAGCAAATTTACAGATCTAACATTATAACAAGAGGAACAAAATGTATATAGTCAACATGTTACGCAACGCATATTAGAGGAATTAATTGTCGAAATACGCGAGAAAATTAAGAAATAGTCAATTTTGAATAATGAAATGGATATTTTGAATAATGAAATGGACTGCTGCGACCCTTTCGGCCCTGATTATAGATAAACCTTATACCTCATTCGAAAGCTTGTAACGAGAGGAACAAAATGTTTATAGTCAACATGTTCCGCAACGCATATTAGAGTAGTAATGATGGACTTAAGTATCGAAATACGTTCGAAAATTAAGAAATAGCCAATTTTGAATAATGAAATGGATATTTTGAATAATGGAATGTATTGCTGCAACCCTTTATCCCCTAATTATAGATAAACCTTATACCTCATTCGAAAGCTTATAACAAGAGGAACAAAATGTATATAGTCAACATGTTCCGCATCGCATATTAGAGGACTTTAAAATTGTCGAAATATCCGAGAAAATTAAGAAATAGCCAATTTTGAATAATGAAATGGATATTTTTAATAATGGAATGGACTGTTGCGACCCTTTAGCCCCTAATTATAGATAAACCTTATACCTCATTCGAAAGCTTATTACCAGTAGAACAAAAGGTATATAGTAAACATGTTCCGCAACGCAAATTAGAGGACTTAATTGTCGAAATACGCGTGAAAATGAAGAAATAGCCAATTTTGAATAATGAAATGGATATTTTGAATAATGGAATGGACTGCTACGACCCTTAAGCCTCTAATTATAGACAAACACTTTACCTCATTCGAAAGCTTATTACCAGATGAAAAAAATGTATATAGTCAACATGTTTCGCAACGCATATTAGAGGACTTAAATGTCGAAATACGCGTGAAAATTAAGAAATAGCCAATTTTAAATAATGAAATGGATATTTTGAATAATGGAATGGACTGCTGCGACCCTTTAGCCCCTAATTATAGATAAACATTATACCTCATTCGAAAGCTTATGACGAGAGGAACAAAAGGTATATAGTAAACATGTTCCGCAACGCTAATTAGAGGACTTAAATGTCGAAATACGCGTGAAAATTAAGAAATAGCCAATTTTGAATAATGAAATTGAATAATGGAATGCACTACTGCGATCCTTTAGCCCCTAATTATAGATAAACCTTATACCTCATTTGAAAGCTTATAACGAGAGGAACAAAATGTATATATATTCCACATGTTCCGCATGAAATGGATATTTTAAATACTTAAAGTGGTTGTCGCCTGTTTATGTGTTACATAGAATCATATTCAAAACAGTGTGGTCCTGGCCATTGATTGACGACCTAAATTATCCCATTGACTGGGACAGATCAGGTGAACGTTTGTCGGTAACAATCACTGCTCACTATGTACTTGTTAAAGTCACTGAATCTTCGGGGTCACCAAAGGTTCTCAACACCTAAATAAAGCAATTCGAAAAACTAATCCGGAATAATACGATGTGTTGATTTATATCAATAATATAAATCAAAACATAAAGGTTATTCCTGACTAATTTTTCGAATTATTTTATTATTAAAGGCGTTAAGAACATTTGGTGACCCCACAGTTTAAATTCTATAATAAGTAAGAAGTGAGCAATGGTCGTTACCGACAAACGTTCACCTAATCTGTCCCAGTCAATGGGATAATTTAGTTCGTCAATCAATGGCCAGGACCACACTGTTTTGAATATGGTTCTATTTGTTTTTCGTTCATTTTTTAAAATAAATAAGGCCGTTATTTGTCTTGTTTAAATTGTTTTACATTGTCTTATTGAGGCCTTTAATAGCTGACTATGCGGTATGGGCTTTGCTCATTGTTGTAGGCTGAACGATGAGCCAATGTTGATGTCTGTGTCATTTTGGTCTTTTCACAGTGTGGATGTTTGTCTCGTTGGCAATAATACCACATCCTCTTTTTTATATTTCCTCATTTTTATGCATTTTGTGAGATGTAAACCCTCTTATGGTCATTGTGAATCAAAATATAGCTATAGTGTCACGGTCATTTTTTTTTAATTTTTTTTTCACTATTCACCGCTTCAATTTGAATAATGAAACATAAACCATTTCATTATTCATTATTAATTTGTTTATATTGAATAGTGAATAATGAACTATTTCAAATAATGAACTATGAATAATGGACGTACTTCAGCCCGGTAGTAAAATTGGAGCGACCATACAATCAAATAGTCGAAACTGCAGATCTGCGGGCTCATTGGTTGATTATATTCTTTGTGAATAACTGAAGTCGGCCCGCTTTCGCAGTCAGTCCCCACATTGTCACTGGAGAAATAAAATAACTAAGAAAAAATGGTAGAAGACAAAAAATTCAATCATAATTTCCTGTCGATATGCACATCGAATAGTATGTCCTTGTAATCAAAAAAGGTTTCATGAAATTCTGTTGGACGGTTTGAGAGGAAATAAAAGAGGGGGAGATTGTTTTGATAGTGTCACTAGGTTTAGACTCTCCAATGAAATTAAAATAGACTGTGTTTGTTTTGTCTATAGATTTATTTTGTGACAAAATTTAACATACCTGATTTCAACTCTTTTATTTCCTCTGTGAAAACCATTTTCGCGGATAATTTTTTGCAACATTAGATCGTCCTACCAAACAAATTGTTTCCCTAGTAGTCTCGATAATCCAGACGCTCCATATGCATATATGTAGAGTCTGGATTCAATCGGTTCGAATGATTGTAATGTAAGGGCGTGTCCAAATATGCAAACACAAGAGTTATATATCTTCGGAATGTTTCTAGACTTATCGTTTCTTTGGGGAAAAACTAGATAAAAACAAACGGAGGAAGTAGCAATCACCATGCCTGAAATTTGTACAGTATATCTGAAGTTTTGTGCATTTGTAAATATACTTTCAAATACTTCATTATATGATAAGAAATACCTTTAAAGAAATAAAACACTGCATATCAAGTACATGCATTACTTTTTTGTAGATACGTCTGTTTGTTATTTACAGTCTCCTTTGTGATCGGTATCGGAACTGTTCGCCCTGGGTACGTTCGCCCTGAGTTCGTTCGCCCAGAGAGTCCGTTCGCCCAGAGAGTCCGTTCGCCCTACTAAAAAAAATATTGATTTTCAGGTCATTGAAGTTGAAAAAAACTTATTCAAATTTTTCCATGGTATATATTCTTGAAATTTATGGAAACAAGGAAATATTTAAAAGTTTATGGCTGGTTTAGGATCGTTAATTGCTCAATGACAAAATAATTCGGATCACTGATTATTGTGATTCTTGTGTTTTGATGATTTATTAATAAAAAATCAAACGTTTTGTTTTGATGAAATATTCAGCTTGAAATTAATAAACACAATGATGTACGAACTGTAAATCACGAAACGGATTTACAAGTTTATTATTATACTCGGAGACTAGTCTCAGTTATACTGCATACATCCCGGCATGATTGACTGAATACAGTTATTTTGTTAACAAATATCAAAGGGAAAATGATTGCGGCAATATAAATATTCGGTCAATTTGTTAACAAACTTTTACATATTTTGTTCAAAAACTTAACATTATGCGACTGGACAACAAAAAGACAAAAAAAAATAAATCTGGGCGAATGGACCCTGGGCGAACAGATATCAGGGCGATCAAGTAGTATGGCAAACGTGAATCAGGGCGAATGGACCCGGATTCTTTATAATCCTAAAAACTTAGTGCATTTTACAAAAATTAGGATATTCATATATTACCTTGTTGAAAAAACTTGTCTTTTAACAAAGCAGCACTCGGGACAAGTAAAACATAGAATTTATAATCAGTGCTTGCAAAATCTAGTTTCAAGACAATAACTTATGTGTTATTGTAAGGAACTTTCTGAAATTGTACCACAATACAATACCATATAACAAAGGGGAGGCTGGGATTGAGTTTTGGGTTAATTGCCCAAAATATGAAGGAATTAGGCCAAATTTAGGGGCCAAAAAGAAGCATTTTTCTAGTTTCCAAACAATCATGACAATAACTTGTGTTTAAGTGTATGGATCTCTCTGAAATTAAAGGGTTTCATAAAGTGTTGGGGGATTTTTTGTTTACCATTTTTTGAAGGGTTTCCTTTTCACAGTATTGTGCAATAGATTTGTTAGATCTTTGACCACATTAATTTTGTTACAAAAACCTATATTATGTCAAAAATTTGATCACAATCCAAATTCAGGCAGAATCAAGCTTGAATATTGTCAACAAATTTGCCCCAACTGTTCAGGGTTCAACTACTGGGGTCGTATAAAGCTGCGCCCGGTGGAGCACCTGGTTAACTATTAAATGATTATTGTATTTTCTATTACTTGTTTTTAACATGATGGAGTTGCAAAATTTACAACGGTTCTATGGACAACTAAAGGAGAATGATTTCATTTATCAAAGGACATGAGACTTTCCATGCCTCAAGACTTTGAAAGCTGAAATTGTAAGGCTTTAAGAAACTAATGTATATGTACATGTATATGGTATTGTCTTAAGTTTCCATAAAACATTAAGTATAATTTAAGTCTTAATTTTTTTATTTAAACATATTTTAAGAGAAATATAATGTTTTAACTTTGTTCAAGAATTGGAAGAAACAAAGCACTTAATTTATACACAATAATCTTTTTTGATTTAAGCTTTCTTATGAACATTTTTAAAGATCATTACATGGAGCTTACACTGTTTGAAGAGATGTGGGTATATATGCCAATGAGACAGCAACTGAGTTACTCAACTACAGGAATAACCAAAAGGAACAAATCAAGATACTTTTTTTTAACTGCCTAATCAAACCTAATGCTGCCTACAGTCAAATATCAAACAATTAAAAGAGTAAATGTATGCAGTAATTCTTTAAATACATAATGTTTGTCTCAAATTAATAAAGCAGTTGTCTGAACTTGTGTCATATCTTTGTAGGGAAATAAGATGCAGGAACCATTCATGAAGTGTATACATGAAACTGATATTTACAATGTTCTTTAGAGCTATAACTCTAGCCCTTAAGATTACATTACAGTACTATTGCTTGCTAATCCTATTATCAACAGCAGAAGAGAGAAGATTCAGGACTAAGAGTGATTTTTGTAGTTTGCTGTGGATGAAATTTGGATGCATTGATGAAATTAATACAACGATAACAGTTAATTCTTTGAACAAGAAAAAGCTGTAGATATTTTCAATGGTGCAAAACAAAAAAGTTATGAACTATAAAATGATAAAAACTGTGTTGAGTTTACAATTTTTAAAAGAATGACAACATTTACCTTCATGACCTACATGTAATGAAATATAATAAACCCAAAAGATGCATTTATTTAGATTGATTGTAAAGTTTACATGTCTGGCTGGCATGCATCATCTGTCTTTGTTCATGGTTCATAAGTTAGTGTAACTTTTCAAATGGTGGATCCTCCTCTAAGATATTAGAAACAAAATGTCTCTAAATGTCTATTTTTGGATTATGGAATGATTGTAAGGTGTACAAGTCTGCCAGGCTTGGTTTATCTGTCAGACCTTGACCTCTTTGTTATAACCATTTAAAATATCTTTAAAATTGTAGTAAACTTTTATCTATTACACGAATAATATAAATCATTTAAGCAGGAAACACATTTCAGCTTGTTTTTGACATCGATCTCTTGGTGAAATTTCATGTTTTACAAGTCTTGAAAACAAAATTTATGATCAAAAGAATTTATGGCTACATGGCAGACCTGTTACTGACCTTCTGCTGGTTTTTTTTTCTATGGTTGGGTTGTTGTCTCTTTGACACATTCCCCATTTCCATTTGGTGTACAAAAAAAGCGCCAGGATCACAGGCACTTGTCTAAAAAAAAAATCCTATATTAAGGTATATAGGATTTGTTTTTTGAGACAAGTGCCTGTGACCAGGATGTTTAATTTGAAGTATAGCAGTTATGTCCAATTCTACCGTGTCAGGAATAGCAGAACTGAAAACACAATAAAGTCAATATGATTAAATCTATGACTAATGAGGTTTAATTATTTACTAAGACCCTTTCCATTTTGGAAAGATGATTGATTTGTTGTTAGAAAAATAGTGCATGCATTTTCCAGAAGGATAGTATACACCTTGGTTTAAAGTCACGGTCAAAAGTATACAAAAGAAAGAAAATAAATAAATCAAAGGTAAAACATTATTTTTGATATCAGTAATGAACAATCGGTATAGCTGCTTGGCATATACAGCTTGCATCCTCTGGAAAATGCATACATGAACTAATTTCCTAACAACAAATCAATCATCTTTCCGAAATGGAAGGGGGGAGTAAAGGCACTATCATTTGTTTTCAAGATAAACACAATATTCGCTATTGTTTTGATACTGACAAATCAGTGATTTGGGTACCACCGTGACCCCGATTTAAGGCTATTCCCTATATAGTCAGCCCATATATTTTTCCGCATTAAAAAAACGAGAGTGGTACCACCAATAGGCTAAATTAAATCTTGCTTTTTAAAATAGATTCAATCATTCATCTTTTGATAAGGTGGAAAATGTGAGGGGATAGGACCATTATCGGGACTCCGGGATCAGGTGTTTTTAAGCTCGGGATTTCGGGATTTATTCTTTTGGGATCCGGGAATCCTTTTTTTCGGATTTCGGGACGTCGGGTTTTACTTTATTTAAATTCGGGACCTCGGGATTTCGTTTTTTTATGTCCGGGATCTCGGGATCAGGACCCCTCCTATCCCCCCTCGAAAATGGGTTTGAGATTTATAATGCTTCTTTTATACCAAATACAATATATATATACTGTATATTATTTTTAACCAAGGATTTATATGGAAATACTTATAGAATCCTTTTTCAAGATTTTTCAGGAGTTTTACACATTCAATGAAAATATTTTGTTTATATCGCTTTTAACACAAATCATTAAATGTATCTAAATAAAAGATAAAACTCTCCTCTTTAAAATAAAACAGCACGATACACGTGCTCTTCGAGCACGTTGTTGTTATTGAAGTAAGGGATGTGTTTATTATTCAACATGTAAATACCATCCAATCGCGTATTAGAAAAAAAAAAATTAAAAATCGAAGATGAGGCTCATGAATATAACATTCATCTCAACAATTGGATCCAGACGTTATTGTTGGTTGTAAGAACGATAACTCTGGTGCATCGAGACTATTTCCCTAGCAGATCAAGAATATGACGGAAGTCAACATTGTCAACATGCGCCTGCGCATTAGGATCGTCACACTCCTAGTCGTATATTGATCGAATACCTTCAAATAACTTCCATAAGTTACCAAGAGGCCTCATGGTGTCTATAGCATGTATAAGTTTTTGTCTGAATACGTACGCAAGCTTTATCCAAATTCGTATTTGTACTACGACTTTTTTCTTCCATAAAAATCATGGAAAAAAATCAATGGTCCCATGGTGTCCATCTGTCAAAACCAAAGGAAATTTCTGAGGTTCAAATGGGAAGAAACTTTGTCCGAGTACACAGCCCTACCTTTCGGGTTAGCCGAGGGTCCAGGGTTGTTCACCAAAATAATGAAACCAGTAATAGGTATATATTGCGACGAATGGGTGTTCGTATAACCATATATCTAGACGACATACTCCTAATGGCAGAAAAAAACAAACAAAAACTGGCAATTCACAGAAATTCAACATTATTTCTTCTCCAAAAATTATGATTTCTGATAAATTGGAAAAAAATCAAGCTTAAATCCAACTCAAAAGATAGAGTTTCTGGCTTTTCAAATAAATTCAGTAGAAATGATGTTCTATCTACCAATGCAAGAGAAAAGGTATCTCAGATAAAAACAAAATGCAGAGAAATGTTTTAAAAATTGACACTTTGTGACAGTAAGACAATTAACACAGTTCACAGGAAAGCTGTCAACCTTAATGCAAGCAATATTTCCAGCAAATTTGCAAAGTCGTTTTCTTCAAAAGGATCAAATAAAGGATCTGTTGATGGGAAAGACCTACGAACAAAAAATAATTATCTCGCAAACAGCAAGAGACGAATCAATTTGGTGGGTAACAAAAATAGAATAGTTCAATTGAAAGGCAATACTCAAGCCTTGTCCATTTATTGTGATCACATAAGACGCCTCAAATGTTGGCTGGGGGCTTCTCTTCAAGACGGAAGTACAGGTGGCATATGGGGAAAGCAAGCAACAAATTTCCACATCAATGCAAAAGAACTTTTGGCAGCTTTTCTTGCAGTGCAAACATTTGCAAACGAAAGGCTTTATTTTGGCCATTCATTTGAGAATAGACAAATCGTCATCAATATTATACATAAACAGAATGGGGGGCACACAATCAAAAGATTTAATTAAAATAATGAAAAACATGTGGAACTGGTTTCAGGAAAGGAAGATAAGTCTTACTGCAGAGCACCTCACAGGGCAAGAAAATCTTAAAGCAGACTGGCACTCGAGAAAATATAAACGACTCCCCAGCGATCGGAGTGTAGATCAAAATAGTTTTCAACAAGTTCAAGACCAAACAGGTCACATAGAGTTAGATTTGTTTGCTTCACGACTAAATTTCAAACTGAAAAAAATTGTGAGTTGGAAACCAGATCCAATCAGTCATGCGATAGAAGCATTTCTGATGACATGGACAACAATAAAGGGCTTTACTTCCTTACCTTTTTCAATGATAGGTCGCGATCGTTGTCTTTCCAAAGTCAGGAAGGACAAGGCAACGTTATTAACAATAGTCCTTGCATGGCAAGCATAACCATGGTATCCGATGTTATTGGAAATGTAAATATAAGATCCAATAAAAATATCAATATTTCCAAATTTGTTGATGTCACCCCAGGGGGAACCACACCCACTGATTCAAACAGGGTCTCATAATATTGTGGCATGGAAAATTTCAGGGGACGAAGTACTACAGAGGGAATATCAAAAGCAGCTGCAGAGTTGCATGAAAAATTATAGAGACCAGGAACCCAATTTTCTTACAAGAGCTCCTATGGGAAATGAGTCAGCTGGTGTGGTGAACAATCAGATAATCCTTTTCGGGCCCCTTTGGCTTCCTCACAAAATTGTTAAAGAGGGTTAACAATATAGAACAATAAATACTAATTATTCGACATATGAAAACCATTCTCAATGAAAGGACATCAACGTCAAAATATGAGTTTACTTGGGATGTTGAAATTGTCTTGACTGAAATTTTATCCTTGGGTCAACATGAAGCTTTAGACATTAAAAACCTTTCATGGAAGTTAGTGATGTTGTTGGCTCTATCTTCAGCTGGTAGAACATCTAAAATAGGCATGTTAAATTGTAAATATGTGAAACAACCAGGTTCACAAGTACTGTTTGAGTTACCAAAACAAACCAAAACTTGTCGTCCTGGTTCAAAAACTAAATCAATAGCTTTCAACTCTTTCCCTAATGAAAAGAGTTTATGTGTTATTACTTGCATTAATGACTATATGTCTCGATCACAATCATGGAGAGAACATGGAGATAATATTGACAGATTGAAAGATTGTGGTTCCCTTGAGTGTTGTTTAACCTCATCATCATATAGTTCCTTCATCAGTTGCAAGATGGTTAGAAGAGACACTAAAAACATCTGATTTCTCAATCCTTTTTACTGGTCATTCAACACGTTCCGCCTCTATTTCGAAGACAAAACGCGTTGGATTATCTACCCAAGATAAAATAAATCAGGCAAAATGGACCAATGAGTCCACTTTTATGAGATTTTACTGTAAACCTGTAATTTCCAATAATTTTCAACTAGGTAAGCTTTGAACTAACACTGGAATATCTTGTTGAGGTTATGATATGAAAAATGGAATTTCATGGAGTGTGCAAAATGAAATTCAAATTTATAATTGATTTAAAAGTGTTCCCTCTCTTCCTCACCTTTTATCACTTTAATTATTATCGGTTATTATTTTTTATTTACTAGATTTACCCACTATTCACATCTTTCATTCTATCACTGTATTTTGCAGATCTGGGAAGTAAACCAGGAAGCAGGGATGAATTCCTTTTAGTCCAAGATGTAGTGACCAAGAAAGATTGATGACCAAGCTAGTTAAGTTTGGACCAGGATTATCAAAATAAATGATATTAAATGTTTTCTTTGTTTACAGTAATTATGTATTTCAGTGTTCTAAAATAGGGTACAAAAATAAAAGAAATGCACAAATGTTAACAGGTTTAAAAAATCAGCAAGAAGTAAATAATTTAGAAATGTGGATTAGTATAATATATGTGAGACAATTATCCATTAAAGGACATGTTTTCTTCAACGGGGCTAATTGTCAGTTGTTTCCTGAATATCATTTCTGATTAATTTTTGTTAGGCCGTTGTTTAAACTTCGCAGTCAAATTTCTTTTTTCTCTTGACTGGGCGCTCTTCAGAAAGAGAATGAGGAAATGCACGTGGAACATGTATTATCTTAGGGACTGGCTAGTCAGGGTACGTGCGCAGCAAGAGAGTAGACTTTTATATCTTGTTTCAGTTATCCATAAAATTAAATTCCATTTCGCACACTTCGTGTGCTTATGCAATTCCAAATTCTTAGTTAGATATGCGATATTAGGCAAAATCACCCCTAGATAATGTTTTTCGTCTAGAGTTCTAATATGAAGACGAAATATTCATAGTGTATAGGTATTTAATGAGAACTTTAGGAAAACTATGTTACGAAATATGTCAGTCCAAGAAATAACGCTCAAAAACTGGTAATAACTTCGATGACTAGCAGCCTACTGACAGTGCTAGAAACTCAAAATATTATTTTTCAATTTTGTCTGTCCGAAACTTCTGTTTTACCTACCTTCTTCATAACCAATGACAGCGTAGTGTGTATTAATATTTGAATACTTTAGGAATTTTTTTGCAATCTAACTCTTCTATAGAATTCCGATAATCAAATTTCTAGGATTGATTATGATGTAACAAGTCAGGACACACATGTACAAACACTTATATTTTATAATGAGTAACCAAAGTTACCAGACCGATTGCATCAATACGGATCTCGTTTGTTTTCATATTGTCATTTTGGGTCATTTTATAGCTGACTATGCGGTAGGGGATTTTCCCATTGTTGAAGGCAATACGGCGATCTATAGGTGTCAGACCACCAATTAAAAATCCCTATCTGTTCAACCAAATTTTGCAATTTTCACAGCTTTCTAAATATTTTACCTTAAGTTTAACTTCAAGGAAACCAGATATATCCTGAATTGTACATGGATCACCTTCCTACATGCCAATTTTCAACCAATGTTTAAAGTCTTGTAACAAATTTCTGATTTTGAAAAGACAGGTACTACCAAAATAACTCCCGGTTTTCTGGAAATCTTAAATTAGTGTACTATGTAGCGCATTAATCCTGAATTTTTAATGCAAACGCATAGACAAGTGAATTTTGGCTCAAAATGGTCTAAATATATTTCCCTTTCACCAAAAGTTTCATTTCTGCAAATTTGTTGGTTAGTTTAAGTAAACAATGACATCAAAAGCACTATTTTGTGTCAAAGTAGGACTACTTTTACATACGTTCTAAATTGGAGGGAGTAATTGGTGGTCTGACACCTAAAGAGCCAAAAAAGTTGCTCAGAAATCTTTGCTTTGCTTTATTCTTAATCCTTAGTCAATTTGAAGTCAGAAACATCCTATCTGAGCATAATGTGACTTATATTACAAATTTCACAGCTCAATTTAAACTGACTGTAATGTATGACTTTGATAGAAAATACTTGAAAATTTCATTTTGGACTACAGGAACATAAACTTTCAATATCAAGATCAGTTTTGTTGATTTTTTTCTTGTTTGTTCTACTTCTTAAAAGACTTTCCACAATTTTTACAATGGGTTAAGTAAAAAATTCAAGGTATTGAAGAGTCAAGGAATATTGACCCCCCTTTTTTACACCTGGTGTAAGTAATGGGACTATTAAATGATCAAAAGTGCAGTCATGGTCATTTAAATGTTTTTATTTTCTATCAGTTAATACAACTTAAGGCATAAAACTTTCATTTGAGATAATAAATGGGATTTTTGTGAGTTTTTGCAATGTTTACATCAGGCTATGTTATCTGCCAAATACATGCTATGACGCAATGATATAAGGGATAAAAATCAAATAATTTCATTAAATCTTGATGACAAGAACTTTTTTTGGTGGTAAAATAACCATGTTTTAATGTTAATACCACAGAAACATCTTGCTGTGCATTTATAACAATTTGGGACATTTTTTTATGTGAAAGCATATTGTCAGGGTGGGAAAAGCTAAAAATAGCACAAATTCAGGTCTAAGGCTCTAAATTTGCAATATGTGACTTTTTGCCCCCAAAAAGATTGAAATGTGACTACTATCACTTCATATGATCAGTTAAGTAAAAAAAATCAATTGTTTTCTGAATTTGGGGTTTCACCGCATTTCCCTTAAAGGTGTCAGACCACCAATTAAAAATCCCTATCTGTTCAACCAAATTTTGCAATTTTCACAGCTTTCTAAATATTTTACCTTAAGTTTAACTTCAAGGAAACCAGATATATCCTGAATTGTACATGGATCACCTTCCTACATGCCAATTTTCAACCAATGTTTAAAGTCTTGTAACAAATTCCTGATTTTGAAAAGACAGGTACTACCAAAATAACTCCCGGTTTTCTGGAAATCTTAAATTAGTGTACTATGTAGCGCATTAATCCTGAATTTTTAATGCAAACTCATAGACAAGTGAATTTTGGCTCAAAATGGTCTAAATATATTTCCCTTTCACCAAAAGTTTCATTTCTGCAAATTTGTTGGTTAGTTTAAGTAAACAATGACATCAAAAGCACTATTTTGTGTCAAAGTAGGACTACTTTTACATACGTTCTAAATTGGAGGGAGTAATTGGTGGTCTGACACCTAAAATTGTAAATTTATCTGTCAATTGGTCTTTTCTGTCGAGTTGTTTCATTGGAAATGATACCACATTTGTTTTTATTTTGCAAACATATATCTGTCCATATAAACATAAAACAAATGTGCGTCTTATCTCAGCTCAGGAGATGGTTCCACAAAACGTTATGTATTACTCAATAAGAGGACCCATTACGTTCCCTTGTGAAAAAATATTAATTAAACAAATAACTGTTCAATCTTTATTGCAAATTAGTTAACTGCAGGTTCGAACAATATTCGTCTTTAAGAAAATAATAATTATTAAAATATTTTATTACTTTATCACATGCAACAAGTTGCCATTTGACAGTTTGAAAGTTCAGCATAACTTAGTATGTGCTTCTTATGGATATTAACTCAAGAACAGCTATATTGTTAGATTGATTTGATGCATATGAAAATGTGATGCATATTTAACAAGATGTTGAAAGTGATGTTAGTAAATAAGTGTCAACTTAGAAACAAATATGCTTTTATATGGGGACGAAGTCCCCAACAACAGTAGAAAAATCAATAAAAAAAAAATCATTGTACTAATGAAATCAAAATCTTTCAATTTTTTTAATGTCAGGTTTCGAATTCCCACATCTGGGCAGAAATCTACAATGTACTTCCTTTTTCCGGTCTCGTTTGTATGAAACTTTGAGTTAAATATATATTTATCAGTCTAGTATAAAATAGGAAGGAACGCAATACCAATTTCATTCCTTGATATAAAAAAACGTTACCTTATGATAGCGTTTTTTTGTTTACATTGCATATGATGTCATTACTTAAATAACATCAAAACTAGAATTCCTAACAACAGAGCCAAAATCGGAAACGTTACGGTATTTCCGTTTCTTTTTTTTAACTAATATTTTAGTTACAAAAAAATAATTCATGCAGACTTCGTCCCCATTTGCAGGTAATGCCTGCCTCATATTATAACACTACAAACCAATAAAAGTCTGAAATGGCCTATATCTGTACTCGACTGTACTGATTTTTACTCGACCAGTCTGAATTGGTCTGAAATTAACTTGATAATACTCGATTGTAGTATAAAACCATACTTAACAGTCTGAATTTGTACTTGACCAGTAGTTAACCATTTTATACAAGTCTGAACCATACTCGACCTAGTCTGAACCGTCTCGACATAGTCTCAACCATACTCGACCAAGTCTTAACCAACCTAGACCTATTCTTTGTATCTATCAACTGATTTTTTTAGGAAATATTTTTAATAAAAATAAAATTAAAAAAATGTATTCAATATAGTATTAAAATTTCATAATAATCAATCATAATATAACTTCAACACAATATTAATCAACACTTACATAACTAAATACATCAACTTCAAAATTTAAATAAAACAAGCTGATCAATAAATCTAAAAAATGAATTGTGGCTAATATTTTCAATATTATTCAAAATTTTATGAATTTTATGAATATTTTGGAAGTATTTTATGGTAACTAGACCATTTTCACCATTAACTTCAGCGAAGTATAGATTTATGGTGTCAGTTGAGTCAAGTTAATAATGCAGTGAATATTTTTGTTGTATTATATATTTTATATATATATTGAAGACCTGTTGGTGACCTTCTGCTGTTGTTTTTTTCTATGGTTGGGTTGTTGTCTCTTTGACACATTCCCCATTTCCATTCTCAATTTTATATATAATAGTATATGAAACAACTTAATAATTTTAAAAGAAATGAGACCTTAATTGTTTTGTTTTATTAAACCAAGAATTTAATATAATCATGATAATTTTCAAAGCAATTCTTGATAACCTTTTTAAAAAAAGAAATATGCTCTAAAATAACAGTAAAAAATTATTTAAATTAGTTTTTAATTAGCTAATTACCTCATTACATGTGTGTTTTACAGGTAAAAAGAAAGACATATTTTCTTAAATTCATGTATTACTTATCTAGTATATTCGAAAGGCCTTGCTATTTAAGTTAAACAGGATGTTGCAATTTTGAATAAATGTTATTTAGAAGTTAATACCTCTGACCAGGTGTGATCTTATTTATGAGTTTGCCCAAAGCAGAGGTAATACTTCATATTTCACTACTAATCAATTTTATTAATTTATTTAATTTTATTCCTTTTTAATATAAATTATATATAATATATTTGTTTATTCTAAATATAATATTAGATATAATTATTATATAAGGTTCAACAATTTATAAATTTTGTTGGCTGTTGTTATATATGTAAGTTAAGAAGAAATTTATTTTGACAATTAAAAAAGTAGAGGTTATTTGGTCTAGTGTGGTTCAGACTGGTCGAGTACTATTCAGACCTTTGGTTAAGTATGGTTTAGACTGGAAAAATAGGTCGAGTACAGGTCGATAATGGGTTAAGACTGTTTCAGACTGGTCGAGTAATAGTTCAGACTATTTTCAACGGCAAAGATAAGGGTCAAGTACGATTCAGTACGGTCGAGTATGATTCAGACTGGGTCGAGTAGTATTAAGTAAAAGTCAGACCAATTCAGACTGGTCGAGTAAAAATCAGTACAGTCGAGTATAGATATAGGCCATTTCAGACTTCAATGGTTTGTAGTGTAATGTTCCACTAGAAAGATTTAACAAAGATAAGTAAAAGTCTAATGTTTACGGATATCAATTTTTACAATTGTTCAAAAACTTGAATTTGTTTAAATCAAATGGGAGCAATAGATATATTGGTAGAATAACATCAGCTGGTTGTAACCTTATTGATTATTTGATTGTATGTTCTGAAATTCTCCTCTTTATTGTAGATTGTAACGTCCCTGGCTTTGACCCATTTTTTTCGAACACCCCCTCACGCCTTTATTTTACTATAAGAGAGGGACGAAAGATCCCAAAGGGACAGTCACACTCATAAATCTAAAACAAACTGACAACGCCATGGGTAAAATGAAAAAAACAAATAGAAAAACAACAGTACACATGACACAACATAAAATGTAACACTAGAGTAGTTCATGAAAACCTGACA
This sequence comes from Mytilus edulis, assembly GCA_019925275.1. Taxonomy (NCBI): domain Eukaryota; kingdom Metazoa; phylum Mollusca; class Bivalvia; order Mytilida; family Mytilidae; genus Mytilus; species Mytilus edulis. The sequence goes on along the minus strand of CM034360.1, from coordinate 61,404,461 downwards.
ACAATTGCCACAGATGGGTTAATGGTAAACGTGATATTTTAATAAATGCTTTTATTGATCAACAAGATAGTATTGATTCTATTCTGGTGAATCTTAAAGAGGTGAATATCCCAACTGAAGATGAAATCAACAATATTGTTATCAAATATCAAATATATTTGTTAGTACTGCTAAAAGGACTTTTAACAAAAAAACAATTAAGTCATGACGTCGATAAATCAAAATGTGATCCCTGGTTTACTACCAAATGCCATGAAAATATTTCATAGAGCAAAACGCAAATACAGCTGGATAAGAAACGAATAGAATACAGTAGAAATGAAAAAAAGCCAGTAAACTATACAACAGAGAGCTTCATAAAGGCTTCTCTGATTACTCAGAGTTTAAAAAAAAAAAATCTATGTTCAACCCAAAGAATTTTGAAAAATTATTAATAAATGTAGCGGCAAACATAAAAAGAGCACGTCTGAAGTTGGCTTGAATGAACTTTTTGATTATGTTTTTTAAAAACATAGCAAAGATGATGAAGCAAACAATAAAGATTCTAATTTTAACTTTGAATTTGAAACTGAACAAAGTCAGCACATTCATGATATTTTGAACAGGCCAATAGATGAAGAAGAATTCTTAGGAGCTATTAAAAATTGTCACAATTCGAAGGCACCCGGCCTTGACGATATTGTAAATGAGTAAATTAAATCCACATCTGATTATATGATTTCGATATACACCAAACTTTGTAATTTGATATTATATAATGTTTTAATACCCGAGTCGGGAACCATTGGTTATTAAACTATATGCAAAACCAAGGGTGATCCAAATGATGCAGACTCTTTTCAAGTCATTGCCCTAAGATCAAACATCGGCATACTATCTACATCTATAATGAACACGATATTTACAAAATTTGCCGATGAGGGACGAAAAATACCAAAGGGACAGTCAAACTCGTAAATCTAAAACAAACTGACAACGCCATGGCCAAAAAAGAATCATCATTTTGTAATATAAAGGTGTTAAAAAATATTGCTCTATCTTTTAGGAATGCAGAACAAATATTGTACATAGCTGTATTGCTCATTTTAAGTTAATGATGCGCATTTGTATATTGTAGCGGCAATTTACTTTTGAATACGTGTACTAAATTCCTCTTGTAACACTATACGTGTCCGAGAGTTTGCAATAAAGAATTTGAACTTGAACTTTGCTATTACGGCTACATTGACACCTGTTTTTATTAAATTATGATAACGATTTTGCAAATGTAATCTGAATATAAAATTCAATCGTAATGGTAGTCAATGACTAATTTTTATACTCTTGATTTGTAATATCTAAAATAATACATAGAGAACAAACTTTACCACTATCGATAGTGAGTAAGCAGTATAGGTTAACACTAGCAATTTCTTAATTGTTACTGTTTTCAACAAACGCTTCTACCTTATCAATTGCTCTTTCAACCCTTTCTTTTTATTTTAATAGCATATTCTTTGTCTCCTTTACTTTTTAGCTGACGTGGCCCAGTTTACGATAATTGTTCATCTTTATCATGATAGCTTTTCTCGTCACTTGGCGTTCGGTGTCGTCCGTCGTCGTGCGTCGTCGTAATCTTTAATATAAATCTTCTCCTTTTAAACTACTGAGTCAAATTTATTCAAACTTAGCTACAATCAGCAGTGGAGTATCTTGTTTAAAAATGTGACCGTAGACCCAGCCAACCAACCAAGATGGCCGCAATGGCTAAAAATAGAACAAAGGGGTAAAATGTAGATTTTGGCTTATAACTCTGAAACCAAAGCATGTAGAGCAAATCTGACATGGGATAAAACTGTTTCTTCAAGAAAGATTTATCTGCTCCAAACTGATGAATCGGGCAACTACATTGTAGTTGTTGGGTTGCTGCCATTGAATTGGTAATTTTATTTGCCGTAACGGTTATTAGTTATTTTCTTGAATAAATTAATAGATACAGATAGACTGTAAACAGCAATAAGGTTCAACAATTTAAGATCTACAAATATGTCAACATGACCAAAATGGTCAGTTGACCGCTTAAGGAGTTATTGTCCTTTAAAGTCATTGTTTACCAATTTTTCAAAAAGTTTCTCCTCATAAACTACAGGGCCAAATTTAACCAAACTGAGGGACAATATTTATTAGGGTACTTAGTTTTTAACATTTGTGCAGTAAGGAGTTATTGCTTTTTATAGTCAATTTTTAACAATTTTCATTAGTTTGGTAAATATTTGAAAATGTTTACAACATATTTTCCTCTGTAACTAATGGGCCAAATTTATTAATGATAGAGAAAAACACATTATCATCATCAAAACACTATTTTTTCATGAATCCATCTATGTCCTTTGTTTAATATGCACATAAACCAACGTGAGCGACATAGGCTCTTAAGAGTCTCTAGTTTTTCTAATCGCAATACACGTTCGACTATTCTATAGCATATTACACACACACCTTTACCGTATTCGATTTCCACGTACAACTTCTTTGTGTATGATATAGGAAAGGTTTGTTGGCAATTTCTGTTTTGATTAGTTAATTTATTATTAATTGCCACTCCTTCGCTTGTTGTGTTTAACTACATATATATTATCTTCTAAATAATAAAATTGAGGATAGAAATAGGAAATATATGAATGGGAAGAAAATCTTATCAAAGAGGCAATAACAGCCGACGGATACTAATGGGATTCAATGCAGCGAGAAAATTCCGCATTCCGAGTGGATCTCAACTAGCTTCTACATAAAAACACAGCATACACATAGAACATTACAGTTTAAAAGAAGTCCAAGCCCGATGGCAGAATAGGTAACAAAATAAACTGAATAAAATGACATTGCTATATAAATAACAAAGTATTACTAATAATTACTGACATGCCAGCTCCAGACATCATAACTAGTTGAACAATTAATTTTTCATCATATAAAAATGAAGCTCAGTACTTACTGTTAGGTATTTAAAATCAAAACATCATACCATCATATTTTGTTTTAATTTCTGGACATACTTTAGGACAACATCAATATAAAATTACTCTTACGCTCAAACGATTTTAAAATGTTCAATGAAAATTTGATTTGCATATAAGGAACAAAACTAAACTCACCTTGGCAAACAATCCATTCTCCATTATCTGTTCTAATTTGACATCTTTTGATAATATCGATTCCATCCGTGCTGTTTTGCTCTGTTTCAAAGCCGCCCCCAAGTAATCTTTGCACTAGACTTGACTTGCCAACACCATCTTTTCCAATCACCTGAATTCTAACATAACGTCTGATCTCTGTTCCAGATTGTATTGCATCCATAAATGTATTCCTAGCTGTAGCGTCTATATTTTGAAACAAAATCAAAATAGTTATGTAAAATTTCAAAATTTGTTATTGTTCTTATTAATCACTAAAAGGCAAATAACGACGTCGGTTTTTATTGTTGAAATTTTTCTAGAACTTTCATTATCAAACCAACACATTTTAATGAGGTTCTTGTGAAAATTTTACCGAATTTTAGTTGTTTTTGTTTTAGTATTAGGAGTCAATATATCATCATCGTGTTTGTTGTTTGTTGTCTCAATGAAGTACACAATACATGTCAATCCTCCATTTTCAAATATTGCACAAACCAGAATTTGAGTAAGGATTTGAAATGAAAGATGTCGAATGACCCTGAAATTGTGAATTTAAACAACCAAATAATATAACTGTAGTACCTCAGGGTCATCGGTGGTGCTCCACTGATGGGGAGGCAGATCCGGAAGACGAGAGAGCCTCGTTTCGGATCTGTTGGCAGTCGAAATCTTGAAGCAGAACCACAAAGCCACAACGCTGATTCTAGCCGATTCACTAACATAGTGATTTACAGTAATTAGTGCAAGATATCGCCACGGTTAGTTTGAGAAAGCTTACATTGGCGGTGCGAGCATTTGTTTTCGAACCAATTCACTCGGGGAGTCGAATTATACATCGAAATTGCAATTTTCAAGGGGCCAAAACAGCACCTTCATTTTGTTTTTAGGGATCCCTGACAGGTCACCTATTTTCAGTTTTCGCTAACCATAGCTTTGCTAGGTTAGTATTATTGGGAGGGAAAGTACAAGCACCGGGAAGGGAACCTTGTGTGGCTAAGTTTAAGTCACCGTTTTTTATTTTTGAGGGATTTTTTCATACTTGGCCGTTTGCGGAGCCCTTGTAGGAACAAGTGTGAACCCCTTACTTGTTCTGCAAAACCCTTGTAGGTAATTTTGTAAACCCCAATCCAATTTCCGCCGCGTATTGCACTCAGTTGACCTACGCAGTTCAACTTCCATTTGCAACCATAATTTGCTTATAACTCAGGGAAGAAAACACAAGGGGCCCTGTGTTTACAATGTTACAACGTCCAGGGATAAACGGTGGACTCTATCAAAAAAAAAAATCTATTTTATATGTTTTTCCATACATAAGTTATACATTCATATTAATTACACAGATTGAGTTTGCGTATAAAATGTTCACAATATTCTACAGTAAATAAAATACATTAAAAGTCCCCCAAAACACACTACAATCTACACAATAATTTACCTTCACTTATATAATTGGCATTTAATTTTTTGTACTTTTAACACCTGGATTACATTATTATGTGTCGGTCAGTGGTTTTATAGGTCACATGCTCGACCTTGTAAATGCGTGTATTGTATATTTCTATCGTTGGATGTATTATGTTCTAAAAAGGAAAAGAAAGTAAGTACAAATTATTTCGTCACTTACTAATGTATAAGATTTATTATAAGTTTTATTTCAGCTGCAAAATTTTCTTTTTTGGATGATAATGATTTGTTCATAGATTCAATTAAACTTCCCAGTTCCCGTTTTGCATAATGCTATCAATTGACTGGAAGTAAAACTTTTAGACTGATATTTGATTATATTCCTACATTTCCAAATAATCCATTTAACTGTATTCATAATCGTATTTGTTATGACATTGTACTTTTTGTTGTAATCGTACATTCCTAGCATGATAAGTTCTTCGCTCAATGGAATATATACTGTGTTATTTAGTACATTATATGTTTTAAGCGCATCAAAAATGTGTTCCCAAACAACCGTTATAATGTTACAGCTGTGAAAAAGATGTGTGAGAGTTTCGTTTTTTGTTTTACAAAAATGGCATTTGCCTTTATTTGATTTGCCCATTCTAAATAGTTTTTGCTCCGTATAGATAATGTTATGAACAATTTTCCAGCTAATTTGATTTGCTTTCCTAGAGGACATACTTTTATTTATATTTATCCAGATCTTTTTCCACGGTAATTCCGAATTATACTGAATATTCCATTTTATTTGACAGTTTGGAACTATATCTACATTTAACGAATATTGGATTAATTTCAAAGATATCTCACTTGGGATTACTACTTTATACTGTTTATCGTAAAATTCTAATGTATTTTTAATATAATAACCATTTTTGGGGGTTGTGGATCAACGTGGACGTTTTTTAGTCTGTCCTTGAACAATTGAGGAATAGCTAATTTCAGCCTTGCCCATTCCGAGATCCAGTTTCTCTTATCTTTAAGAGTATTGTATATAAAGTTGTCGCTTTTGATGTTTTTCGTTTCTTCATCCCAAATATCTTTTATTGTATGAATTCCACTTTTTCCGAAGTTAGCGAAAAAATAGGTTTTTTATTGTATTGAATTTTTATGTTTCCAAAAAGTTGTTGGTGTAGGATATCGTTTTTATTTATTGGACTTTGTATACTTAAAAATTTTGACCACGTTTTAATTAACTCAAGATAGTATTTTGGAAAATTTTCCATTTGCAATCCTCGTAAGTCCGAACACTTTGCTAAAAAAATTTTACAATTATATTTGATATCAAACTTCTGTAGCCACCATTTGGCTATTGTGTTCCAGTTATCGGTTTTTGATCTTAAAATCTTTTGCATACTTTTGATTTGTTTGGATTAATGAACGAGTCTATATTGATCATACCAATCCCCCCTTCTTCTAACGGTAAGCAACACACGTCCCTTTTAATTAAATTTACTTTCCCCTCCCATATAAAATGCCACATGACATTGTTTATTTCTTTTTTATATTTTTCAGGTATACCTCGCATTTCGATTTCGAACCCTATTTTAGAAATGATCGATGATTTTAATATTAAGACTCTGCCCTTCAATGTTAGGTCACGAGATTTCCAAACCTCAAGACACGCATTAATCTTCTTTATTTTTTCTAACCATATAGCTTCTATATCAACACTATATCCATGAATGACTCCCAATGCTTTAATTGGTTCGCTAGACCACCTAATTGTTTTATATTTTGGTGTTTTATTTTTCCAACGACCCAAATATACCCCTACAGTTTTTTCATAATTTATCTTAGCACCCGATGCTTTCTCATATATTTCTAAAACCTTGAATGTTTCCTCTATTGATTCCTCTGTTCTATTAAAAAATTGTGTATCGTCTGCAAACATGTTAATCTTAACCTCTTTCTTTTCATTTTCTATGTCAGGGTGGGGTAAATTTATTCCTTGAATTTTCGGATTAGCCCTAATTGTGGCTGCCATCGGCTCTGCTTGTAAAATGTATATAGCATCGGCGATATTGGACAGCCCTGACGGATTGATCTAGAAATTGGGACGTATCTTGATTGAAAACCGTTAGTCATTAAACAAGTTTTAGCATTTTTTAGTAACATTTTAACCCATTCCCGAAAATTTTCCCCAAATTGAAATTTTTCTAAACATGCATCTAACCATTCCCATTCTGCATAGTCAAAAGCTTTTGTTTGATCAAGAAAAAGGATTGATCCTTCCTCGTTTTCCATATCTATAAAATCGAAAATATCTTGCAGCATTCTATTAGAATCAAAAATATTTCTGCCCTTAACAAACCCTTTTTGATCTGTTTCTATAATTGATGGTAGAACTATTTTCAAACGTTCAGCCAGAATTTTTGAGCAAATATAGTCTACATTTAATAATGTTATAGGTCGCCAGTTTTTAATATCCTCCCTCTCCCCACTTTTATATAATAGGCTTATCATTCCAAGTCTCTGCGATTCGGAAAGTGTTTTATCAAAAAAGGTTTCTTTTAATATTTGCGTAAGCTCATCCTGTATCACAAACCAATATTCCTGATAAAATTCTGCAGTTATGCCATTTTCCCCTGGTGATTTATCCCTTTTCATTAATTTAATTGCTTTGAAAATTTCATCTTTTGTAATTTCACTATCACATAACCGTTTTTCTGCTTCAGATAGAGTTTTACTTACATTATATAGTAATTTTTCCCCAGCCTCTCTATTACAACCCCCCGAGGTAAAAAGTTTCTCATAATATTTTAATTGCTCGCCTAAGATTTCATTAATATTATTTTTGTATGTGCCATTTTCGGCTTTTATTTTTGACCATAGTTTTTCTTTTCCTCGTTTTTGTTCTAATCTGAAAAAATAATTTGTGGATTTTTCACCTTTTTCATACCAATTTATTTTTGATCTTATGCGTGCTGCTTCTGCATTTTGTTCGTTATATTTATATATATCTTTTATTTCAGTTTTTCAACTTAATTCAGATTTTGTTGTGTTCCATCATTTTCTAACAGATTTTCTAATTTATCTTCCCAATTTTTAACTTCATTTTCATTTAATCTAAGTTTCTTTGAAACCGTTATTGTTATGTCCTTTATTTTAGTTTTTGTTAAATCCCAGAACTCCTTTTTATCTTTAAAATTATTTATGTTAAGTTTCCAAGATTTCCAAAATGTTTCAAAAGTGTTTTTGAAAAGGTCGGTTTTAATTATACTATTGTTCATTTTCCAGTAACCCGGGCCTCTTTCTGGTTCGACGATGTTCATAGTAATTGTTACGCCGTCGTGATCGCTGAAGGGAAAATAAACAATTTTTGCATTGTTTACTCTACAATCGATATTCTCACTGGTGAATATATAATCTATTCTCGAGTATGATTGACCCCTTGAAAATGTATATTGTTTTTTGTTTGGATATCTGAGACGCCAAATGTCCGTCAGTTCATTTTTTTCAATGAAATTTTTTAGTTCATAATTTCCCGCATCTTCACGTTTGGGCATATGTTTTCTATCTAATTTCCTATTTAGACAACAATTAAAATCTCCCATAACGTAATTCACAATATCATTTTCTTTATCTATTTTTAACTTATTAAAGAAATGTTTTCTTTCTATGCCATTATTAGGGGCGTAGATATTAAAAATTCTAATAGTTTCGTTTGAGTCTAATTTGAATTCAACTATTCATTTCCTTCCCTCTGCATCTTTATATTTTTCAGTAATGTTTATATCTAAATTTGGTTTCAATAAAATTGCTACCCCTTTGGAAACGGAAGTCCCGTTACACCAAAAACTTAAACCTCCCCATTCTTTTTTCCATTCATTTTATACAAATTTTTTGCAATGAGTTTCCTGCAAACATATAAAATCAAAATTCTTTTTTTGACACCATTGAAATAATGCATTTCGTTTTGACTTATCTCCCATACCGTTTGCGTTTAATGAAACTAAACGAATAGACATACTTTATGGGAAAAATATATATTTATATTATTGTCTTCAAAATTCTGAATATTTAGTTTGCTATACAGTTCACCGATTTCATTTATGTTATACAACATAATAAAAGTCCAACCTATATTCAATATATTTACAATAAATGAATTTGCATGTACACTTGCAATGCATTTTTTTTAGAGTTATCTCCCATACCATATATTTCATATATAATTATTATCTGCCTACTTATTTCACCAACAAATACACATATTTGTATCACTAACATAATACAGTTCAATAAGTAAGTGTCAAATTAAAGCAGCACACGCATTCCACATACACTTGCCATTTTATATACACTCCTCTGGGGTCAACTTATAAGCTTGATTCCCAGTTAAAAAAAGTTGTGTTATTATAAAACCATACAAAACAGTCCAATATTATAAATACCCCTTTTCAGTGGATACCCTTGTCAAAGCCCTAAATCAAACCTAAATTGTTTATTGTTTATTTATTGTGTTCCCATTAAAGTGTAACCATGGCTAGAGTCCACATAAACTCTGCCACTTTTGAGGAGTTGTTATCAATTCCAGGAGTGGGGGGTAAAATTGCAGCAAAAATTTGGGAATTGAGGGAGGATAAGGGAATTCTGGAGTTGGAGGTCCCTTATATGAGAATAACTGAGGCAGCTCTGGAATCTATGGATTTAAGTACCTCTCTGCCACCCAACAGGGGGTCTAATAAATTTTGCAAGGAGGAGATAGGGCATCAGGAAAAGGTGCAACCGATTGATAGCCTCATACAGGCAAGGGGTAGGGGGCAAACTGCAACTTAGTATCCCAGTCAATCAGGAGAAACACCCAGAGCCAGGGAGTCAGTGTCCACATCTCCATCCCAGCATCTCAATTTTCAAGATAGTGGGGAACTTAACCGGGGGTTCAGGGAAGACATGGGGACCCACCAGGACCAATGGGACAGGCCCATGAGTGCTTATGGGAGATTACAGGTATGAAGGGGAAACACCTCGGTCTAGATATAACAATGCCGGGGATACAGGAAGGGAAAGAGGGGTTTTTCAAAACCGGTATACTGATAATGAGGGTCCAAGGCTTAGAGATGCCCAGATGGAGAGTGAGGCTCCGGCATCGAGGCACGCCAGTAGCATAGGGTACCCCACCGTGTCAGGGGAACCCAGACGGGGATATGGGGACCAGAGAAGCTCTCGTCGGGATGCATATGACCACCAGGTGAACATGGGAGGGTCAGATAACCAAAGACAAAGGGGTCTACGGGGGTTAGACCTCCAATCCTACAAAAGAGCCTCAAGTATGATGGGAAAACTAATTGCCAGGCTTTCTATGCCAAATTTTCCCGATTATGACAGGTCAGTGGGTGGTCTTCAGGGGAGTGCAAGGATCAATTGTGCTGGTCCCTTGATGGGAAACCCAGTGAGTGTTATGCCTTGCTCGTGGAAAGAAGGGGTGACTTGTCTTATGAGGACTTGGTGGGTAAGTTGGCCAAACGATTTGGGTTCAATGAGTTGCCAGAAACAGCCCAAGTCCAATTTAACATTGCCAGGCAGAGTGGGGATGAAACCTTACAGGACTGGGCCGACAGGGTCCAATCCCTTGCCACAAAAGCCTTCCGTCACCTTCATGAGGATCATATGTACCAACAAGCCATCATGAGATAAGGGCCTCAGATAAGGAGGGGGGAATGTTGGCCTCCAATGCCAAACCTAAGAGTATTGAGGAGGCAGTGGATAAAATCCGTTGGCACCAACATAACCACCAAGCCATATACGGCCGTAGTGCCCGAAAAGAAGTAAAAAGTGTAAGTCCTGAGACCAGAGGCAGGGGTGGGGATCACTATACTGTATGTTCCACATCAGGACCAGTCTCCAATAATGCTCCTTCCAAAATTATCCCCAAAGAACATTATCCTAAAGATGTCCAGGATTTGAAGGACCAATTTCATGCCTTCAAGGGGGAGGTAAGCGGAACCCTGGGCAATATCATGTCTGAAATACAAAAGCTATCTTTTGCTGTCCGCAATAGTGCTAGGCCCCCATCCAGAAGCCCCTCCCCTCGTGTCGGTAATGGTGGTTGTTTCCATTGCGGGGAGGCAGGCGACTTTAAAAGGGAATGCCCGAAGTTTCAAAGGTCTAATTCTCCTCGACCTGGGGAAAAAAGGTAACCTTCCAGGACAACAAGGGTCCGTTAAACTCCAACGGGTCGACTCAAGAGGTCTGAGTCTGGCCCCTAAACCACGGAGTATAAAAGACCTCGTGATAAGCCATAAACCACCTTACTTAACTAAGGAGGGTACTATCAGTCAAATAGAAATGATACCGGGGGACCCATTAGTCATTTCAGAGGAAGTAATTTCCCCACTTGTGCAGGAATGCCTAGAGGAACAGTCCCATTCCGAGGAACTAGGGGTCACTAAATCATTATCTCCCGTCCCACCAGACATAACGTTCACAAAGGAGATAGACCTAGCTCGAACAGAAAACCCAATAGAAGGGTCTAAGAGGGAACCCATCAGTCTCATTGCCTCGGACATGTCTAAATCGGGGTCACAAGACGAAGAGTCTGGGGAGGAAGGGGAACAAACACTGTGCGATAGCTCAAACAGTGATGGGGAGGGGGACTTGGTGACAGAGGGGGAAAGAGAAATGATAACCATAAGTCAGTTAACGGGGGGGACTATGTATCGGGTGCCTGTGGTAGTCCAGGGTCACAGGGTCGATGCTGTTGTGGACACAGCAGCTCAGATTACCCTAATATCAGAGGAAACGTACAAAAGTTTAAAGGAGCCACCTCCTATTCTGAAAGAGGTGGTGATGAACACTGCAGGAAAGGGCCTACACATGAATGGTTTTGTTGCTGGGCCTTTTTATATTAAGTTGGGGAAACAAGAATTCACATGGGACATATATGTAGCACCAATTGGGGATCAGATGCTTTTGGGAATAGACTTCTTAAGGAAGCAGGGCATCTCACTTGACCTGCATAGGAATCAATTGTCCATTCACGGAGAGGTCATCCAAATGTCATGGGGTCAGGCCAGTTCATTGCCCCAAACAACTGAGGTACGGGCGGGAAAAAATCACACAGTCCCAGCAAATTCAGTTCAAAGAGTAATGGGAGTGTTGGCCAAACCCATGGGCCGAGAATACATCATTAAGGCAAAGACTGAGGGCTGTCTGCTCATAACCAGAACCTTACATGATGGGGGTCAAGATCCGGTGTTGTGTCTGATAAACCTCACCGACAGTCCCCTGGTGATCTCAAAGGGGGACTTACTAGCCCAAGCTCAGGAAGTCGACATGGGGGAACCCCCGGGCCCTAAAGTGTGCAAGATGGGGGTTGCTGGAGATGTTAATGAAAAGTCGTTGCCCCAACACTTAGATGTTCACTAGGTCCTGTGAGGATTTGTCCAAAGGGGAGGAGGAGACCTTGTGTTCTCTGTTACAGGAATTTCAGGATGTCTTTGCTAGCAGTGACTTGGACCTGGGCCATTTCACGGCCTTGGAACATGGCATTGACACCGGGAATCACCCCTATTAAACAGCGAATCCGGCGTACACCCTTAGGTTTTGCCAAAGAAGAGGAGGCCCATTTGGAAAAAATGTTACCGTCTGGGGTAATTCAGCCATCCGTATCGGAGTGGGCTTCTGCCCCAGTCTTCATACGGAAGAGGGATGGTAGCGTTAGGTGGTGTGTGGACTATAGGAGGGTTGATGGGACCTGTTCCCTCCAAATCTTTGCACTCCCCTTAGTAGAAGAGTGCCTAGACATCCTAGCAGGAAATGTGTAGTACTCCAAGTTGGATGCCAATTCGGCGTATTGGCAAGTCAAAATAAAAGAGGAGGACCGGCCAAAAACGGCTTTTATCACAAAATATGGGCTGTTTGAGTTTGCACGCATGGCTTTTGGGCTATGCAATGCCCCAGCCACATACGCCCGGGTTATAAGCCTTGTACTCCGGGGGTTAACATGGCGGGTAGTGTTGGCTTTCTTGGATGACATATTAGTCTTGGGAAAGGATTTTGGGGACCACTTGGCAAACCTGAGGGTGGTATTTGAAAGGTTTAGGACGTACGGGCTCAAACTAAAACCCAGGAAGTGTGATTTATTTAGGAAGAAGGTAGAATTTTTAGGGAGGGTGGTAGGTCCCGAAGGGATGGAAATTGGCCCGGGATATATAAAAGATGTAAAAAACTGGCCAAAACCCCGGAGCTCAAAGGAAGTGGGACGGTTTTTGGGATTCGCAAACTATCACAGGGCCTTTATAAAAGACTATACTAATATAGCTTAACCCCTTCAAGTCTTAACCGGAAAACGCCCCTATTCCTGGGGAAACGAGCAACAACAGTCTTTCGACAGACTCAGGGAAGCCATGGTGTCAGCCCCTGTCCTGTCATTGCCCAACGCAACTGATCCTTTTATCTTAGACACGGATGCCTCTGACAAGGCTATTGGGGCAGAATTATTGCAGGTCCAGGGGGGACAGGAACGGGCCACGTCCTATGCTAGCTTTACCCTAACCCCAGAACAGCAGAAATATTGTACTACCCGAAAGGAGCTGTTGGCCATTGTCAGGTTCACTAGGCTATTCAGACAATACTTGCTTGGGCCAATCCTTAAAACGGCACAAGAACGCCTCTAAAGGGATTACGATCTCAAGGTGGTAGTCAAAATGTTTAAAGTGGGGGATCTAGTGTATCAATTGTATACGGCCACCATCAAGGGAAAATGTCGAAAACTGACACCATCTTGGAAGGGCCCCGGGGTGGTGGTGGAAAGTCTCACTCCATATCTTTACAGGGTCAAAATGAAAACAGCAATGGTGGTGGCCCATCATGACCAGATTAAGTTGTGTAAGGATAGGGAAGTTCCAAATTGGTGTAAACTACAAGCCCAAGTCATAAGTAGAAATTGGAAGGAAATAGAGGAGTTGGAACCCAAGGGAAAAAAGGGTAAAAAAATTTATTGTTCATGCCGGGGACCAGATGATGGGGGTCTCATGATAAGATGTGACGAGTGCAGGGAATGGTTCCATGGACGATGCGTGGACATCACTCCTGGGGAGGCTGACATAATGGACGCCTATCAGTGTCCTGGATGTTCAGTCTCCACAGGGGTGCACGTGTCCAGGATCTCCCTGCACTCTAAGGTACATCTATTTCAGATGAACAATAACCAGAACAAGCCGGACAAGTCAGGAGATGAAAGCCAGACATAGAGATGACGTAGGAACTGGTGGTTTGTGTGTCAGAGGAGGAGCTGAGGCAGCTAGACCCTGAGGTCAAGAGGAGCCCGGGGGCTGCGTTAGAGGTAGGTGGGGGGTCGGAAGGGGGTCTGAAGGGGGCGAGGGGAAGGGGGAGGTGAAGACCAAGAAGAAGAGGAAGAAGTCAAGAACAAATAAAAAGAGTAGAGCTGCCAAGAAGAAGGCCATGGCAGCGACCTCACCTCTCCTGACAACCTCACCTCAGGGGATGGCTCAGGGTCAGGAGGTGTGTCGGGGCCAGTCTGGCTCCCCAGCTTCCTGTGAGGTGGCAACACCTCACTATGGAGTGCAGGGTGAATCAGTTGGTAATGGACTGTCTTGTCCAGTGTCTGGCTGTGAAGCCCGGGGACCAGGCCTGGAAGGGCACATTCTCGCGGAGCACGTGGCCGAGGTGTTCCGGGACCTGGGAGTTTCCGACCCAGGGTCAACCCGGGTTCGCCTCACGTCGCTGAGCACACCCTTCAGGGCCCTAGGGGGGCTGCTGTTGGGGACCCCATCCATTGGGTGATAAGCCAACTGGAGACTGTGGGATTGACTTCAGAGGACTTGACCGCTGAGTGGGGAGCCATGGCAGCAGTGTGCCAATTGGCGCAGTGGGAGGCGAGCTCCTCTAGTGAGCAGGGGAGTCCACCAGCCAAGGCAGGAGTTTTCAGCAGGCTGGGGGCTCCGGTTTGCATACAGGGGGCTCCCAGAACCATGGGACAGGTTGAGGCGTTCAGTTCAACGGGGCCCTCACCAAGGTCCATTCCCTCTCTCATGTCCCTCCCTACCCGGCCTGTACCCTCCCTCATGTCTCTCCCACGTCCCAGTCCAAGCAGGTCACTTCCGGATCTAGGGTCACGAGGCTCATCCTCGTCTGTAGAGGCACAGGGATCAAAGCACCCGGGGAATCCCTCAGGGAGTAGGGGAGTGGAGTCCCAATTGTGCAGGGACCTTCCAGAGGCATTTGACAGTCATATGCATCTGGATAGGTCCCTGAGCAAGATTGGGCTGCCTTCTCGGACATCTCTGGGTGATTTTCTGAGGGTGTGGTTGGACCCTGCCCCTGTGGACCCAGTCAAGCAGGCTGGAGGGGTTGCAGTTTTCTGATACCCGCAGACTTGGCCCCGTGTGCCTTTGAGGCTGGAACCGGGATGGGTCGGGGCAGTGGGGATCAACCCCAAGAGTGCTGAGCAGCTCGAGGACGCCACTAAGCACCGGTTCCACCAACTGGTGTCCCATCCGAGTGTTTCCGCCCTTGGAGAGGTGGGAGTTGATTTCACTGTGGAGGACAAACTGCACGCCCGTCAGATATCGATCTTGCGATGGGCACTCCAGTCCTGTCGTTTTGACCAGCCTGTGGTCCTGCACATTCGGGGTGGCAGACTGGATAGGGTTCACGCCCGAGCCCATCGTGAGGTTTTGGAGGTCCTGAAGAGCGTGGCAGTGAATCCACTACAGTTAATTCATCTCCACTGCCTCCAGGGGGATGGCTCAGATGCGGGAATGACAGGACTCGTACTGCAACGCATACTTCGGGTTTGGGATGGGTGTCAGGTCCATCAACTCCGAGCAGAAGGATGCATTAAGGTCTGTGCCTCCCTACAGGATTCTCTTGGAGAGTGATGCCCCTTACTCCCCCACCAAATGCAAGGCATGGCCACCCTTATTACCTTTATGAGGTGACAAAGGTGGTGGGGACAGTGAGGGCAGCATCACCGAGGGAAATTGTACGGGTGGCCCACCTCAATGGTAGCCGTATGTACGGAGTTAACCCGTAGGTGGGCAACTCTCAATGTAAATAGCAACATAAAGGCCCGTTGGCCAGTTACAGATGTTCTGATTAAATTTTAGTTATAGCCAGTTGGCTTCTAGCAAATGAATTTACAGCCCGTTGGCTTCTGAATTAATCGTAGTTATAGCCAGTTGGCTCCTAGTAATGAATTTGAGGGCCCGTTGGCCAAGAGGGAATGATGTATATATGTGTTATCCTGTGGTGTGTGTCATGGGGATCCCGGGGTGTTTGGGATAGGGGCCAACTGTAGTTCAGTCTCCCTAGGGCATGGGTAGGGGGCGGGTCTACTGTGTTTCTGATCCTATGTTTTTATTATATCCCATACTGATTTCCCTAGCATGATCTTTTGTTTTTACCCTGGGATTACTCCTTTTGTATAAAGTCGGGGGGAGTGTAGTACCTGAGGGTCATCGGTGGTGCTCCACTGATGGGGAGGCAGATCCAGAAGACAGTAGAGCCTCGTTTCGGATCTGCCGGCAGTCGAAATCCAGAAGCAGAACCACAAAGCCACAACGCTGATTCTAGCCGATTCACAAACATAGTGATTTGCAGTAATTAGTGCAAGATATCGCCACGGTAAGTTTGAGAAAGCTTACATAACCACCAAAATTTAAACTGAAATATACTCGTATGTTATTTAATAGAGAAGTATCTCCAAAATATGTGATCGGGATTAAAACTGATGATATTTGAAAATAAAGTACGATAATTTAAACGGGGATTGATGCACAGTATTTTATATAGACTGAAGAAATACTTAACTTGTTTAAAAAATGATAATATCACTAGAAAGTGCCAAATTTGCCAAATGACAACAACATAGAAATCCTAAAATACACATTTTATCAGTTGTTGTATATCACAGTTGTTTAAAACTAACCCAAATAAATACAAATCAAACAAAGGAATAAATAATCCTATTTGTGAAAAGGACCCGGGAATACTTAATATGATATCTGTCTAAAACAATTATCAATTATTCTAAATGGACCCTCTAGCAAATTAGAATTTCAATAAAATATTGCAAAACAATTTAAGCACCTCAAAATATATATATATAGTTCACTTTAAAACAGGGACCCTTAGTCTGTTACATTGAAAGTTAAGGCTATTGTATGTGTATACATAACTAGGATCAAACGTGTATACGTTTAAAAAATCATCTCTTTTCATCACATAATTATGTATTTTTTTCAAATTATTATAGATTTTACTCCTTGTTTATCTGGACGTTTGAGCATGGGAACTGTACACATATCATGGATGTTTTATTAATATTTGTCCTAGTGATTTTGTGACGATGTCTCCACATGTACACATAAAATATATAACCATGAAATAGTAGTATGATAACTTTTTCCTTAAGGTTCCACTAAAGGCTTCCAGTATTTTTTTTAAATTAAGTGATAACCCCAAGAACTGAGTTAGCAACAACATAACAATTTTAACTTTTTATACAATTTACACACTATGTATATGTTTAGTATGTTTAAATGAACATATGTGCCCATTGTTTAGGACTTTATTCATCATAGGGTAAAAAATACAGGCAAAGTTCAGATCTTTATGAAGTGTCCTATATTTTGACTATAGTGGAACCTAAAAACATTGCTTACATTAATTATGATGCTAATTGCAAAGTTTATCAATTGATAATAGCCAACTACTTTAAGCATTTTTGTATGTTCAACTTTGATGTATTTATTTTATCGATTGCAATCGATTACATGATTTAAAAAACAAAATAAAATAAACCATAATGATTAAAGAAGATTTAAACAACATATTTTTGTAGAAGTTCATATTTTTGCCAACAATTTAAAGCTTTGTTTAAAAAATTGAAATTAGTACTTTTAAATTGTTGCATTTTAAGCATTTGTTTTTATCATTCATAGATTCGGGTACAGAACTGATCGTTTATGTCAAAATCGAGGTATCAGTATCAAAAATGGGCAATGGAAACAGTGTATTTTACTCCTTTAATGTCAAGCTCTAGAGGATATATCAAAGTGCTTCTCACGAATTAAATCCATAACGTATTGTTTTAATTTCTTTCAGCACTAGGTCAATACTTCAGCTGGTAGACTATCAGTCTCCGGGGGTGTCGGCAACTCAGTAGTTTGAAATTATGAACTGACATGATTGATGAAAAACCTTTCTACAATTGTCCGTTTATAAATTTTTAAATCTATAAAGAAACAAATGTTTCAACTCCTTTAGACAAAGTTTGCCTTAGAATGATTTAGCTAATGTTTTCGGTCATGTTGGTTATGTTAATGATAAAGCTCTTCAACGCGTCGGTTTTATATATCCATGGCTTTTAATTATTTTGCTTTGACCGTTCCTGTGAAATCTAGAAAGATTTCCTGACGCATTACTTTTCTTAACGTGTTTGTGCCTGATGTTCATATGATGAAATCATAATCTTTCAGTCAGTTTAATTGAAATCTGGAGCTGGCATGTCAGTTAACTGCTAGTAGTCTGTTGTTATTTATGTATTATTTTCATTTTGTTTATTTTCTTTGGTTACATCTTCTGACATTAGACTCGGACTTCTCTTGAACTGAATTTTAATGTGCGTATAGTTATGCGTTTACTTTTCTACATTTGTTAGAGGTATAGGGGGAGGGTTGAGATCTCACAAACATGTTTAACCCCGCCGCATTTACATTTAGATACTAGTAACTAAATTCTTCCAAAAAATTTAAGAACGATTCCTAATAATTTTTGGAAATACTCCTCCCTCTCTATTTTATAGCATGCAAAGACTAAAATGTCTTATATGCTTATTCTGTAAAAGCAAGAGAGAGATGAACCAGTTTTCATTGGACCACGCTTCATTATCAATATCTTCGGATCTACTCTTCAACATTTTTGGCCTTCAGCATGACTTATGTTAATTTATACCTCAATTTTTGTTTCTAAACTATAAGATCATTGCATGAGGCGAATGTCATTTTGATTACAAGTTAAAACCATTTTTAAGCAATATTTTATACATGTATGAGGTACTTTTGTTCATGTTATAACTTGTATTTTTGCATTATACAAGTTATAACTTGTACAATATTTTTGTACATGTTATAACCTGTATAAAATCGCAACTTGTACACGACATATATATAACTGACGATTTGGGCTCAAGCAGAAAAGACTATTAGGTGCTGATACTTTTTATTATGAACCAATCTGACATTGAAAAAAGCTGAAAATAACAATAAAATACAAATTAACAATGTGTTGATTTAATGTTATGATAACGAAATGTTAAAAAAATTGATAGCACAGTCCGGTGAATGCAAGAACATGTTGTACTTCCACGAACGGTTAAATTTTACGGAGAAAAGGTTCAAATATACAAATAGTAATTTGACAGCTTCAAATACAATGTTATATAATTAATTAACTCTGTAGTTAGCCACTAATTGTGTCCAAGATGACGTCTCTACGAAATATTCCTCGCGTTGCAGTTTTCCTGTAACGGATAGGTGAGAGAAAGAAAAAGGTAGCGATGATACGATGTTTTAACGTTTTTAGCATGTTAAAGATAAATAATTATCGTAAACTGGAACACATAAGCAAATTAAGAATATAGTCAAACTAACAACTTGAGGAACACGTAAAATAATACTCCCTGTCTGATTTCTATCTGATTTGACTATTCCATAACTAAATCGCTTATGAATATATGATAATAAATAAATAAAAATATAATTGATTCTGTACAAGAGTTACGTCCACTTTTGGTCTTGTGAGGAGTATCAGGTCTCATCTGACGACTTTTCAATATCAAGATTCCAGAATAGATTAATTCGACGGGGAATTGAGTTCGGCAAAATTTATTGTCCTTAAAACATGGATCCTCTACTGAGATCGCTGTGATCTGTAGAATGTTTGATAGTTGTTGTTGTGATGGTAGGAAATGTTTTCTCCAACGTTGTTAGACGGCGACGATGGTCGAAGGTGATCCTCCGGTGGGTATGACGAGAGGTAAAACGTTTTCCTCTTCTGGTTTGGCAAAATGTCACATCTTTCTGAGTGTCAGACGAAATTAAGCGTTTCGTCCTAACGTTCCATCCTGCTGATCGTGTTGATCTGTCTGTGAAATGTCGACCTCGATGTTTACTTCCACCGTATACGTAGTAATGTCCATCAAAGGGTGTTGCTTTGTAATGATGCCCAGATAAGACCACTGGTTTCTTTTAATTAATATCCAAGTGAGATTTGGTGATACTGCTTCCTTCTCGGAGAAGACGTTTTTTCAAAGATAGATTGAAATTGGCAATTGGTCCTTCTTTCGGAATAGATATGTGAATGCGACTTATTTTCTCTCCATGAACTTCAGGTCTTGTCTATTTCCGAATAACATTTTCTTTCTCCTTAGAATACTTTCTATAGAAGGCACATATTTTGCTTTTACTGACACGAGTGTTGTCCCCTTAGCAAAAGTCTTGAGATTATCAGATTTGGTTCTAAATCCAGTACACTCAAGGTATTGTATGGAATGCGTTTTTGCAACCTTCATATTCGAATTTAAGTTTTGTTAGTTTCCTTCACCAATGAATCGATTTTTGTCCTTAACAGATATTTCCGGTCGTTGGGCGTTCTGGTTTCGTGATTTAAGGCCACACCAATTTGATTCCTTGTTCGACGGACCCGCCTGCACCTATTTTTTTCAAAACAGATTTTTTTTATTTTTATTATATTCCCGCTTCCCGCATCCGGAAATGAAATCGTGTCCATTTCCCGCACCGTTTTTTTGTAAATATTATATAAAGATCTCAACATTTGTTTTTTAAAAGTACAGTCTAGCCTTTATATAACGATTTTAAACCTATCAGCACCCCACAACACTGTAAATATCTGCGAGAATATTTGTTTCAGCATGAAACCAATTAATTCTAAGCAGGAGTGCTCCGATATAAATAGAAATACCAGTACAGAACAAAACGTTGGTTTCTTTCCCCCGAACTTATATTCCCTATAAAATAAATGTTCGTTGTTAAAATAAAGCACAAAGAACTTCTGAAGGAATTGCCTTCAACTGTAATTATAATGTATGGTGACGGTCATACCCGCTGCAGGTTTGTGCACCTGTCCTGGTTGATTCAGAGACCTGTCGTTCAGCAGTTATCGTTTGTTGATGTGGTTCATTGGTATTTTCCCGTTTGGAAATATAATTTAGATCGTTGGTTTTCCTGTTCGAATTGTGTACAATACTAAGTTGTGGTCCCTTATAGCTTGCTGGTTGGTCTTGATCAAAGCACTGTGTAAAAGACCGTACTTTGACATATGTTTGTTATTATCAGGTTGGGACCAACCCTCCCTCAGACAAGGGCCTTGAAGGGGCCATTTTACCATGTTTACTGTTCAGTCTGTTGTAGAAAAGAAAATAGAAATATTAAGGATTTGTAAAGTGCTACTATACAAAACCTTTGACAACCTAGAATTTTTTACTCAAAAAGAGGAGAAAAACATTATATTTTAAACAACTTTTCTAAAAGAGGGATGGGTCTACTTATTTTGAATAATATTAAACTGTTAAAGTAAACATGGTAAATGTGTTAACATGGTTAAAGTCCTGAAATATTACAAAATTCTTGGACATGGTTTGACCATTTTTAATACCAAATATTATAGTTCTTTGGGAAAATATAAGCCCTATTGTACTTTAATATTTTGACCCCTCATAAAAGGGATATATATTCATAACATTAAGGGGTTGTTCTCAACCTGATTATGACTTGGATGGAGAATTGTCTCATTGTCAGTCACACATTCATAGACCAGATTTAATTATTCAATTATTTCTTGTTGAACAGGTAAAAAATACTTCATAAATTAAGAAATGTCAAGGTAAAAGTGATAAATCAAGTTACCTACTATTTTATGTTTAAAAATTATAATCGCTCGCCTTTACTTTTTAAGCTTCGCCTCAAAAATTTGCAAATTAAATATTTTTTTATTAAAATTTTCAAATCGCTCGCTCGCCCCAATTTTTGGAGTCCAAAAATCCGTAGAACAAGAAATTTAATTGGTGTGGCCTTAAGGTTAGTTATCTTTGTGTTTACCTCAAGCGAAATAGTTTGCTTGTCAATGATTGTATTTCCAATAATGACTCAACCAGGTTGCATTTGGAGTTCTGGGTGATCCTAGGCGTTTTTTAATGACGTGATGTGCCTCTATAAAAGAGGGACGAAAGATACCAACTGGACAGTCAAACTCGTAAATCTAAAACAAACTGACAACGCAGTGGCTAAAAATGAAAAAGACAAACATAAAAACAATAGAACACATGACACAACATAGAAAACTAAAGAATAAACAACACGAACCCCAACAAAAACTAGGGGTGATCTCAGGTGCTCCGGAAGGGTAAGCAGATCCTGCTCCAAGAAGGTCTCTTCCAATAAGAGCATAATTTGAAAACGTTCCCCTATTTGCGGAATGCTACCTCTGAGTTTATTGCGACTACAGGAGTAGGAACTTCGTCTTGATAATTGGGAACATGCAAATATGTAGACAGATCAAATTGTACGTCACCATGTACAGATTTTATGATGAAATCTTTTCTTTTTTCCCCCGGAATAGGGTACTGTGCCGGAGCATGTTGTATGAAATTAGTTTTAAGTTTTTTCCCGAAAGTTGATCAGACTGAAGGCACGTGAGGCAAGAGACCGGTTGCTATGGTTGTCAATAATGGAGTACATCTTAACATTTTTGTCTGCCCAGTCCTTGTGGTTAACATCCACAGGTATTATCTTGGCATAAGATTTCTCACTCTTACGAGCATTGTTGATCTCTGTGCAGATCGAACTCACAAAGGTTAAATTTGTTTCAGCTGACTCTGTCTGCTCCCCGCCGTAGATTTTTGATGGCTCGCCGCCGTAGGTTTGTGTGTGAGCTGGGCGGATAACTTGCAGGTTGCTTCGGTTTAATGATGTGAAGTCCCGAGTTTGGTGTGTGGTTGACTCACAACAGTTCTCTTAACAGTTCCTTGCTTTACTCAATTGATTTGGCTCAGAACACTCGGCATTCTTTCAAGGAATGATTTGTCTTGTTCAGGATTCACATATCTTGTTGTTGACTGCTATCTCCAGTTTGGTGTTTAACATCTGTCTAATGGACGTTAACTTGAGAGTACGTCTGAGTTGTTAACTTTGGTGCAACATTTTGTTTTCGATGTGACACACTGATGAAACTGGGTTCGTGCTTAATTTTACTTATTTCCCTAATGAACGCAGATCATTCTGTGTAAGGCGGAGAGCCAACATCCTGTCTAGACTTAAACTTGCATCTTGAAGTCCTTGTTATCCACTTTTCTTGGAGTTCGTATGGCATTTTTTTCACAATAGGATTTATCCCCTACGAAGAGTCGAAATAAGCTATTAATCACCAAAGCTTGGGATTTTCTTTGTGAGAGTCTATTTCTGAGATAATATCTGACAAATCGTACAAGAAAGAGTTGTCTTTATTTGTCAGTGTAGAAAATTTGTTGACAAAAGACCACTGCAACATTATTTGAGCACCAAATCAGTCGTCCAATCTCTCTCCTAGTCTGTGTAGGCCCCGTGTTGGGTTGTTTGGTTTTGATGCCCTTATACTAACGACATGTTTGACAGACTCTGGTCCAAGCCCTTAAAAAGTTTGTTTATCTGTTCCTAGTCTGAAACTTGTAATTTGTCTATGACGTTTTTAAAAGTAGCTTGCCATGCATGAAATGTCCTGTAACTTCCTGTACGGCAGTTGTCACAGGATGCTTATTGACGAAATCTTGCAAACGCTGGACCGTTTCACCAGGGAGACCGCAAATCGCTTGGCTGTCGTTGCGTTACAGGATATGAGCTTCTGCTTCTACGGCTGCAGCTTCTCTCTGTGCTGCGAGAAGGTTACATTTGGCCTTAAGCTCGGCCTTTTCCTGGCTAACTCGTGCGGCATCTTGTTGCGCTTTGAGCCTTTCTTCGTATGGCCTCTTGTTCTGCCTCGTGTTCCGTTTCGCCCTTTGTGCGTGCTGCTTCTTGTTCCAATTCAGCCTTTATGCGTGATTCTTCCTGTTCAAGCCTTTGTATGTGCTGCACGCTGTTTCATTTCAGCCTTTTTGCGTGCTGCTTCCTGTTCCATTTCAGTTTGTCTGAACAGGGCTTGTCCCTCTAACATTTTTAGTGTTGTAGGATAAGGGAAGGTTTTTCGACAAAGGCTATTTAGACTTGGCATCCTCTGCTTTGGCACGCTTTATCAATGCTAGGCTTGACATGTCTGACATGTTGGAGCTGACGTTGTGTGAGGTTTTCCTCCTCTTTGATGTCTTTGTTATAGTGGATTTAGCCTTTGTCATGGCCAGGCGATCTTCGTGCAGTGCTCCCATGCCCAGATCCACTTTTGACAGACGAATATCCAACATGTCCAACATGAGATTACATGCGTCTGTGTCCTTTTGACTGTCCAATTGTCCTTTCAGAAAGTCCAGTTTATTGGGAGATATGGTAATTTCCAATAACTGGGTGATTATATCAGACATAAAGGCCTCTAACTCCTTACAGAACTTGTCATGTTTTTCTGTGTAAGCCCTTTTGCCATTTTCCTTGATATAGAACATTAGTGTTGATTAAAATTTACACCAATACAGGCCATTTTTTCCCCACATAAATCATACTACCTACTAATAATTAACAAATTGTGGGTTTATTCCGACACTGATGTTACTTGATGCTTCCGGTTGTAGTCAGAGAACCACAACGGGATTTCGAGAGCAGAGAAAATTCTACACCTTATTATCAGCATGACTTTGTCAGGTGACAATACGAATACTAAAATATCTATGCTGAGCAATAAGGCGTATGTGCTTTAATTCAGTTAAGGACCCGCTCTGTCATGGGTGACTTTAACTATATGATAAAAATTAGGTTTAAATCTTAAGTGTTTCCAATTCAGATTCCTTTAACACTCTCCTGTTCCCATCGCATTATATCAGAAAAATAGCATCACTATTTTAAATATTTTATTTCATTGAAAATATGAATTAACTTTCATTTTGTAACGAATAAGAAGTTTCAGTCACATTTATGTTGTGATATTGCTGCAAATATTTTTGCTGTATGGAACGCCTGAAACTGCTTATTTCATAACAATATGTGCATTTATCTTTATATGATCGATATGTGTACTTGTCATTATATGATGTGTAAAATAATATACTTATATGATGTGCAAGTATACTTGTATGTCATGCAGAAATTCTTTGATGAAGTGTAAATATAGTTATACGATGTGCGGATATACTTATACGATGTGCTCATATAATTATATGATGTGCAAATGTAATTATATAGTGTGCAAAGAACCATGTATGTAGCAACATTACAGCAGCGCCTGCATGCGGAGTATATATCTCTCAGTTGATACGATAATACATGGCATGTATTTCCTCTCATGATTTCTTTCATAGAGGGTTGCTGATCACAATTCTAAGGAAGCATTGAACAAAGAGTTAAAAAAGTGGTGAAGTTGAAGTTCTTCCGAGTTTGGAATACCGTTACGGAATATTCGTTTTCGTGGCATAAGTGAGAAGCATGTGCCTATTCTTCCAGAGCACCTGAGATCGCAACCAGTTTGTTTTTTGTTGTTTTTTTTATGGTGGGGTTCGTGTTATTCAGTTTTGTGTTTCGTGCACTTGTGTTTGTCTATTGGTCTTTTTTATTTTTTAGTCATGGCGTTGTTTGTTTATTTTCGCTGTATGCGTTTGGATGTCCTTCTAATATCTTTCGACAACTTTTTCTTATTAAATCAAAATCATTATACACAGGACTCATCCCTGCGAAATATACAAGTACAAAAGTATTTTTAACTTACTGTAAACTACATGTATTGGTTCACTAATATTGCTTCCTTTTGCATTATGTGCCTCACATTTATAAACTCCTATGTCACTCTTTTTATTTGGTTAAATATAAGTGAATGAGCTTCGTCCTTTATTTCTTGGTGTTGTTTTAAAGATTCTGATTTGATTAGCTGTTCGCCTCTGAACCACTTGACGGACTCAATTATACTTTCTGAGGTGATTTTACATGACAATTTAACTTGAGTTCCATATCTAAGTACTTCGATTTTCTTCGTTTCAACAGTTACAACAGGAAGTGCTAAAATATTTGGAGAAACAAAAATTAAACTTGACACCTTTGATTGAATTTTGTCATCTAAAACATACTTAAAGTACGCAAGCCAAATCTTCTAATTCTTTAAGATATATTATTTTAAGGACATATCAATTCAAAAGTTAGTCAAAATAGATACAAATTTAGGTTTTTATATGAAAAAAAAATTGAAAGTTTAAGTCAACCAAAAAAACTAGTTATATTTAAAGACAAAATACTGTGCACAAAATACAAAGTAGAAATCTATAGACTGAGCATCAGAAACCAGACCATATCCAGAATACGATCTCATGAGCCACGGAAGGGTAAGCACATCCTAATACACATGTGGCACGGATCGTGTAGCTCATAAAAGAAAGTCGTGATAGACATTGCAAGATTATTGCCGGAATTCAGTTTAAAACAGTAATTTTGCTGACCTTATCTTTATCGACTGAATTTTTCACAAAAGAGATCATTGAGACTTCTTTTCTGATTCCAAACGTCGTTACGGTGGACTGACTGAGGTACGAAAAGCTGTTCAGATATGTCAACAAAAACAAAACAGGATAAACTTAGAGCTTTACCGAACATTCGAGTCGTATTTTAAACTCAGTTTATTATAACGTATTATTATGAAGGAAGTCATGTTGATCATTTTTCCTTTAGCAGGACTTTGAGTCGACTAACCTTCCTTTAACTCCTCAGGGCTAAGTGCTTAGTCGAACAGTAGCAAATATCTCATTTTAAGTTTCTATTTGAACCGCAGATTGAAACTAAATACTATCTTAATGTCGGTGGGCACACTACAACAAGACCACTGAAGCGATGTTATGTTTCTATGAACAAGTAACCTTGACTGACAGATTAAATATTGATGTATCATTTGTACGGTCAAGAGGAACTATACTTTTGATTCATTAGATTATGAAGTAAGTGTATGAATTCAGCAGATGAAGATATCATATAATGCAGAAACTAGCACAATTGTGTGAAGTGAATTTACTTGTGTATGTCACAAGTTAAGATCTCGTAATTCATCGACTTTTTATGGTTGAGGTCTATGTTTATTGTCATGTAAATGTAAATTGTCATTGATATGGTTCGTCCTGAATATGCATGCAATATTTGCCACAACCAACAAACAATCAATCAATCATTGATATGGCTATATTTATAAATTAACTGTTTACAAATTTTTAATTTTTTTTGAAATACTAAGGCTTTTCTACCTCAGGCATAGATTAACTTGGCTGTATTTGGCAAAACTTTTAGGAATTTTGATTCTCAATACTCTTCAACTTCGTGCATTATTTGTCATTTTTAACTTTTTTGGATTCGATCGTCACTAATGCGTGTTTTGTAGACGACACGCGCGTCTGGCGAATATACTAAATTTAGTCCTGGTATCTATGATGAGTTTATTTACACCCACTGGGTCGATGCCACTGCTGGTGGAGATTTATTACCCAGAGGGTATCACAACCCCAGTAGTCAGCACTTTTTGTGCTGACATTAATTGTCATTGATATTGTTATATTTATAAATTTACTGTTTTACAAATTGAAAAAAAAATAGTCTTGGTATCTATAATGAGTTTATTTAAGCTTTGCAGTTAAACGTAAGAAGTGATAAATTATAATGGTTTGGATATTTTGAAACTGACTGCACGTCAAAATTGAACAAAATGTGAATGGTGTTGATTGAATATTTTACGTTTAATGAAGTTATTTCAAGAATGCAGCTTTATCATCTCCTACAATTTACAGGAACCTTGTATTTCTTCATTTTAAATGTATTACTGCTTGTCACCCTTTTAAAAACGTATGACGTTAGAGAGAGCTTAGGTCCGCCTCTATACATATTTATAATATTGACATTTATCTTAAAACAAGTTATAAGTATTAGTATCGGCAAATTTTCCTGTCCAAGTAAGTTATACGTGTAATATATACGTATAATTCAAATAAAACAAACGCTGAAAACAGTTGTGCCAAAATAACATTTTATACTAGTAATGAGAACATAAAAATACTGGCGTCGAGTTCATTTTTAACTGTCCATCTGGGTTTTTTAACAATTACACGTGTACATTAATGCTTTCCACCTTTTGAATATGCTCTCGATTGATTATAATTTTTTTTCTTCTGTCACTTTTGTTTTGCGCGCTGCTTTGTTGTTTTGTAAGTTTTCTCTTTGTTTCTTTGAGTATATGATATCGAACGATATTTTGCTCTTAAAAAATTCACTCCACAATAATTTCTTAAGCATTTACCGATTGTAACTACCTATAAAAGGTTTGTTTTAAACAATAAATAGCTGTGACGACATTTAAAAATTTGATAAACACGTTTGACCCAACTCAGAAAACGTTGTAGATATCATAGGTTCACTGAATCAACGTTTGCAAAAGTGACACAAACAACTTGCAACTGTCTAAAAGGTTTGGACAAATATTATATAACCACAACTTTTGAAAAGATTGTAACAAATTGACAATGACAAGGCAGTACACCCTGCAATAGTCCTTAAATAACTGCGGGTAGCATTTTTTTTTTCACAATTTGCAAAAGAGTTGAAAAAAGAGGGACGAAAGATACCATAGAGACAGTCAAACTCATAAATCTAAAACAAACTGACAACGCCATGGCTAAAAATGAAAAAAGACAAACAGAAAACAAAAGTACACATGAAAAAACATAAAAAACTAAAGAATAAACAACACGAACCCCACCAAAAACTAGGAGTGACCTCAGGTGCTCTGGAAGGGTAAGGAGATCCTGCTCCACATGTGGCACCCGTCGTGTTGTTTATGTGATTACAAATCCGGTAAATAGTCTTATTCAGTAGGGCACCTTCATGAAAGGGAAGGGGATTGTAGTTACGACGTAAGGAACATATCCGATATATTGAAACAGACGTGCATGTACTGTAAAAACATAAAAACCCTTACATTTATCATCAAATGCTTAATCAGAACTTTTCAGTTATCTACAGGCCACGTCAGTCATACAAAGACGGTAACTGGTAAGGACAGTTGTTTTATCCTCCAGTAGTGTTGCCCTACAATGTTTCTATCGCAGTCGTTAATGAGAATTTTTCAATTAATATAAATTCGTCAGCCGGTTGAAATATAGTCATACTGCTCTCAATTCATAATACAAAAAATGCAAGAAATTCAACCTTAATTTTTTTTATAATGATAAATTGAAAGTTTGACCTACATGTTGTCTTACATAAAGATAATCTAGCAATAGTGTGAGTGATTGTAATGAATTTAAGTATTTCGTCATAGTGCATGTGTACCGACTCACTAAATTTGCATCGGTCGTTTTTTCGATTATTTTAAAATAACTTACCGTAAACTACATGTATAGGTTCACTAGTATTGCTTCCTTTTGCATTGTGTGCCTCACATTTATATTCTCCCATGTCACACTCTTTTATTTCTTTTAAAGTAAGTATATGTGTCGTGTCGTCTACTTTTTTGTCCATTTCGAAAGATTCCCAATGAACACTGTGTTCGCCTTTAAACCACTGAACGGACTTCAGGTTACTGTCAGAGTTAATTTTACATGATAATATAACTTGAGTTCTATATTTTAGAACTTCTATTTTCTTTGTTTCTTCAGTTATCACGGGTAGTGCTAAAATATTTACAGAAACAAATTTAAAACAAAGTTCTGACGCATGAGAAGCACTGTGATGTTATTATAATGTCATCAATATACACTCTAATGACAACTTAATTAATTTCTACTACTAGTACTTTTAGCTTACATTACAATAGTGTTTGCTTCAAACGTAATTGGCTACATGCATGGACCGCCTTTATTATTTGTGAGAATATGTATATGACCCATTTACCCTTTTAAAACAATGTGATGTCGGTCGAAGGGTGTGGCCAATACTTTTCAGAATGAAATAGACTTTTAAAATTCATGAAAACAGGTAATTTGCCTAAAATTTGATACTTACATTCTCCATTTGAAGCTGTCTACATTGTACATGTAAAATTAACATCACACATCAAAAGTGTTTACTATATTAAAATTGGATATTAAAAATCGAAAATATACACTTTTACATATGGTATAACACAGATTGTGGCAATACTTCTTTGAATTAAAAACGTTTAATATTTTATATAACTTACCATACACTATATGCATAGGTTCACTAGTATTGCTTCCTTTTGCATTGTGCGCCTCACATTTATATTCTCCTATGTCACACTTCTTGATCTCGTTAAAAGTTAGGATATGTTGTGTTGGGTCGTCCAAGTTCTCTCCGAAAGATTCGGGATGGATATGCTGTTCGCCTTGTAACCACTTGACGGACGTAAGGCAACTTTCTGATGTAATTTTACATTTCAATTTAACTTGGGTTCCGTATTTAAGTACTTCTATTTTCCTGCTTTCTACAGTTACAACGGGTAGTGCTAAAACATTTTTTTTAACAATGTCATTATCTATTGAATTATGTCCTCTATAACAATATTAAATTAACTAAAATCTATATTTTAATAGTTTATTGATCGTTCATAAAGCGATCATAACAACTATGAAATCAAACGAATGAAGTGGTTTAAAATATTAATGAATTATGATTATTAGCTTTTGCATGTGTTGAGGATTTCATCCATCAATAAAGTACAGTTACATATTTTAAAAGAGAAATACAATATAAAGTTGTGATTCTAATAATATTGAATCACTGTCCTCTGAAAAACTATACTTTTTGGGAAACATCTCAATAGAATCAGAACTGCCTTCATGATGCAAATTCAATGTCAAAGGAAACTTAGTTCTTGAATAATTTGCACCAGTTACTCTGGAGAATAACAGCTGTAGGTGATGATGCAGAATTCATAATAAATTTGAAATTGAAATTAAAACTTTACGGAGAGAAATTTTATTTTGGACAGAATCTGTATCAGTCAAATCACAAACAATACAACCGGCCCTGCATATGTAAAAAGTTTTTTGGGTTTGTTTTTTTTTTGTTTACTTTTTACTGTTGTATACGTAGAATTCCGAGCGTTCATATAATATTTTGTTTTCATTTGTATTCTTTTTTATTTTAATTTGACACACTTCAATTAATTTGATACGTAATACATGCATTCCTATATTTCAATTGGTAGTGTAGGGACACATGTTGTATATTATTGGGTCATTTAAAAACCTTTCTTCAGTTTGATCATGAAGGTAAATATAGGTATACACGTCTTTTATATTAACTAACAAACAAATAAAAGTCCTTTTGTGATATATTTGTGAGTGACTTTACAAATTCGTTTAATCCTTATAATTCTTCAGAATTTGGGATAAAGAACTTAAGGGCATGCGATACAGGTTTGAACCTGTTTTTACAAGTTGATGAAAATGTGCATATAGGTTGCACTTTGTAAATATAGCTGTTTCTCAAAACACGCCTCTTTCGGGGAGAAATTGAATATTCATAGAAAATTAATTTTGTTTACATACTGGTTCCAAGTTATGCTCTCTGTGTTCCATATCGCAGAGATAGAACTTGGGAATGTTACCAGTAAATAAACACGTGCATATTGTTTACATTGAAATCTGCGGTAACCTTTAATTCGAGGTAGGGGTAGTTAAGAAAATTAGTGGAAGTTTATACTCTGAGAAGTTCAGGGCATATAAACGTTGAAAATATGCCGCACAGCCCTATAATTTGACCTTTGAAAAAAAATTGTGGTGCATATGAACTTTCAATTCTAGGATAAGTTTTTTTTTAAACTTCATAGTAAAAGTTGTACAGTTTTAACCGTAAAAGGAGTTCCTATGGGAAATTGAATTGTCAATATTTACAGAAATGCAACCTAAAGGCTTTTTTTTACCTGATTAAATCAAATATGTAATAAAATATATACCTTAATGTGCTACTTTTTGAGTAAAATGAGGTCGAAATTTTGTATATTTGCTCAAAATTCAGATTTGTGGCCGTATTTTCTTTTTCGAAAGAAAACCATAACTTTTTTGTTTTAAAAGATAAACACAAAAATTTTTTTTGTTTTAAAAATAATTTGTAATTTCTGTATTTTTAAAGTATCATAAAAATATATGCATTTTTTATTCAGAAGTAACTCATATTTTTGAAATGGTCATGAATTGAAAAAAAAAAATGTCGTATTAAAAAAGAGAAATCAATGAATTCGTTTTCAAATGTTTGAATGATAAAAATTAGTCGAAAAATGCATCTGTTCCCCATATGTCACAGTTTGACGTCGTGACAATAATATTTGACGTTAGCAACGTCATTACCGCCCCTGTAACTGTATCGTATGCCAGGGGAGATAATGACGTTGCTTAAGGGCATACGATACAGTTCAGGGGAGATAATGAAGTTGCTAACGGAAATTGTTATTTTCGCAACTTCAACTGTGACTTATCGGGAAAAGATGCATTTTTCGGCTGATTTCTATCATTCAAACTGAATTAACTTAACAACAAGTTCATTGATTTCTCTTTTTTAAAATGACATTTATGGGTATTAATTTTCCTGAAAAAGTCAATAGTGCAATTTTTTTTAATTTGACTTATATACAGCAAAAAACGTTTTTTTTTTCTACATTCATAAACATTTGATAAATATGAGTTATTTGTAAAAATAAAATGTACAAATTTCTACAATATTCAAATAAAACATAGATTACAAATAATTTAACAAAAACAAACCAGCTTAATTAATTAAGTCTTTCCACTTTTCTGTGGAAAGACTTATTGTTTTTCTTCTGATTATTAAGTCTTTCCACTTTTCTGTGGAAAGACTTATTGTTTTTCTTCTGATTATTATTTTTTTTTTCCGCCAAATTTTGTTCTTGCGATAAATGTTTGTTTCGCAATATGTCGCTTAGATATTTCTCATATGGTATTGTATAGTTTATGCGCTTTTAAATTTCACCCTGCTAAGGCGAACCATTTTCTATGTAAGAGTTATCTCCTTTTCACTGTTTATCCTCTGTGTGCATCTCCTTCGTAACAAAACAAGATAGCGACAAAATTCTTTTTACAAATTGTTCGTTACATCCTCAGTAATTTTTGGCGTATTTGGATCGAAGCGATTCGATGAAATTTTATAGGAGTTATCTACCTTTACGGAATAAATTTGTTCGTATGTCTTTTTAACTCATAAACCGTTAACCGTATAACCCTGAAATGTTTTTATTTGAGTCCCCTGGGTCCTCACTTAGAAAATTAGGTCAAGGTCAAAGGTCAAGGTCAAGTTCTCAATTGTGACTTTTGCTTGTTTTTGCATTTTCTCTGACACTGTGAGAGATACATACAAAAGAACAAGTGCAAAAT